>LR990044.1:3647621-4215121 GCA_905147135.1 Blastobasis lacticolella
TTCTTTGGGCGACATCTTCTCTGAGAGCCCCTCGTTCGGTGGATTGAGCTGACTCGGAAGATTCAGCTGTTGCGCACAATATTTTCTGAAAAACATATAAAGGCAATTAGCTGCGATCCTCAATTGATAAATGAAGACTGAAAAGAAAATGAAAAAGTCTAATGAAAATACTTACAGCCAATCTTTCCTTTCTACGACGTTCTCGCATATACATCCTCTTCCGATAATCTTGTTCTTTCTGAAATGAATTAATAATATTAATACCATTGCTAAAAGTACCAAAATGTTTTAAAAAGGACCATTAGCCCTGATTTGGGCCAGATGTTGTCAAAGTTATTTTCATTTAAAAAGTAACAGATTTAAAAATAAAACAAAAGCAAATGTTACTACAGGCTATGAGACTATTGCACAGTCATTAAGACAGTCAAATATTAATATTTTATTACTACCTTACACAGCGGAGGATGCTTTCCGGGAGGCCTGCCGGGAATGGGATTCTCGGGTCGAAAGCAGGTCTCTCTCCGTTTCGCTGCAGAGCCCCTTCCAACAGCAGGTTTTCGGATTCCGCGACTATTTCGTAGAATATAGCCTGTATAGCCTGGAATTCGATTTCGATGCTCTCTTTATTCTGCAAATAAAAATTATTAATTTAACACTGGTTTCTAATCAAATGGATTCACAAACTAATTGAATTTTTGTACAGCAAACTTCAGCTACCACTCTCTTGCTATTATATAAATAAGGCAGCGATATGTATTTACAACAGAATTGATGTTTAAAACCACTTGAATACATTGTTTTGACAATAAAACATAAATATTATTACCTATCAAAGTACAAAATAACTTACCACATTATTCTCGTTAATTTTACACAGTTCTCGGCTGAAGGCCATTGCGAATGAACTTTTAAACATTTTCACTAAGTAAATTTTAAACGCTGTTAAACGTGTGATCCACTCGGGTTGCGGGGCACGAATAACTCCACTGGTTTGACACCGGCTGTTTATCCCGAGGGGCAGTGCGCGGGGCGTGGCTTAGGGCGCGCTTGGCTTTGTTATCTTATCAGCAATTGTCCGCAACGATTAGACACTAAACGCAGAAGTAAAATTGCAAATCCATCAAAATAAAATAATACTTGGATCGATGGATTTTTTGTAAACCCGTATAAAATAATTTATAAATTAAAAAAAACATAGGAACATGTATTTTTAGAATAAAACAACGTTTTTTGGTATTTGTTTGACATCACTCTAGTTTCTCTCAATTTAAAAAATTGAGAGTATCAAAAAGTTTTATAATGTTTTAACTAGTAATCGTCTCTTTCAAGGAGTACAAAATTTACAAATAAATGAGATGCATCAGTTTGTTAAATAAGTATTTGAAAGTTCTTTTCTGAGATAGTTTTGTTAAAATTATGTAATAATACGCCCGCTAGAATTAATTATTTTCTTGAGATTACACAAAGAATTGAATTAGCAACTGCAGTACTGTTAACGCCTTTAGATAAGGTTTAGATAGATAACATTCATCAATACCTGTGAGAAATGGCCCAAATAACTACAGAGTAAAAAGTTTTTAATTATATGAAGGTACTTATATGACCTTTTGTCTATCAAATATTGGTGATGCGGCCTCTCAATAAAATGTGGTAACATTTAATATTGATCATAAAATTACCACATACTTACTTTATTTAAGTAAAATGCGGCTGTTTTCATTATTAAACAGCTACTACATTAAAATCCTAAAATTACATATTCCTAAAAAATACAATTAAAAAGAAGGATTTACCTGTATCGCATATACCTAGAGGCTTTCTTTTAAACTTATATAGGTCTTTTAAACTACCCCTAAGCAATCTTTTGTTTTGATTTTTACCTGCGCGCGGTTACTGTTGCGCTTCAGCTATCGCTGATGTAAACTGATAACCGTTTGTACCTAATGACTAGTCCTAGAGCCATAGGTCGTTATGTTGTTAGCTTCATTCGCATATTCCTTAATATTATACATTTTACTGTGCTGGCATTTGATAGCTATTTCAAACTGTAATAAATTAATACTTTGAAACATTTATCAGTGAATGATTGGTTGGAAAGGTATTTTATTAATTTAATACCTTTTAATTTTCCTTACATAGGATCTACTTGTACCTACGCATACCTACGTTTTGTGTGGTCGTGGCAATCTTATACAAATTTAGTCAGGGCTGATGCAGGTACGACTGGTATGATGATAATGATGATGGTAACTATCCCCTGTAGTCTGCCTAAAGTTATCATTCAATATTATTCAAATGTCCTTTTTCATAATTGGGCATCAAAAAAGGTAAAAGGGAACAGACAAATCAAATGTCTTTGAATATTCAAAGAGAAGCAAAAATACACATTTTCTATCAGATATCGAAATTCGATCAGTGGTCTGCTAGCAATAATGAATAAACCAAATTTACATACAATAAAATACAGTTTATTAACACACATGAAATAGAAATTTATATGCACCAATAAGCGTAACACATAGACAGGTCATTGCCTAGTTATACATATACATTGTTATACCAAAAATATATTGGTACAACATTTAGTAATTAAAGTAACAGGGTTCGTGTTATTATTGAGACTTTTAATTCCGGTGTTCTTGCGGTGTCATTCCACTTATGAGTATTAGGGCAACTAATGGGTTTGCTTAATGCATCGACCTCCTTTTCTGTCACTGTAACCAAAGAGCTCTGTTAATAAGGCATTATGTAAGTATCTATTCCCTTTAATCCTAGATCGATTCTGGTGTCCTACGAAATAATAAATGCGGAGAAACTGTTTTTGTTTAGTGTGGTAGAGCATTGATAAAATAGTAGCGAGTTAATGAACCTAGTCGTGAATGACGTTCCGATTTATTAAAAGATCACGCTATTGCTAAGCAAACAGCCATTACAGGACATATTATAAAATATTAATATTAAAAAGAGAGAGAGAGAGAGAGAAGTGGTGTGAGATTTTTTGGTCGGTAAGAAAAACACTCACGATGTGGTTTGCCATCCTTGTGGATCATGAAGATCTGAGAAATTTTACCAAAAAGTGTTTTTTTTTCATATTTTAAATTAATTTTATCTTTCTATTACTATTACACATTTAATTAATCACTCTCTTATGTCACACTCATTCCCTTAAGAGTGGGGCAAAGCGTTCGTCATCCCGCTCCCTAAAGTATTTTCACCTGATTGCTTAAATCATATTAGACCCATTTAAATTCTTCTTCTCAAAAATTACTTTTTTTTCACCATCACCTATGTGTAGTTGAGAAACCTACTTCGATCTGCTATTCTTGTTTGTGCTCTGTTTTCTATTTCTTCTATTTTCTTTGTCTGTAAAGTAATATCAGTATTTGTTTGTGAATATTTGCCAATTTGCTCAAATTTTTGTTAACTATTTGTTAATATGCTACTTAGTTTAGTTAGTGTTCATGTGTGTTTCTATGTTTTTGTTTCGACCTGAATTTGACATACCATACTAGTTTTAAGTCCGCCGTTGTACGTAACAGTGCATTAGGTTTGACTAAATAAATAAAAAATGTAATTATATAAACAAACAACACAAGAACAACCTTAATTAATTAACGAAGTAACATAAACACTTTCACTACACATATTATCGGGTTTGTAACCACGGTTAGTATTGTTTTTACTCGTGACCATGACGCATGCAACTGCGTCGAAATATCGAGGTAAAAACAATACTAACCGTGGTAACAAATATGTGTAGTGAAAGTGTAGTGAATAACCACGAAAGTCTTAAAACCTATAGAAGGAACATAAACACTGACAAAATTAGACCGAAATAATGAGCAAAAATTTTACGAGAGAAAGAGAAGGCGATATGTAAGGGAGACAGCGCTATTTCTATCACGGCGTGGTGAGGCGCCTATAAAGACTAGCGCCACGGGTGCAACGGCATTCATTCGCGGAACCGACGCGCACCTACACACACGTCCCTCCGTACAACTTGCAATCGATATGGCTCCTCCAAAGTCTGGAATAAAGAAGCTGAGCAAGGACGAGCTATCGCTTCAGATAGACAAGCTGCTACAGAGAATTAAGAAGAAAAGCAAAGAGGAGCACGAGCGTTCAGAAAGAGGAGTCGACGATATTAACCGGCTCCTAGGCGATATGACTGTTCAGTCAAATTGCGATAGCGCTTGCCGTAACAGCAGGTCGCCTGCTGCAAGGCCTATGGACCATTAAATCGAAATGAATTAATGGTCAGGCGGCATAGAAAGGCCCTTTTCAGGGCCACATAAAATTCAGAAAGTTTCTTTGAGTTGCGATAATACCAAATACGATCTTTATCTATATTATTTTGCTTGGCTTTTATTTAAATTTAATTAACATTGACTTTGACATTTTTTCATTATATTATCCTTAATAACATGTTAACCTTTACCATTTTACCATTGTGCAATTATATTATTTTACTATTATGTTACAGAAAAAGAGTTGAGCTATTTCGCTGAGCTGCCTTGAGGGGACAGGGAAGCCGAGCCGAACCAAGCCAAGCTACGTTGAGCTGAGCCAAGCTGATCCTAGTTGAGCTAATAGAAATGCTAAGCTGTACAGTTTAAATGCTGTGCTGAATTAATTAATTGCTGGGCTGAGCTGTTCCATAAAATCGAAGTACTGTGTTGATTGACTTGAAAGTTCATGTGGGTAGATATAATGTTTGATTAATTTCGTTAAAATAGCAGGTATCGTGTTGCGGTGACGTGGGGAGCTTGATTTGAGCGTAGAGAAATCGATATTGTAAGCAGAAGGGAGAATTAACACAACGTGAACTTGGAAAATCGATTTATTATTTTATCACAACTTTATCAGCACAAGAATACCGATCGAACTCTGTACGCTAAACCCAATCTAGCTCCACCACGTCACTGCAACACGATACACGCCATTTTAACGAAATAATCAACCAGAATATTTACCCACATGACCCCTCAAATAAATTAACACAATACTTCCGTATCTAATATTCCAATTAAACTAATAATTTGCATGTAATTCCCATGTGAAAAAATAATTATCGATTTTATGGCACAGCTCAGCTCAGCAATTTATTCAGCACAGCATTTAAACAGTACAGGTCAGCATTTCTATCAGCTCAGCTCGGATCAGCTTGGCTCAGCCAAACGTAGCTCGGCTTGGCCAAGCACGACTTACCCTCAATGCAGCTCAGCGAAACAGCTCAACTCTTTTACTCTTACATGATTATAAAAATAAGAACAGTTTTGTTAAGAGGACAAAAATACTATTATAGTTTTCTAACACCGATTTTGAGCTAGCTGTACGATTTAGACAAGTGGAATATTTTCGCTTTTTCTCTGTAACATACAAATTTACAAACATACACACTCACACTCCCCATGTATCACTAATACATAAACAATTTACGAACATTTTGCGTAATTTACAGTAGGGCTGAATTATACTACCTTTCGATATTTTTATAGTAGTAGTAAGTAGGTAGGTAGGTATGACAATATTGATGAATGTGGAAGAAGTGAGAGAGGCTGTCGGAATCGCAGCGGAGCATCGGTTAGTGCTTACAACGTATGTACTTAACTCGAAAAAAGTCTGCGGCACTGGGGATCGACCTCAGTACCTTATAGCTTACGAGCCTTTTCCGCTAGCCACGACGCCACCGACATTCCTTACATATAGTGAATGGCCAAGTTTCTATCTTGTAGGTATTACCTTACTCGGATAGGAGAAATGCTTGGGTTACGTATAGACCGACCAGACGCGCCCCCCAGGAAAAGCAAATGCATTCGCAGTTAGCAATATATTTCTAGATGTTAGGAAGAACAATGCGAACGGACAGTTTCTTTTTTATGTATTACGATAGGCAAACAGGCAAGCGGGCCACCTGATGGAAAGTGGTCACCACTGCCTATAGACGTAAGCAACACCGAGACTATCGCCAATGCGTTGCCCACCTCTATAACACGTTACTCTGGCAGTAAAACGGCAAATATCCCTCCACTGCCAAAGCCACGGTTCCCCAAATTCCCACCCCATGGAGCTCTGGAAACCTTACTCACCGGCAGAAACACAATTCTATTTAAAAGAGTATTGTTTAGCTGCGGTATTCTGTAAGGTGGAGGTACTTTCCCAGTCGGGCGGCTCCGGTACCTCTCTTTAAAGAGCTACCTGAAATGCTAAATTATGTAGATCTGGCGAGACCGCCACCCATTATAAAATGCAAAAGTTGTGACAACGATATAAAATTTGATTATAAAGAAGCTTTGAAGCTTTTAAATTTATTCCGTTACAACTCACTAGTTGTATGGCGGTTTCGCCAATATTTATCGGCGTACCATACCAGCGAGCAGCGCGGCGGCCATCGATGACAATACCGCTGTCCACTAGCATGGTGTATGAGGCCTAGGTTTCATTGTTTTGAAGTTTTTCGGCTAAAGTAATATATTATAAATAATCTATTTATAATAAGGTGCGTTGGGGTAAGTTCGGATGGTTTTTAGCTGCATTCATAAGAAGTTGGCAATTTATTTTTTCCTCAAAATCTATATCAGCTAGCGTAATAAAATAAAGTAGAAACTGATAATCAATAAACAACCTATCAGAAAAATATTTTCATGTTTGTATAGATTTAACGACTGCTGTGTTACGGGAGTTTAAAGTATAGACATAGATTTAAAAATTCATGGGAAAGATCGGACGACGTTGGGGAAAGACCGGACTACCCTCTAAAATTACTCGTGTGGCTAAGAACACAAGGTTCATAAAAAGAAAATATCCGATCTTATACTCGCTACAGCATTCTTCTTGTAAAATTTGATTATGTTTAAAAACATAGCAGGAACAGAACATTTTACCTTTTTTTTGTTTTGAGCGTCCGATCTTACCCCGCCCGAGTAAATTTCAAGTCGCTGTAGTTCTCAAACTTTTGTGTCTCGAATGTTTCAATAGGTAGGTAACCTACGTACCTACCAGGGTAAATCTCGCACTTTTTTATAATTTTTGGCCTGATTACTGGTTGATACAAAGCAAATCGGCGAGTCTCGATAGCCAAGCCGAAAATCTAAAATAAAAATTTGAGACGACCTTCTCAAATCCGACCCACCTATAAAATTTTCTTTCTATCAAAAACAGACGTTTTTAAGTTTATATTGGTATGAAGGAGGCTGGATATTATGTAATAGGTAGGTATGTATGTATAATGGCAATTTTATAAGCGGTAAAAAATAAAAGTTTACTCAAATTTAAAATCAACATTTATTCCACGAAAGTTAAATAACTTTGCCAATCAGTATTTTTTATTTAAGGTAATACAATAATTTTTATTAGTTAGATAAAACATAAAATCTAAACTTAGCAAAAAAACTATATGAAGAAAAAAACATTATACAATTAGTAACAAATTCTTATTTGGAATGTAGTTATTGGCACATCGCATGTACCCAGAAAGATCTTCGTGAGCATTATAATTATGAATAATTTTATTTAAATGACTTTCATAGATATAGAACTAATTTTATCTTGATTAGTCATACTTTAGCCTTTAGCATAAAAAGTAAAAAGTAAGAACTTATTAAAATTATACTTTTAATACAAATATACAGCTTTTGTTAGGTTAGTACTCTTTTGGAAATAGTGGCATAATTAAATGCCTTATTAGTTATATACGAAACTAAAAGAACTACCTAATATTTGGATAACGTTTACTATCGACTTATTTGCTTGAACAAGGAAATAGCAACGAGAGATCAAAGTTACTTTTAAAAATAGTACCTAAATATTATATAACTATTATTTTTGCTCAAAATAGACAATTTATCAGTCTCAAATTCTTAATTTCATAACGGCAGGCATTTATTTTGGTCTTTCGCATTTGTCAAATGAAACTAATTATACGCGCTTTTTCGCGATATTTTGCATTTGTAAAATCAAAATATCAGAGCAAAAGCAGGTATAATTTGTTTTAATTTGAACAATAAATCTAGTAGGCGTCTACCTACATGAAAACTAAATTAGTATCAAAATAACAAATGATTAGAAAAAAGGCTTAAAATAATCAATGAGGATTAGATAATTAAAAGTAAACAGCGTCTTCGTCGTTCATAAGAGTATATTCCACCGGATTCTCATTGATCTGAAGTAATTCTATTTGTTTCATGATTGAATCCTCAGGCACACAGTCTTCGTCTTTACGTTTAGGTACTACAAATTTTACAGTATTCTCTTTACCTACAGTTCTGTAATAACACACGAAGTACTTTTTTGTTTCAGCGTTAAAATGTTTAATCTTACCGACGTAATATTTCCAACTCTTGGTGTAGTACCGCGTCAAAACTGTATCCCCAATATAGTATAACTCAGTTTCATGTGTTAACTTGTCCTTATTTACTTTTTGATTATTTTTTTCTGTTCTGATCAATTTCTCTTTATCTTTAATTATATTTTTATTTACTTCGTTATTAGTTTCTCGTTTAGGGTCTTTACTATCATTTATTTGTTTCGATATAAAGTCGTTAAATTTTTGTTTCTTGTTTTCCTTATCCGCAGAATCATCTTTTAAGTGACGTTTTTTATGTTTTGATAGGTCAAAGTTTAGGTCAATATTTTTAAGTTGTAGGGAAACACAATTTTTTTTTCCGCAGAAGGCAGTATTTTCAGGCTTAAAACGAACACAAGACAAAACAGTGACTTTTTCTCTTTTATCAAGAAGTATGTTATCTGATGATTGCGGAGGTAAGTCCAGTGCAGGATTATTTTGTTCTTTGGTTTCGTTACTATTAATGTTCACTTCTCCTTTTCTGTAAACTTTTGAGAGCGTTTCTTTTCCCATGGTAACCTTCCTTACGTCAATATCACCCTTATAACTCTGTATCTGCAACTCTTCCATTCTTCCGTTTTTTTGCAACTCTTCAATTCTCTCACCAGTCTGAAACTCATTCACTCTCTGATCTTTCTGCGGCTCTTCCATTCTCTCATTTGTTTGCAACCCTTCCATTCTCTTATCTGTCTCTAGAACTGTTTGTTTAATTTTTGATTTACTGGAGAATTCTCGGACAGGTATTTCCTCCTCATTCTCAATGTCTATTTCTGAAAAATTATCGCTCAACGCATCAAATATATCTGAATCGCTATGAGTGCTTATTTCGCCGCTCTCCGAAGTTGTATTAAAGCTTGTAGATCTTTTTGTCTTTTTCGCGGATTTTGTCAAGCATGGTTTTTTAGTGGAACGCCCGTGGCCAGATGCTGGCCGGCTTTATGGAGAAGGAGGGACTCTTTATGATGAACTCATTTTTCAGGAAGCCGGTTCATCGCAGATGGACGTGGGTTAGTCCCGATGGTGTCACAAAAAATGAGATTGACTTCATCCTATCTACGAAACGGCATATATTCAATGATGTCTCGGTGATCAATAGCGTTAAAATTGGCAGTGATCACCGCTTGGTAAGAGGCACATTGAATATTAATCCCCAGCTGGAAAGATCGAGATTGATGAGGTCCACGCTCCGGCCTATACCCATCCAAATCCAAAACCCCGAGAGCTTTCAACGCGAATTACAAAATCGCTTCGAGTGCCTAGGAGAGTGCGTCGACGTGGACGACTATAATAACAGGTTCGTGGAAACTGTCTATACGGTTGGGTCAAAGTTTTATAAGGCCTGCCGTACAAACAGAACAAACAAAATCTCTGACGATACCCTCAAACTCATCGAAGAAAGACGCGGAATGACTCTGCAGTCCCCTGATGATGTCTCTCAATTTAGGCGACTTAATCGACAGATCTCCAAGTCTCTGACTTGCGACATACGCCGCTTCAATACTACCAATATTGAGGCGGCGATCGAGCGGAACAAAGGCTCTAAAGTCTTTGCGAGAGATCTGTCGATTGGACAGAGCCAGTTGACGAGACTGAAAACGGATGACGGCAGAGTTGTTTCGACCAAGTCCGAGGTTTTGAGGGAAGTCGAGAGGTTCTATGGACAGTTATACACGACAACACGGGCACCTGTTACCAGTATGGCAAAAGACCCCAGAGCCAAGTTGACCCGACACTACACCGAAGATATCCCGGACATCAGCCTGTACGAGATTAGTATGGCTCTCAAACAGCTTAAGAACAACAAGGCGCCGGGTGATGATGGAATTACGGCTGAGCTTCTGAAAGCTGGTGGCAAACCTGTGCTTAAGACCCTTCAGAAGCTGTTCAATTCCGTCATCCTCGAGGGCAAAACGCCGGAAGCATGGCACAGAAGCATAGTCATATTGTTCTTCAAGAAAGGTGATAAGGCTCTCTTGAAGAACTTCAGACCAATATCGCTGCTGACCCATGTCTATAAGCTGTTTTCGAGAGTCATTACGAATCGTCTCGCACGCAGGTTTGATGACTTCCAGCCTCCCGAACAAGCCGGATTCCGAAAAGGTTTTAGTACCATAGACCACATACATACGCTGCGGCAGGTTGTACAGAAGACCGAAGAGTATAACCGGCCATTATGCTTGGCGTTTGTGGACTATGAGAAAGCCTTCGATTCGATCGAAACTTGGGCGGTGCTCCAGTCTCTACAGCGGTGCCAAATTGACTATCGATATATCGAAGCACTGAAGTGTTTGTACGAAAACGCCACTATGTCAGTTCGTCTCCAGGACAAGACCACAGAACCTATTCAGCTGCAGCGAGGTGTTAGACAAGGTGATGTCATATCACCGAAGTTGTTCACCGCTGCACTGGAGGATATCTTTAGGCTTCTGGACTGGGACGGACTTGGCATCAATATTAACGGCGAGTACCTCACGCACCTCAGATTTGCTGACGATATCGTAGTCATGGCTGAAACCCTGGAAGACTTGGGCAAAATGCTCGATGACCTCTGTAGTGCCTCTCAACAAGTAGGTCTTAAAATGAACATGGACAAGACGAAAATTATGTCGAATGTCCATGTTGTGCCTACTCCAGTGACAGTTGGAGGCACTCCACTTGAAGTTGTTGACGACTATACATACCTAGGACAAATAGTCCGGCTAGGTAGGTCCAATTTCGAGAAAGAGGTCAATCGACGAATCCAACTCGGTTGGGCAGCGTTCGGGAAGCTACGCCACATATTTTCGTCCCAATTACCGCAGTGTCTCAAGACGAAGGTCTTTGACCAATGTGTGTTGCCAGTGATGACTTACGGATCTGAATCGTGGCCACTCACTATGGGCCTTATAAGAAAGCTCACTGTTGCCCAAAGGGCAATGGAAAGAGCTATGCTCGGAGTTTCTTTGCGCGATCGAGTCAGAAATGAGGAGATCCGCAAGCGAACCAAGGTCACCGACATAGCTCTAAGGATTGCCAGACTGAAGTGGCAGTGGGCAGGGCACATAGCTCGAAGAACAGATGGCCGATGGGGCAGTAAAGTTCTCGAGTGGCGACCACGTACCGGTAGACGCAGCGTGGGTAGGCCTCCAACAAGGTGGACCGACGACCTGGTAAGGATCGCAGGTACCAGCTGGATGCGGAAAGCACAGGACCGGTCTTTGTGGAGATCTCTGGGGGAGGCCTATGCCCAGCAGTGGGCGTCTTCTGGCTGATATGATGATGATGATGATGGTTTTTTAGATATGGGTTTTTGTTTTTTAGGTACATCTTTTTTGGATTCGGATTTAATACTTATACTTTTGAGATCATTCGTCTTCACGATCAGACTTTCATTTCCAATCCGAGTCTTTTTGCCTATGCCCTTTCCCTTTTTAGTAATACAAATCTTTGTCTCATCACTAGTTTTCTCTATTTTTGATTTCATATTCTTTGGCTTTTTCTTTAATATGTTAGATGGACCAGGTTTCTCTTTATCATTGAGTTGAGATGCCGACGTTTCTTTTGATGAACTTGAATTAGGCTTTTGCATATCTTCTACTTCTCTTTCTTTCTGTATCTTTGTTTCATCACTCTTTTTCTCTATTTTTGATTTCTTATTCTTTGGTTTTTTCTTTGATATATTAGATGGACCAGGTTTCTCGTTATCATTAGGTTGAGATGCCGACGTTTCATTTGATGAATTCGAATTAAGCTTTTGCATATCTTCTACTTCTCTTTCTTTCTGTTTCTCTAAATAGCTGCGTGTTATGACTTCGCTTCCCTTTGCAACACGTGTTAGTTTGGTCGAGTTTTTATTACCTGTATTTTGAGAATGTTGGGCAACCTTTTTAAGAAGCAGCTCCTCAAATGAAGTGTTGTACCCTGGCTGAGTCTGTCCGAGATTGTCTGTGAAACTGCCGACACCGTTTTGATTTGTGGAAGCAGATGTATTGGAAAACATGTTTTTATTGATGATTTCTACACAAATGTGTTTGAGCGTTTTCAACTCTGTCAATTTCTTTTCAGACATCTTTATTTTCCATCTCCTCAGTGCCGCTGGATCATATTTTTCTTCCGGTATAACATTCGCATTAAACGGAAGAATACCTCCTTTTCTAAAACCACTTTGAATCACATTTGGATTTACATGATGCCACGTTTCAGTAAACATTTCCGCAAATATTTGTTTGCGTATTTTAACGCCGACGTTCTGCCGTTGCCACTGGACAAGCTTTTTGTCCCAACTTGTCTTAAAGGACTTAAACACCGCTAAATCCAGTGGTTGAAGGAGATGGGAGGTGTGCGCGGGCAGTTTTAGAATCGTTATATGGTTTTTTACAGCTAATTCCACAACTTTCGGGTCTACGTGGGTGTTATGACCATCGTAAATAATTAAAACTGGCCTTTCGTCACCCAAACTTGGAATGAGAATTTTATCCATGTAATCAAAAAATAACGCTGTCTCCATCCAACTGCGTTTGCTGACGGCATAAGAAATTTCAAAATCATATATTTCTTTTTCATTCACGCTCATCCACTCTTCATACATATATTTGCCTTTAAAGACAATCAAAGGCGATAATTTTTTACCAGCGGCACTAACGGTTGTCAATACTGTAATGTTCTCTTTGCCTGTTCCTTTTGTCGTTCTTGTGCATGGGGCACCAATACCACCCACTACCTTAGTTTTTGTGGGGTCTAGACATACCGACGTCTCATCTAGATTCCAAATTCTTTGAGGATCTGTTATGCCCAACTCCAAAAGGGTTTCTTCCAGCATGGTGAAGTATTCGTATATGACAAAGGGATCTGTCATTCGTTTCCTGATATACTCGACGGATTGCGGTTTTTTAATCGAAAGTTGGTGTCGCTTGCGAAATGATATGAACCAATCGGGCCCGGGTCTATCATTTTTAAATGGCGTTTTGATATTGTTGGCCTTTATAAACTTCTCGGTAATATCTAAAACTTCGGTCCTAGATAAGCCCCATCCCCATTTTTCCAATACTCGTAGACAAGATGCCAGCCTATTTTCCATCTCTATGGGAATTGCAGGGGCTCGGCCAAGTGTTTGACTTAATAAGCCTGTTTTACCTTTCACGTGGTCGTTAAGAGTAGATGTAGGGATATCGTACATTTTCGAGGCTGCATAATTAGAAAGCTCTCCACTTTTGACTCGTTCTATGGCTGACTGTAATTCTTCCTGGGTATACGAAGACGCTCGCAATGATTTTCGTTGGTATTGACGAGGCATGGTGAATCTACAAATAAATGTTTTTATGTGATTAAACAGATATTATAGATAGTTATTTTTTTTAAAAGAGGACTTCATTTTTATTTTAAAAACAAATTCAACTGCATTCAAAGTTTTATAAATAATCTGTTTGTCTGAACCGGGAATCGAACCCGTCAAACAAAAAACACCCGTTATACTAAGATACGACCGAAAAGCTTATCTCAAAATGAAGTCTTTTTGTTTTCAATCATATCTTCAATATTTAAGGCACTTTCCCTCTATGTGGCATAGCCGTGGGACGCCCTGTACTTTATGAATAATATATTTTTTAGTATGTATAATATATTTCTCACTGCAACTATATAATTAATATAAAGTTGCAGTGAGAATGCATTACATATACAACATTTTTTGCCACAAAAATATCAGTGGTTTAAGTTCGGACTAAGCTAAAGTTTGACAACCACATGCATTTTCAATTCAGGTCAAGATCGGATATTTTTAGTCCGTACTTCACCCTTAGATATTTACATGGGGAAAGTTCGGATCTCGACTTGTAGGCACATTTAGGCTATTTTAAACATACCTATCGAGAAAGAATTGATTTTTTGACAACATAAAGCTAAATAACTTTCAAAAGAGTGCAAATACTCACCAAAAAATCAAAGAGATGTCGTCTGGGATAAGTCCGGATCACAAAAATCTTTCCGAGATGCGTAACATGTGGTGGAACAGCCATAACAGACGACCGACAATACGAAATCACCGATGCGGACTGAAGGTAGTAGCAAAACAAAATAGCGTCTTGCGCTATGTTGCCCGTATTAAAAAATTATCACAGAATCGGTAGATATTTAACATATACGTTCTTACCCCATTCACGGTCTTACCCCAACGCACCTTACATGAAATTAATTTTTGTAAATATAATATTAGTTTTAAATTTTGTAAATTATTTTTATACTACTTATCTTATACATTTCGAACTACCTCTTATATGTTATTTAAAAAATTATAACCTTAACCCGATTCATTGTCTCTTTTCATTCTATAGCGATGGTATTCAAGATAACACGTAAAGTAGATTTAAAAAACATTTATTAAAATTGGGTATACTACTCCGTAATTTATGATGGATGTAGCCTCCAACGTGGAGGCATGTGAGTCCGCTCTCAAGTCCTCTTTGACGGAGGAGTCCCTGCGCGAACAGTCGGTGTTGAATTTATTTTTATATTTATTTGTATTTAGGTACCTAACTAGAAAGATTTTGATAGTTTGTCAAGACTGGAATTTTGGAACCTTATAGTAAGTGGCACAAGGAAAGAAACATAAAATATACAAATACTTACCCAAATACAGAAAATTAAAGCCCTATCTACCTAATTTGACGACCTGATGGTTCAGTTGGTTAACATGGCGTCTGCCACGTACTGGTCCCGGGTTCGTTTCCCGGCCGAGCAGAAATTAAAATGATGAATTTTAATTTTTGTTACGGGTCTGTATGTTTTATGTATTGAAAGTATGTATTTAAAAGTATATAGGTAGTTTATCTGTAATCTAGCACAACTAACACAAACTTTACTTACTTTGGGGCTAGATGGCGCTGTGTGAATTGTCGCTTTGAGCTTCCTGTTTGATATCTTTATCTCTTTCAGTTTTATTTTCTCGTTGAGCCGGAGGGCTTGGCGAACTTGGAACATCAGGGTGTCGTACTGGCTCTCGTCTATTTTATCGTCGGTGTATAGCTCGCTGGTCCAAAACATTATAATGGATATAATTATAGTCTTCATATTGTGCTCGGTGTCGAATTTGTCCTCGGTTCTATCGTCTCTTGGCAGACCCTCATATTGTCAGAAATCGGTGGGGACAGGCGATCATCTTCGTCACCCTCCATCTTGGGAGGGACTTTCTTGCTCTTGGTGGCTCTCCCAATGGCTTGATGGCCGCTTTTCTGAGTCTCACTCGCATCTATTATGTCTGGAGTGCCATTCTAGTTGCTGCGAATAACGCAGTGTGTGTTTCGGCGGGAATTGGGCATCGCAACCGCTGCATTGCATAGAGTTGCGCTATTAAGGCTGTCTGTTTCCTGTTTGAGTAAAGATGTCATAAATGTCATATGTTATACAGCTGAAAGAAAAAAGATTTGTGTTCGACAGTGGTATTATAAAAGCAAGAAAAAGTCCTTAGTTGCCATTCTCTTCCTCCTTCAATAAAGCTTTCGAACGATACCATAAAAATATGTAGTTTTTATGTGAAAAGGGTCCACAAACCTCTCTCCTCCGCTTCTTCCAGCTCCTTATACTGCTTCCAATCGGACACACCATACTACCAGCGCCTAAAATGCGCCTGTTTTTTTGAGTCCCGATCGCGTTTATTCTGTCTGAACTGCCAGTCTATATGCTACGAATGACGCCCGGGGTGTTTCGGCGGGAATCGGGTATCGCAACCGCTGCATTGCATACCGGCATAGAGTTGCGCTACCAACGCTGGCTGTTTTCGGTTCGGGAGAAGAAGGGATGAGTAAGGGTGTCATAAGAGTCATATGTTATACAGCAGAATAGAACAAGGCTTGTGTTTACCAGTGGTTTCACAAAAGCAAGATAGAGTCCTTAGCCGTCATTCTCCTTCTCCTTCAAGGAAACTTTCGAAGGATACCATACAAACAATACCATTTAAATAAAAACAATAAAATCTTATACTATAAGCGTCTCCCAATTTAGCAAATCTGCTCTGTGCACTACGGTTTCGTCTTCGACCGGTTTCTAAACTTCTTGCTTTACAAGACCATTGGCAACTATTTTGGCAAATAAATCTGCCACATTGATATTGCCAAGGTTTGGAAAATCAATGTGGCAATGTCAACCATTATTTTATTATGTGTACATTAATTGAATACTAATCGATGCTGGAAAACATCGTGATAAAACCCATATATTTAGGCGACTGTATGTGTGACCATGAGCCAATTTGATCAGGTTCCCCTGGTAGGGTCACGGAGGTAAGATAGCAGTCGTTCTACTGTCATTACCTGATATGCCAAATTAAGTCATCTCATCATTGAGGAGCAGGCACTGAAAATGTCTATTGTTCAATATGTTTCGCCTTTAACGTGTTAGATTCATTTCTGGGCAATATTGTTGATTGTAAGCTACATGCTTTATTGAAATAATCATACCTTAAATTATTTTCTGGATATTATCCACAGGCATTGGTTGTTGTTGTTGTGCCCTCTTACAAGATATATTACGAAATACTACTTGACAAGACAAAGACCTTAAATATTGTGCCCTCTCTTAAATAAAATATCAGGGTAGGATGAGGACGTCTCTGGTTGACTCATATAGTAAGCTACGGAGTGAAGCATGGGCTGCGAGTAGCGAAGGTTATGCTCGAGTCAGTTATCAGGCTTTAGAGCTGCTTACCCCTCCTCTAATGAGGGGGCCCTGTTTATTTCCCTCAGACCAAATAAATGAATCTGATTTCAAATTCTAGCTATGAAACTTTTGGCTAATTAATCTGTAATCTAATTAACTCTTGTAATTCTTTACCAATATAATTCCATACCTGTTTATACTTCTCCACTCTAAAAGCATCGGGGTTACTAACACCATAACGTAGAGTTCCATAGACGGTCACAAATGGCCTTAACCCGGCTTCTGTTAGGTTGGGTCATAATGACCCGAGACATTTTTAAACGCCCATATTTTTAAAGTGATCATGTGAAGTTATCGGGCTTATCAGTAGCTGCCGTTGTTACCCCGCCCCTTTAGTTTCTAAAACCGGTTTAGTCGGTGTGCACCTGCGCAGGTAGTTACAAGCGGTCAAACATCAAACAGGTAAATATGACCCAACCTTACATTCCATGTAACCTTTTTATACCAATTACGTTTAAACATTTATTTGATTTGAATATATATTTTAAATGTTATTTTGGATATTTTAGTTTTACTTGCATAATGGACCGAGAAGAACGTGACAGACAGCTAATTTTAGCGCTAATACTGATTTTCCACCATACAGACCGGGTGAATTAGTATCAAAACATCGCAAGTAGGTTTTTCAGTCTGACGGTTTAGTAGCGGTAGTGATAGAGCTTAGGTTTCAGTGTGGATGAGTGTGTGTGTGAAAAGTATGAGAGTTTGTTTGCTCTATGAAAGGGTGGACGTTACACCATCAACCTCAATCGACGGGCTACGTCTTTCCATCTGATTGGTTTTACAGTAATGCCCAGCAAATAATATGTTTGGTGTTTTTAGAAGTCGTCTTTGTTATTAATTACTTTTCAACAAACAGTTACGATTAAAAGACAAAACATATTATTTGGAAACGACCGCATGAAGAAGGTCCTAAGAATCATTTCAGTGCATGTGTGTTTTGGATTGTTTTAAACAATAAGCTTACTTAAGAAAAAAAAGAACTCATTATTTAATAAATAAAATTATGAGTGGCAACAAATTCAGTAAGTATACAATTGTATCGCGAGTACCTATAACATTTGGCGTATTTTGTGTATGGATGTACAGGCGTTTTTGCATAGGTTTATTGGCAGGCGCGAGTGTGGTATTGATGTGGTGCATAGAAACGGGAAAATAATAAATGAAAACAAAATAGCTCTGAACGATATTTTTTAATACGCTTTGAATGACCATCATAATTAGGTATCTACATCAATAATCTGAATCATACATAATGAAGAAAATTGCAATATTTAAAACGTCCATTATATTAGTATTTTAATTGTCATACAGAATAAATGAATTAACTTAATAAAAAATGAATAATTTACGTGGCTAACGAAATTTCTTCATGTCTTGTGTAACTGGGATTGAAGCACATCAGCACAAGTTGAACTTCCAGCAATCGATTTTCGCCATTGTCCTGAAAAAGACCAAATTACTCTTTAAAAATATAAAAAAGTCGTACCGAATATTGTCATAAAGGTAGTTAAATAGTGAGTGGGGACTTACCGTCATTCGGATCTGCGCAACTGAATGAGAGGTGTGAGGCTCGGCCGCAGCCAGGCTGCCGTGGAGAGGGAGGAGTTCAACCAAGGTAACAGTGGAACTCCTCCCGATCGATGTCGCCCAATGTGGATATCATTGTCGACAATAAATCCTCGCTAGTAGAGAGATTTTCTGCTGAAATAAAAAAATTCCCTATTAAATTTATGTTACAGACGAAACAACTTAGAAAATACTAATTATTAGAAACTGTGGCGATTTCGTTGCTACTCATGTGTAGGTACCTACCCAATAATTATTTTTAAAATATATTAAATTGAATAGCACATTATTTACCTTGCAGTGTAGGGACCAGAAGATCGACATCTTTGGGCGACATCTTCTCTGAGAGCCCCTCGTTCGGTGGATTGAGCTGACTCGGAAGATTCAGCTGTTGCGCACATATTTTCTGAAAAACATATAAAGGCAATTAGCTGCGATCCTCAATTGATAAATGAAGACTGAAAAGAAAATGAAAAAGTCTAATGAAAATACTTACAGCCAATCTTTCCTTTCTACGACGTTCTCGCATATACATCCTCTTCCGATAATATTGTTCTTTCTGAAATGAATTAATAATATTAATACCATTGCTAAAAGTACCAAAATGTTTTTAAAAAGGACCATTAGCCCTGATTTGGGCCAGATGTTGTCAAAGTTATTTTCATTTAAAAAGGAACAGATTTAAAAATAAAACAAAAGCAAATGTTACTACAGGCTATGAGACTATTGCACAGTCATTAAGACAGTCAAATATTATATTTTATTACCTACCTTACACAGCGGAGGATGCTTTCCGGGAGGCCTGCCGGGAATGGGATTTCTCGGGTCGAAAGCAGGTCTCTCTCCGTTTCGCTGCAGAGCCCCTTTCAACAGCAGGTTTTCGGATTCCGCGACTATTTCGTAGAATATAGCCTGTATAGCCTGGAATTCGATTTCGATGCTCTCTTTATTCTGCAAATAAAAATTATTAATTTAACACTGGTTTCTAAACAAATGGATTCACAAACTAATTGAATTTTTGTACAGCAAACTTCAGCTACCACTCTCTACTATTATATAATAAGGCAGCGATATGTATTTACAACAGAATTGATGTTTAAAACCACTTGAATACATTGTTTTGACAATAAACATAAATATTATTTACCTATCAAAGTACAAAATAACTTACCACTTTATTCTCGTTAATTTTACACAGTTCTCGGCTGAAGGCCATTGCGAATGAACTTTTAAACATTTTCACTAAGTAAATTTTAAACGCTGTTTAAACGTGTGATCCACTCGGGTTGCGGGGCACGAATAACTCCACTGGTTTGACACCGGCTGTTTTATCCCGAGGGCAGTGCGCGGGGCGTGGCTTAGGGCGCGCTTGGCTTTGTTATCTTATCAGCAATTGTCCGCAACGATTAGACACTAAACGAAGAAGTAAAATTGCAAATCCATCAAAATAAAATAATACTTGGATCGATGGATTTTTGTAAACCCGTATAAAATAATTTATAAATTAAAAAAAACATAGGAACATGTATTTTTAGAATAAAACAACGTTTTTGGTATTTGTTTGACATCACTCTAGTTTCTCTCAATTTAAAAAAATTGAGAGTATCAAAAAGTTTTATAATGTTTTAACTAGTAATCGTCTCTTTCAAGGAGTACAAAATTTACAAATAAATGAGATGCATCAGTTTGTTAAATAAGTATTTGAAAGTTCTTTTCTGAGATAGTTTTGTTAAAATTATGTAATAATACGCCCGCTAGAATTAATTATTTTCTTGAGATTACACAAAGAATTGAATTAGCAACTGCAGTACTGTTAACGCCTTTAGATAAGGTTTAAGATAGATAACATTCATCAATACCTGTGAGAAATGGCCCAAATAACTACAGAGTAAAAGTTTTAATTATATGAAGATACTTATATGACCTTTTGTCTATCAATATTGGTGATGCGGCCTCTCAATAAAATGTGGTAACATTTAATATTGATCATAAAATTACCCACATACTTACTTTATTTAAGTAAAATGCGGCTGTTTCATTATTAAACAGCTACTACATTAAAATCCTAAAATTACATATTCCTAAAAATACAATTAAAAAGAAGGATTTACCTGTATCGCATATACCTAGAGGCTTTCTTTTAAACTTATATAGGTCTTTTAAACTACCCCTAAGCAATCTTTTGTTTTGATTTTTACCTGCGCGCGGTTACTGTTGCGCTTCAGCTATCGCTGATGTAAACTGATAACCGTTTGTACCTAATGACTAGTCCTAGAGCCATAGGTCGTTATGTTGTTAGCTTCATTCGCATATTCCTTAATATTATACATTTTACTGTGCTGGCATTTGATAGCTATTTCAAACTGTAATAAATTAATACTTTGAAACATTTATCAGTGAATGATTGGTTGGAAAGGTATTTTATTAATTTAATACCTTTTAATTTTCCTTACATAGGATCTACTTGTACCTACGCATACCTACGTTTTGTGTGGTCGTGGCAATCTTATACAAATTTAGTCAGGGCTGATGCAGGTACGACTGGTATGATGATAATGATGATGGTAACTATCCCCTGTAGTCTGCCTAAAGTTATCATTCAATATTATTCAAATGTGCTTTGAGTTTTCATCCACAGAATTGGACATACCCCTCCCTGTTACAGTACACAAGTTATAAATTAATCGGACGGAATAGTAGTGCTGTAGTGGATACTTAACGGCCGGGGCCTAGTGTAAGCAATATTTTGCAAGAAACGTCCTTTTTCATAATTGGGCATCAAAAAAGGTAAAAGGGAACAGACAAATCAAATGTCTTTGAATATTCAAAGAGAAGCAAAAATACACATTTTCTATCAGATATCGAAATTCGATCAGTGGTCTGCTAGCAATAATGAATAAACCAAATTTACATACAATAAAATACAGTTTATTAACACACATGAAATAGAAATTTATATGCACCAATAAGCGTAACACATAGACAGGTCATTGCCTAGTTATACATATACATTGTTATACCAAAAATATATTGGTACAACATTTAGTAATTAAAGTAACAGGGTTCGTGTTATTATTGAGACTTTTAATTCCGGTGTTCTTGCGGTGTCATTCCACTTATGAGTATTAGGGCAACTAATGGGTTTGCTTAATGCATCGACCTCCTTTTCTGTCACTGTAACCAAAGAGCTCTGTTAATAAGGCATTATGTAAGTATCTATTCCCTTTAATCCTAGATCGATTCTGGTGTCCTACGAAATAATAAATGCGGAGAAACTGTTTTTGTTTAGTGTGGTAGAGCATTGATAAAATAGTAGCGAGTTAATGAACCTAGTCGTGAATGACGTTCCGATTTATTAAAAGATCACGCTATTGCTAAGCAAACAGCCATTACAGGACATATTATAAAATATTAATATTAAAAAGAGAGAGAGAGAGAGAGAAGTGGTGTGAGATTTTTTGGTCGGTAAGAAAAACACTCACGATGTGGTTTGCCATCCTTGTGGATCATGAAGATCTGAGAAATTTTACCAAAAAGTGTTTTTTTTTCATATTTTAAATTAATTTTATCTTTCTATTACTATTACACATTTAATTAATCACTCTCTTATGTCACACTCATTCCCTTAAGAGTGGGGCAAAGCGTTCGTCATCCCGCTCCCTAAAGTATTTTCACCTGATTGCTTAAATCATATTAGACCCATTTCAATTCTTCTTCTCAAAAATTACTTTTTTTTCACCATCACCTCTGTGTAGTTGAGAAACCTACTTCGATCTGCTATTCTTGTTTGTGCTCTGTTTTCTATTTCTTCTATTTTCTTTGTCTGTAAAGTAATATCAGTATTTGTTTGTGAATATTTGCCAATTTGCTCAAATTTTTGTTAACTATTTGTTAATATGCTACTTAGTTTAGTTAGTGTTCATGTGTGTTTCTATGTTTTTGTTTCGACCTGAATTTGACATACCATACTAGTTTTAAGTCCGCCGTTGTACGTAACAGTGCATTAGGTTTGACTAAATAAATAAAAAATGTAATTATATAAACAAACAACACAAGAACAACCTTAATTAATTAACGAAGTAACATAAACACTTTCACTACACATATTATCGGGTTTGTAACCACGGTTAGTATTGTTTTTACTCGTGACCATGACGCATGCAACTGCGTCGAAATATCGAGGTAAAAACAATACTAACCGTGGTAACAAATATGTGTAGTGAAAGTGTAGTGAATAACCACGAAAGTCTTAAAACCTATAGAAGGAACATAAACACTGACAAAATTAGACCGAAATAATGAGCAAAAATTTTACGAGAGAAAGAGAAGGCGATATGTAAGGGAGACAGCGCTATTTCTATCACGGCGTGGTGAGGCGCCTATAAAGACTAGCGCCACGGGTGCAACGGCATTCATTCGCCGAACCGACGCGCACCTACACACACGTCCCTCCGTACAACTTGCAATCGATATGGCTCCTCCAAAGTCTGGAATAAAGAAGCTGAGCAAGGACGAGCTATCGCTTCAGATAGACAAGCTGCTACAGAGAATTAAGAAGAAAAGCAAAGAGGAGCACGAGCGTTCAGAAAGAGGAGTCGACGATATTAACCGGCTCCTAGGCGATATGACTGTTCAGTCAAATTGCGATAGCGCTTGCCGTAACAGCAGGTCGCCTGCTGCAAGGCCTATGGACCATTAAATCGAAATGAATTAATGGTCAGGCGGCATAGAAAGGCCCTTTTCAGGGCCACATAAAATTCAGAAAGTTTCTTTGAGTTGCGATAATACCAAATACGATCTTTATCTATATTATTTTGCTTGGCTTTTATTTAAATTTAATTAACATTGACTTTGACATTTTTTCATTATATTATCCTTAATAACATGTTAACCTTTACCATTTTACCATTGTGCAATTATATTATTTTACTATTATGTTACAGAAAAAGAGTTGAGCTATTTCGCTGAGCTGCCTTGAGGGGACAGGGAAGCCGAGCCGAACCAAGCCAAGCTACGTTGAGCTGAGCCAAGCTGATCCTAGTTGAGCTAATAGAAATGCTAAGCTGTACAGTTTAAATGCTGTGCTGAATTAATTAATTGCTGGGCTGAGCTGTTCCATAAAATCGAAGTACTGTGTTGATTGACTTGAAAGTTCATGTGGGTAGATATAATGTTTGATTAATTTCGTTAAAATAGCAGGTATCGTGTTGCGGTGACGTGGGGAGCTTGATTTGAGCGTAGAGAAATCGATATTGTAAGCAGAAGGGAGAATTAACACAACGTGAACTTGGAAAATCGATTTATTATTTTATCACAACTTTATCAGCACAAGAATACCGATCGAACTCTGTACGCTAAACCCAATCTAGCTCCACCACGTCACTGCAACACGATACACGCCATTTTAACGAAATAATCAACCAGAATATTTACCCACATGACCCCTCAAATAAATTAACACAATACTTCCGTATCTAATATTCCAATTAAACTAATAATTTGCATGTAATTCCCATGTGAAAAAATAATTATCGATTTTATGGCACAGCTCAGCTCAGCAATTTATTCAGCACAGCATTTAAACAGTACAGGTCAGCATTTCTATCAGCTCAGCTCGGATCAGCTTGGCTCAGCCAAACGTAGCTCGGCTTGGCCAAGCACGACTTACCCTCAATGCAGCTCAGCGAAACAGCTCAACTCTTTTACTCTTACATGATTATAAAAATAAGAACAGTTTTGTTAAGAGGACAAAAATACTATTATAGTTTTCTAACACCGATTTTGAGCTAGCTGTACGATTTAGACAAGTGGAATATTTTCGCTTTTTCTCTGTAACATACAAATTTACAAACATACACACTCACACTTCCCATGTATCACTAATACATAAACAATTTACGAACATTTTGCGTAATTTACAGTAGGGCTGAATTATACTACCTTTCGATATTTTTATAGTAGTAGTAAGTAGGTAGGTAGGTATGACAATATTGATGAATGTGGAAGAAGTGAGAGAGGCTGTCGGAATCGCAGCGGAGCATCGGTTAGTGCTCACAACGTATGTACTTAACTCGAAAAAAGTCTGCGGCACTGGGGATCGACCTCAGTACCTTATAGCTTACGAGCCTTTTCCGCTAGCCACGACGCCACCGACATTCCTTACATATAGTGAATGGCCAAGTTTCTATCTTGTAGGTATTACCTTACTCGGATAGGAGAAATGCTTGGGTTACGTATAGACCGACCAGACGCGCCCCCCAGGAAAAGCAAATGCATTCGCAGTTAGCAATATATTTCTAGATGTTAGGAAGAACAATGCGAACGTACAGTTTCTTTTTTATGTATTACGATAGGCAAACAGGCAAGCGGGCCACCTGATGGAAAGTGGTCACCACTGCCTATAGACGTAAGCAACACCGAGACTATCGCCAATGCGTTGCCCACCTCTATAACACGTTACTCTGGCAGTAAAACGGCAAATATCCCTCCACTGCCAAAGCCACGGTTCCCCAAATTCCCACCCCATGGAGCTCTGGAAACCTTACTCACCGGCAGAAACACAATTCTATTTAAAAGAGTATTGTTTAGCTGCGGTATTCTGTAAGGTGGAGGTACTTTCCCAGTCGGGCGGCTCCGGTACCTCTCTTTAAAGAGCTACCTGAAATGCTAAATTATGTAGATCTGGCGAGACCGCCACCCATTATAAAATGCAAAAGTTGTGACAACGATATAAAATTTGGTTATAAAGAAGCTTTGAAGCTTTTAAATTTATTCCGTTACAACTCACTAGTTGTATGGCGGTTTCGCCAATATTTATCGGCGTACCATACCAGCGAGCAGCGCGGCGGCCATCGATGACAATACCGCTGTCCACTAGCATGGTGTATGAGGCCTAGGTTTCATTGTTTTGAAGTTTTTCGGCTAAAGTAATATATTATAAATAATCTATTTATAATACATGAAATTAATTTTTGTAAATATAATATTAGTTTTAAATTTTGTAAATTATTTTTATACTACTTATCTTATACATTTCGAACTACCTCTTATATGTTATTTAAAAAATTATAACCTTAACCCGATTCATTGTCTCTTTTCATTCTATAGCGATGGTATTCAAGATAACACGTAAAGTAGATTTAAAAAACATTTATTAAAATTGGGTATACTACTCCGTAATTTATGATGGATGTAGCCTCCAACGTGGAGGCATGTGAGTCCGCTCTCAAGGCCTCTTTGACGGAGGAGTCCCTGCGCGAACAGTCGGTGTTGAATTTATTTTTATATTTATTTGTATTTAGGTACCTAACTAGAAAGATTTTGATAGTTTGTCAAGACTGGAATTTTGGAACCTTATAGTAAGTGGCACAAGGAAAGAAACATAAAATATACAAATACTTACCCAAATACAGAAAATTAAAGCCCTATCTACCTAATTTGACGACCTGATGGTTCAGTTGGTTAACATGGCGTCTGCCACGTACTGGTCCCGGGTTCGTTTCCCGGCCGAGCAGAAATTAAAATGATGAATTTTAATTTTTGTTACGGGTCTGTATGTTTTATGTATTGAAAGTATGTATTTAAAAGTATATAGGTAGTTTATCTGTAATCTAGCACAACTAACACAAACTTTACTTACTTTGGGGCTAGATGGCGCTGTGTGAATTGTCGCTTTGAGCTTCCTGTTTGATATCTTTATCTCTTTCAGTTTTATTTTCTCGTTGAGCCGGAGGGCTTGGCGAACTTGGAACATCAGGGTGTCGTACTGGCTCTCGTCTATTTTATCGTCGGTGTATAGCTCGCTGGTCCAAAACATTATAATGGATATAATTATAGTCTTCATATTGTGCTCGGTGTCGAATTTGTCCTCGGTTCTATCGTCTCTTGGCAGACCCTCATATTGTCAGAAATCGGTGGGGACAGGCGATCATCTTCGTCACCCTCCATCTTGGGAGGGACTTTCTTGCTCTTGGTGGCTCTCCCAATGGCTTGATGGCCGCTTTTCTGAGTCTCACTCGCATCTATTATGTCTGGAGTGCCATTCTAGTTGCTGCGAATAACGCAGTGTGTGTTTCGGCGGGAATTGGGCATCGCAACCGCTGCATTGCATAGAGTTGCGCTATTAAGGCTGTCTGTTTCCTGTTTGAGTAAAGATGTCATAAATGTCATATGTTATACAGCTGAAAGAAAAAAGATTTGTGTTCGACAGTGGTATTATAAAAGCAAGAAAAAGTCCTTAGTTGCCATTCTCTTCCTCCTTCAATAAAGCTTTCGAACGATACCATAAAAATATGTAGTTTTTATGTGAAAAGGGTCCACAAACCTCTCTCCTCCGCTTCTTCCAGCTCCTTATACTGCTTCCAATCGGACACACCATACTACCAGCGCCTAAAATGCGCCTGTTTTTTTGAGTCCCGATCGCGTTTATTCTGTCTGAACTGCCAGTCTATATGCTACGAATGACGCCCGGGGTGTTTCGGCGGGAATCGGGTATCGCAACCGCTGCATTGCATACCGGCATAGAGTTGCGCTACCAACGCTGGCTGTTTTCGGTTCGGGAGAAGAAGGGATGAGTAAGGGTGTCATAAGAGTCATATGTTATACAGCAGAATAGAACAAGGCTTGTGTTTACCAGTGGTTTCACAAAAGCAAGATAGAGTCCTTAGCCGTCATTCTCCTTCTCCTTCAAGGAAACTTTCGAAGGATACCATACAAACAATACCATTTAAATAAAAACAATAAAATCTTATACTATAAGCGTCTCCCAATTTAGCAAATCTGCTCTGTGCACTACGGTTTCGTCTTCGACCGGTTTCTAAACTTCTTGCTTTACAAGACCATTGGCAACTATTTTGGCAAATAAATCTGCCACATTGATATTGCCAAGGTTTGGAAAATCAATGTGGCAATGTCAACCATTATTTTATTATGTGTACATTAATTGAATACTAATCGATGCTGGAAAACATCGTGATAAAACCCATATATTTAGGCGACTGTATGTGTGACCATGAGCCAATTTGATCAGGTTCCCCTGGTAGGGTCACGGAGGTAAGATAGCAGTCGTTCTACTGTCATTACCTGATCTGCCAAATTAAGTCATCTCATCATTGAGGAGCAGGCACTGAAAATGTCTATTGTTCAATATGTTTCGCCTTTAACGTGTTAGATTCATTTCTGGGCAATATTGTTGATTGTAAGCTACATGCTTTATTGAAATAATCATACCTTAAATTATTTTCTGGATATTATCCACAGGCATTGGTTGTTGTTGTTGTGCCCTCTTACAAGATATATTACGAAATACTACTTGACAAGACAAAGACCTTAAATATTGTGCCCTCTCTTAAATAAAATATCAGGGTAGGATGAGGACGTCTCTGGTTGACTCATATAGTAAGCTACGGAGTGAAGCATGGGCTGCGAGTAGCGAAGGTTATGCTCGAGTCAGTTATCAGGCTTTAGAGCTGCTTACCCCTCCTCTAATGAGGGGGCCCTGTTTATTTCCCTCAGACCAAATAAATGAATCTGATTTCAAATTCTAGCTATGAAACTTTTGGCAAATTAATCTGTAATCTAATTAACTCTTGTAATTCTTTACCAATATAATTCCATACCTGTTTATACTTCTCCACTCTAAAAGCATCGGGGTTACTAACACCATAACGTAGAGTTCCATAGACGGTCACAAATGGCCTTAACCCGGCTTCTGTTAGGTTGGGTCATAATGACCCGAGACATTTTTAAACGCCCATATTTTTAAAGTGATCATGTGAAGTTATCGGGCTTATCAGTAGCTGCCGTTGTTACCCCGCCCCTTTAGTTTCTAAAACCGGTTTAGTCGGTGTGCACCTGCGCAGGTAGTTACAAGCGGTCAAACATCAAACAGGTAAATATGACCCAACCTTACATTCCATGTAACCTTTTTATACCAATTACGTTTAAACATTTATTTGATTTGAATATATATTTTAAATGTTATTTTGGATATTTTAGTTTAACTTGCATAATGGACCGAGAAGAACGTGACAGACAGCTAATTTTAGCGCTAATACTGATTTTCCACCATACAGACCGGGTGAATTAGTATCAAAACATCGCAAGTAGGTTTTTCAGTCTGACGGTTTAGTAGCGGTAGTGATAGAGCTTAGGTTTCAGTGTGGATGAGTGTGTGTGTGAAAAGTATGAGAGTTTGTTTGCTCTATGAAAGGGTGGACGTTACACCATCAACCTCAATCGACGGGCTACGTCTTTCCATCTGATTGGTTTTACAGTAATGCCCAGCAAATAATATGTTTGCTGTTTTTAGAAGTCGTCTTTGTTATTAATTACTTTTCAACAAACAGTTACGATTAAAAGACAAAACATATTATTTGGAAACGACCGCATGAAGAAGGTCCTAAGAATCATTTCAGTGCATGTGTGTTTTGGATTGTTTTAAACAATAAGCTTACTTAAGAAAAAAAAGAACTCATTATTTAATAAATAAAATTATGAGTGGCAACAAATTCAGTAAGTATACAATTGTATCGCGAGTACCTATAACATTTGGCGTATTTTGTGTATGGATGTACAGGCGTTTTTGCATAGGTTTATTGGCAGGCGCGAGTGTGGTATTGATGTGGTGCATAGAAACGGGAAAATAATAAATGAAAACAAAATAGCTCTGAACGATATTTTTTAATACGCTTTGAATGACCATCATAATTAGGTATCTACATCAATAATCTGAATCATACATAATGAAGAAAATTGCAATATTTAAAACGTCCATTATATTAGTATTTTAATTGTCATACAGAATAAATGAATTAACTTAATAAAAAATGAATAATTTACGTGGCTAACGAAATTTCTTCATGTCTTGTGTAACTGGGATTGAAGCACATCAGCACAAGTTGAACTTCCAGCAATCGATTTTCGCCATTGTCCTGAAAAAGACCAAATTACTCTTTAAAAATATAAAAAAGTCGTACCGAATATTGTCATAAAGGTAGTTAAATAGTGAGTGGGGACTTACCGTCATTCGGATCTGCGCAACTGAATGAGAGGTGTGAGGCTCGGCCGCAGCCAGGCTGCCGTGGAGAGGGAGGAGTTCAACCAAGGTAACAGTGGAACTCCTCCCGATCGATGTCGCCCAATGTGGATATCATTGTCGACAATAAATCCTCGCTAGTAGAGAGATTTTCTGCTGAAATAAAAAATTACCTATTAAATTTATGTTACAGACGAAACAACTTAGAAAATACTAATTATTAAAAACTGTGGCGATTTCGTTGCTACTCATGTGTAGGTACCTACCCAATAATTATTTTTAAAATATATTAAATTGAATAGCACATTATTTACCTTGCAGTGTAGGGACCAGAAGATCGACATCTTTGGGCGACATCTTCTCTGAGAGCCCCTCGTTCGGTGGATTGAGCTGACTCGGAAGATTCAGCTGTTGCGCACATATTTTCTGAAAAACATATAAAGGCAATTAGCTGCGATCCTCAATTGATAAATGAAGACTGAAAAGAAAATGAAAAAGTCTAATGAAAATACTTACAGCCAATCTTTCCTTTCTACGACGTTCTCGCATATACATCCTCTTCCGATAATCTTGTTCTTTCTGAAATGAATTAATAATATTAATACCATTGCTAAAAGTACCAAAATGTTTTTAAAAAGGACCATTAGCCCTGATTTGGGCCAGATGTTGTCAAAGTTATTTTCATTTAAAAAGGAACAGATTTAAAAATAAAACAAAAGCAAATGTTACTACAGGCTATGAGACTATTGCACAGTCATTAAGACAGTCAAATATTATATTTTATTACCTACCTTACACAGCGGAGGATGCTTTCCGGGAGGCCTGCCGGGAATGGGATTTCTCGGGTCGAAAGCAGGTCTCTCTCCGTTTCGCTGCAGAGCCCCTTCCAACAGCAGGTTTTCGGATTCCGCGACTATTTCGTAGAATATAGCCTGTATAGCCTGGAATTCGATTTCGATGCTCTCTTTATTCTGCAAATAAAAATTATTAATTTAACACTGGTTTCTAAACAAATGGATTCACAAACTAATTGAATTTTTGTACAGCAAACTTCAGCTACCACTCTCTACTATTATATAATAAGGCAGCGATATGTATTTACAACAGAATTGATGTTTAAAACCACTTGAATACATTGTTTTGACAATAAACATAAATATTATTTACCTATCAAAGTACAAAATAACTTACCACTTTATTCTCGTTAATTTTACACAGTTCTCGGCTGAAGGCCATTGCGAATGAACTTTTAAACATTTTCACTAAGTAAATTTTAAACGCTGTTTAAACGTGTGATCCACTCGGGTTGCGGGGCACGAATAACTCCACTGGTTTGACACCGGCTGTTTTATCCCGAGGGCAGTGCGCGGGGCGTGGCTTAGGGCGCGCTTGGCTTTGTTATCTTATCAGCAATTGTCCGCAACGATTAGACACTAAACGCAGAAGTAAAATTGCAAATCCATCAAAATAAAATAATACTTGGATCGATGGATTTTTTGTAAACCCGTATAAAATAATTTATAAATTAAAAAAAACATAGGAACATGTATTTTTAGAATAAAACAACGTTTTTGGTATTTGTTTGACATCACTCTAGTTTCTCTCAATTTAAAAAAATTGAGAGTATCAAAAAGTTTTATAATGTTTTAACTAGTAATCGTCTCTTTCAAGGAGTACAAAATTTACAAATAAATGAGATGCATCAGTTTGTTAAATAAGTATTTGAAAGTTCTTTTCTGAGATAGTTTTGTTAAAATTATGTAATAATACGCCCGCTAGAATTAATTATTTTCTTGAGATTACACAAAGAATTGAATTAGCAACTGCAGTACTGTTAACGCCTTTAGATAAGGTTTAAGATAGATAACATTCATCAATACCTGTGAGAAATGGCCCAAATAACTACAGAGTAAAAGTTTTAATTATATGAAGGTACTTATATGACCTTTTGTCTATCAATATTGGTGATGCGGCCTCTCAATAAAATGTGGTAACATTTAATATTGATCATAAAATTACCCACATACTTACTTTATTTAAGTAAAATGCGGCTGTTTCATTATTAAACAGCTACTACATTAAAATCCTAAAATTACATATTCCTAAAAATACAATTAAAAAGAAGGATTTACCTGTATCGCATATACCTAGAGGCTTTCTTTTAAACTTATATAGGTCTTTTAAACTACCCCTAAGCAATCTTTTGTTTTGATTTTTACCTGCGCGCGGTTACTGTTGCGCTTCAGCTATCGCTGATGTAAACTGATAACCGTTTGTACCTAATGACTAGTCCTAGAGCCATAGGTCGTTATGTTGTTAGCTTCATTCGCATATTCCTTAATATTATACATTTTACTGTGCTGGCATTTGATAGCTATTTCAAACTGTAATAAATTAATACTTTGAAACATTTATCAGTGAATGATTGGTTGGAAAGGTATTTTATTAATTTAATACCTTTTAATTTTCCTTACATAGGATCTACTTGTACCTACGCATACCTACGTTTTGTGTGGTCGTGGCAATCTTATACAAATTTAGTCAGGGCTGATGCAGGTACGACTGGTATGATGATAATGATGATGGTAACTATCCCCTGTAGTCTGCCTAAAGTTATCATTCAATATTATTCAAATGTCCTTTTTCATAATTGGGCATCAAAAAAGGTAAAAGGGAACAGACAAATCAAATGTCTTTGAATATTCAAAGAGAAGCAAAAATACACATTTTCTATCAGATATCGAAATTCGATCAGTGGTCTGCTAGCAATAATGAATAAACCAAATTTACATACAATAAAATACAGTTTATTAACACACATGAAATAGAAATTTATATGCACCAATAAGCGTAACACATAGACAGGTCATTGCCTAGTTATACATATACATTGTTATACCAAAAATATATTGGTACAACATTTAGTAATTAAAGTAACAGGGTTCGTGTTATTATTGAGACTTTTAATTCCGGTGTTCTTGCGGTGTCATTCCACTTATGAGTATTAGGGCAACTAATGGGTTTGCTTAATGCATCGACCTCCTTTTCTGTCACTGTAACCAAAGAGCTCTGTTAATAAGGCATTATGTAAGTATCTATTCCCTTTAATCCTAGATCGATTCTGGTGTCCTACGAAATAATAAATGCGGAGAAACTGTTTTTGTTTAGTGTGGTAGAGCATTGATAAAATAGTAGCGAGTTAATGAACCTAGTCGTGAATGACGTTCCGATTTATTAAAAGATCACGCTATTGCTAAGCAAACAGCCATTACAGGACATATTATAAAATATTAATATTAAAAAGAGAGAGAGAGAGAGAGAAGTGGTGTGAGATTTTTTGGTCGGTAAGAAAAACACTCACGATGTGGTTTGCCATCCTTGTGGATCATGAAGATCTGAGAAATTTTACCAAAAAGTGTTTTTTTTTCATATTTTAAATTAATTTTATCTTTCTATTACTATTACACATTTAATTAATCACTCTCTTATGTCACACTCATTCCCTTAAGAGTGGGGCAAAGCGTTCGTCATCCCGCTCCCTAAAGTATTTTCACCTGATTGCTTAAATCATATTAGACCCATTTCAATTCTTCTTCTCAAAAATTACTTTTTTTTCACCATCACCTATGTGTAGTTGAGAAACCTACTTCGATCTGCTATTCTTGTTTGTGCTCTGTTTTCTATTTCTTCTATTTTCTTTGTCTGTAAAGTAATATCAGTATTTGTTTGTGAATATTTGCCAATTTGCTCAAATTTTTGTTAACTATTTGTTAATATGCTACTTAGTTTAGTTAGTGTTCATGTGTGTTTCTATGTTTTTGTTTCGACCTGAATTTGACATACCATACTAGTTTTAAGTCCGCCGTTGTACGTAACAGTGCATTAGGTTTGACTAAATAAATAAAAAATGTAATTATATAAACAAACAACACAAGAACAACCTTAATTAATTAACGAAGTAACATAAACACTTTCACTACACATATTATCGGGTTTGTAACCACGGTTAGTATTGTTTTTACTCGTGACCATGACGCATGCAACTGCGTCGAAATATCGAGGTAAAAACAATACTAACCGTGGTAACAAATATGTGTAGTGAAAGTGTAGTGAATAACCACGAAAGTCTTAAAACCTATAGAAGGAACATAAACACTGACAAAATTAGACCGAAATAATGAGCAAAAATTTTACGAGAGAAAGAGAAGGCGATATGTAAGGGAGACAGCGCTATTTCTATCACGGCGTGGTGAGGCGCCTATAAAGACTAGCGCCACGGGTGCAACGGCATTCATTCGCGGAACCGACGCGCACCTACACACACGTCCCTCCGTACAACTTGCAATCGATATGGCTCCTCCAAAGTCTGGAATAAAGAAGCTGAGCAAGGACGAGCTATCGCTTCAGATAGACAAGCTGCTACAGAGAATTAAGAAGAAAAGCAAAGAGGAGCACGAGCGTTCAGAAAGAGGAGTCGACGATATTAACCGGCTCCTAGGCGATATGACTGTTCAGTCAAATTGCGATAGCGCTTGCCGTAACAGCAGGTCGCCTGCTGCAAGGCCTATGGACCATTAAATCGAAATGAATTAATGGTCAGGCGGCATAGAAAGGCCCTTTTCAGGGCCACATAAAATTCAGAAAGTTTCTTTGAGTTGCGATAATACCAAATACGATCTTTATCTATATTATTTTGCTTGGCTTTTATTTAAATTTAATTAACATTGACTTTGACATTTTTTCATTATATTATCCTTAATAACATGTTAACCTTTACCATTTTACCATTGTGCAATTATATTATTTTACTATTATGTTACAGAAAAAGAGTTGAGCTATTTCGCTGAGCTGCCTTGAGGGGACAGGGAAGCCGAGCCGAACCAAGCCAAGCTACGTTGAGCTGAGCCAAGCTGATCCTAGTTGAGCTAATAGAAATGCTAAGCTGTACAGTTTAAATGCTGTGCTGAATTAATTAATTGCTGGGCTGAGCTGTTCCATAAAATCGAAGTACTGTGTTGATTGACTTGAAAGTTCATGTGGGTAGATATAATGTTTGATTAATTTCGTTAAAATAGCAGGTATCGTGTTGCGGTGACGTGGGGAGCTTGATTTGAGCGTAGAGAAATCGATATTGTAAGCAGAAGGGAGAATTAACACAACGTGAACTTGGAAAATCGATTTATTATTTTATCACAACTTTATCAGCACAAGAATACCGATCGAACTCTGTACGCTAAACCCAATCTAGCTCCACCACGTCACTGCAACACGATACACGCCATTTTAACGAAATAATCAACCAGAATATTTACCCACATGACCCCTCAAATAAATTAACACAATACTTCCGTATCTAATATTCCAATTAAACTAATAATTTGCATGTAATTCCCATGTGAAAAAATAATTATCGATTTTATGGCACAGCTCAGCTCAGCAATTTATTCAGCACAGCATTTAAACAGTACAGGTCAGCATTTCTATCAGCTCAGCTCGGATCAGCTTGGCTCAGCCAAACGTAGCTCAGCTTGGCCAAGCACGACTTACCCTCAATGCAGCTCAGCGAAACAGCTCAACTCTTTTACTCTTACATGATTATAAAAATAAGAACAGTTTTGTTAAGAGGACAAAAATACTATTATAGTTTTCTAACACCGATTTTGAGCTAGCTGTACGATTTAGACAAGTGGAATATTTTCGCTTTTTCTCTGTAACATACAAATTTACAAACATACACACTCACACTCCCCATGTATCACTAATACATAAACAATTTACGAACATTTTGCGTAATTTACAGTAGGGCTGAATTATACTACCTTTCGATATTTTTATAGTAGTAGTAAGTAGGTAGGTAGGTATGACAATATTGATGAATGTGGAAGAAGTGAGAGAGGCTGTCGGAATCGCAGCGGAGCATCGGTTAGTGCTTACAACGTATGTACTTAACTCGAAAAAAGTCTGCGGCACTGGGGATCGACCTCAGTACCTTATAGCTTACGAGCCTTTTCCGCTAGCCACGACGCCACCGACATTCCTTACATATAGTGAATGGCCAAGTTTCTATCTTGTAGGTATTACCTTACTCGGATAGGAGAAATGCTTGGGTTACGTATAGACCGACCAGACGCGCCCCCCAGGAAAAGCAAATGCATTCGCAGTTAGCAATATATTTCTAGATGTTAGGAAGAACAATGCGAACGGACAGTTTCTTTTTTATGTATTACGATAGGCAAACAGGCAAGCGGGCCACCTGATGGAAAGTGGTCACCACTGCCTATAGACGTAAGCAACACCGAGACTATCGCCAATGCGTTGCCCACCTCTATAACACGTTACTCTGGCAGTAAAACGGCAAATATCCCTCCACTGCCAAAGCCACGGTTCCCCAAATTCCCACCCCATGGAGCTCTGGAAACCTTACTCACCGGCAGAAACACAATTCTATTTAAAAGAGTATTGTTTAGCTGCGGTATTCTGTAAGGTGGAGGTACTTTCCCAGTCGGGCGGCTCCGGTACCTCTCTTTAAAGAGCTACCTGAAATGCTAAATTATGTAGATCTGGCGAGACCGCCACCCATTATAAAATGCAAAAGTTGTGACAACGATATAAAATTTGATTATAAAGAAGCTTTGAAGCTTTTAAATTTATTCCGTTACAACTCACTAGTTGTATGGCGGTTTCGCCAATATTTATCGGCGTACCATACCAGCGAGCAGCGCGGCGGCCATCGATGACAATACCGCTGTCCACTAGCATGGTGTATGAGGCCTAGGTTTCATTGTTTTGAAGTTTTTCGGCTAAAGTAATATATTATAAATAATCTATTTATAATACATGAAATTAATTTTTGTAAATATAATATTAGTTTTAAATTTTGTAAATTATTTTTATACTACTTATCTTATACATTTCGAACTACCTCTTATATGTTATTTAAAAAATTATAACCTTAACCCGATTCATTGTCTCTTTTCATTCTATAGCGATGGTATTCAAGATAACACGTAAAGTAGATTTAAAAAACATTTATTAAAATTGGGTATACTACTCCGTAATTTATGATGGATGTAGCCTCCAACGTGGAGGCATGTGAGTCCGCTCTCAAGTCCTCTTTGACGGAGGAGTCCCTGCGCGAACAGTCGGTGTTGAATTTATTTTTATATTTATTTGTATTTAGGTACCTAACTAGAAAGATTTTGATAGTTTGTCAAGACTGGAATTTTGGAACCTTATAGTAAGTGGCACAAGGAAAGAAACATAAAATATACAAATACTTACCCAAATACAGAAAATTAAAGCCCTATCTACCTAATTTGACGACCTGATGGTTCAGTTGGTTAACATGGCGTCTGCCACGTACTGGTCCCGGGTTCGTTTCCCGGCCGAGCAGAAATTAAAATGATGAATTTTAATTTTTGTTACGGGTCTGTATGTTTTATGTATTGAAAGTATGTATTTAAAAGTATATAGGTAGTTTATCTGTAATCTAGCACAACTAACACAAACTTTACTTACTTTGGGGCTAGATGGCGCTGTGTGAATTGTCGCTTTGAGCTTCCTGTTTGATATCTTTATCTCTTTCAGTTTTATTTTCTCGTTGAGCCGGAGGGCTTGGCGAACTTGGAACATCAGGGTGTCGTACTGGCTCTCGTCTATTTTATCGTCGGTGTATAGCTCGCTGGTCCAAAACATTATAATGGATATAATTATAGTCTTCATATTGTGCTCGGTGTCGAATTTGTCCTCGGTTCTATCGTCTCTTGGCAGACCCTCATATTGTCAGAAATCGGTGGGGACAGGCGATCATCTTCGTCACCCTCCATCTTGGGAGGGACTTTCTTGCTCTTGGTGGCTCTCCCAATGGCTTGATGGCCGCTTTTCTGAGTCTCACTCGCATCTATTATGTCTGGAGTGCCATTCTAGTTGCTGCGAATAACGCAGTGTGTGTTTCGGCGGGAATTGGGCATCGCAACCGCTGCATTGCATAGAGTTGCGCTATTAAGGCTGTCTGTTTCCTGTTTGAGTAAAGATGTCATAAATGTCATATGTTATACAGCTGAAAGAAAAAAGATTTGTGTTCGACAGTGGTATTATAAAAGCAAGAAAAAGTCCTTAGTTGCCATTCTCTTCCTCCTTCAATAAAGCTTTCGAACGATACCATAAAAATATGTAGTTTTTATGTGAAAAGGGTCCACAAACCTCTCTCCTCCGCTTCTTCCAGCTCCTTATACTGCTTCCAATCGGACACACCATACTACCAGCGCCTAAAATGCGCCTGTTTTTTTGAGTCCCGATCGCGTTTATTCTGTCTGAACTGCCAGTCTATATGCTACGAATGACGCCCGGGGTGTTTCGGCGGGAATCGGGTATCGCAACCGCTGCATTGCATACCGGCATAGAGTTGCGCTACCAACGCTGGCTGTTTTCGGTTCGGGAGAAGAAGGGATGAGTAAGGGTGTCATAAGAGTCATATGTTATACAGCAGAATAGAACAAGGCTTGTGTTTACCAGTGGTTTCACAAAAGCAAGATAGAGTCCTTAGCCGTCATTCTCCTTCTCCTTCAAGGAAACTTTCGAAGGATACCATACAAACAATACCATTTAAATAAAAACAATAAAATCTTATACTATAAGCGTCTCCCAATTTAGCAAATCTGCTCTGTGCACTACGGTTTCGTCTTCGACCGGTTTCTAAACTTCTTGCTTTACAAGACCATTGGCAACTATTTTGGCAAATAAATCTGCCACATTGATATTGCCAAGGTTTGGAAAATCAATGTGGCAATGTCAACCATTATTTTATTATGTGTACATTAATTGAATACTAATCGATGCTGGAAAACATCGTGATAAAACCCATATATTTAGGCGACTGTATGTGTGACCATGAGCCAATTTGATCAGGTTCCCCTGGTAGGGTCACGGAGGTAAGATAGCAGTCGTTCTACTGTCATTACCTGATATGCCAAATTAAGTCATCTCATCATTGAGGAGCAGGCACTGAAAATGTCTATTGTTCAATATGTTTCGCCTTTAACGTGTTAGATTCATTTCTGGGCAATATTGTTGATTGTAAGCTACATGCTTTATTGAAATAATCATACCTTAAATTATTTTCTGGATATTATCCACAGGCATTGGTTGTTGTTGTTGTGCCCTCTTACAAGATATATTACGAAATACTACTTGACAAGACAAAGACCTTAAATATTGTGCCCTCTCTTAAATAAAATATCAGGGTAGGATGAGGACGTCTCTGGTTGACTCATATAGTAAGCTACGGAGTGAAGCATGGGCTGCGAGTAGCGAAGGTTATGCTCGAGTCAGTTATCAGGCTTTAGAGCTGCTTACCCCTCCTCTAATGAGGGGGCCCTGTTTATTTCCCTCAGACCAAATAAATGAATCTGATTTCAAATTCTAGCTATGAAACTTTTGGCTAATTAATCTGTAATCTAATTAACTCTTGTAATTCTTTACCAATATAATTCCATACCTGTTTATACTTCTCCACTCTAAAAGCATCGGGGTTACTAACACCATAACGTAGAGTTCCATAGACGGTCACAAATGGCCTTAACCCGGCTTCTGTTAGGTTGGGTCATAATGACCCGAGACATTTTTAAACGCCCATATTTTTAAAGTGATCATGTGAAGTTATCGGGCTTATCAGTAGCTGCCGTTGTTACCCCGCCCCTTTAGTTTCTAAAACCGGTTTAGTCGGTGTGCACCTGCGCAGGTAGTTACAAGCGGTCAAACATCAAACAGGTAAATATGACCCAACCTTACATTCCATGTAACCTTTTTATACCAATTACGTTTAAACATTTATTTGATTTGAATATATATTTTAAATGTTATTTTGGATATTTTAGTTTAACTTGCATAATGGACCGAGAAGAACGTGACAGACAGCTAATTTTAGCGCTAATACTGATTTTCCACCATACAGACCGGGTGAATTAGTATCAAAACATCGCAAGTAGGTTTTTCAGTCTGACGGTTTAGTAGCGGTAGTGATAGAGCTTAGGTTTCAGTGTGGATGAGTGTGTGTGTGAAAAGTATGAGAGTTTGTTTGCTCTATGAAAGGGTGGACGTTACACCATCAACCTCAATCGACGGGCTACGTCTTTCCATCTGATTGGTTTTACAGTAATGCCCAGCAAATAATATGTTTGCTGTTTTTAGAAGTCGTCTTTGTTATTAATTACTTTTCAACAAACAGTTACGATTAAAAGACAAAACATATTATTTGGAAACGACCGCATGAAGAAGGTCCTAAGAATCATTTCAGTGCATGTGTGTTTTGGATTGTTTTAAACAATAAGCTTACTTAAGAAAAAAAAGAACTCATTATTTAATAAATAAAATTATGAGTGGCAACAAATTCAGTAAGTATACAATTGTATCGCGAGTACCTATAACATTTGGCGTATTTTGTGTATGGATGTACAGGCGTTTTTGCATAGGTTTATTGGCAGGCGCGAGTGTGGTATTGATGTGGTGCATAGAAACGGGAAAATAATAAATGAAAACAAAATAGCTCTGAACGATATTTTTTAATACGCTTTGAATGACCATCATAATTAGGTATCTACATCAATAATCTGAATCATACATAATGAAGAAAATTGCAATATTTAAAACGTCCATTATATTAGTATTTTAATTGTCATACAGAATAAATGAATTAACTTAATAAAAAATGAATAATTTACGTGGCTAACGAAATTTCTTCATGTCTTGTGTAACTGGGATTGAAGCACATCAGCACAAGTTGAACTTCCAGCAATCGATTTTCGCCATTGTCCTGAAAAAGACCAAATTACTCTTTAAAAATATAAAAAAGTCGTACCGAATATTGTCATAAAGGTAGTTAAATAGTGAGTGGGGACTTACCGTCATTCGGATCTGCGCAACTGAATGAGAGGTGTGAGGCTCGGCCGCAGCCAGGCTGCCGTGGAGAGGGAGGAGTTCAACCAAGGTAACAGTGGAACTCCTCCCGATCGATGTCGCCCAATGTGGATATCATTGTCGACAATAAATCCTCGCTAGTAGAGAGATTTTCTGCTGAAATAAAAAAATTCCCTATTAAATTTATGTTACAGACGAAACAACTTAGAAAATACTAATTATTAGAAACTGTGGCGATTTCGTTGCTACTCATGTGTAGGTACCTACCCAATAATTATTTTTAAAATATATTAAATTGAATAGCACATTATTTACCTTGCAGTGTAGGGACCAGAAGATCGACATCTTTGGGCGACATCTTCTCTGAGAGCCCCTCGTTCGGTGGATTGAGCTGACTCGGAAGATTCAGCTGTTGCGCACATATTTTCTGAAAAACATATAAAGGCAATTAGCTGCGATCCTCAATTGATAAATGAAGACTGAAAAGAAAATGAAAAAGTCTAATGAAAATACTTACAGCCAATCTTTCCTTTCTACGACGTTCTCGCATATACATCCTCTTCCGATAATCTTGTTCTTTCTGAAATGAATTAATAATATTAATACCATTGCTAAAAGTACCAAAATGTTTTTAAAAAGGACCATTAGCCCTGATTTGGGCCAGATGTTGTCAAAGTTATTTTCATTTAAAAAGGAACAGATTTAAAAATAAAACAAAAGCAAATGTTACTACAGGCTATGAGACTATTGCACAGTCATTAAGACAGTCAAATATTATATTTTATTACCTACCTTACACAGCGGAGGATGCTTTCCGGGAGGCCTGCCGGGAATGGGATTTCTCGGGTCGAAAGCAGGTCTCTCTCCGTTTCGCTGCAGAGCCCCTTCCAACAGCAGGTTTTCGGATTCCGCGACTATTTCGTAGAATATAGCCTGTATAGCCTGGAATTCGATTTCGATGCTCTCTTTATTCTGCAAATAAAAATTATTAATTTAACACTGGTTGTTTAGAACAAATGGATTCACAAACTAATTGAATTTTTGTACAGCAAACTTCAGCTACCACTCTCTACTATTATATAATAAGGCAGCGATATGTATTTACAACAGAATTGATGTTTAAAACCACTTGAATACATTGTTTTGACAATAAACATAAATATTATTTACCTATCAAAGTACAAAATAACTTACCACTTTATTCTCGTTAATTTTACACAGTTCTCGGCTGAAGGCCATTGCGAATGAACTTTTAAACATTTTCACTAAGTAAATTTTAAACGCTGTTTAAACGTGTGATCCACTCGGGTTGCGGGGCACGAATAACTCCACTGGTTTGACACCGGCTGTTTTATCCCGAGGGCAGTGCGCGGGGCGTGGCTTAGGGCGCGCTTGGCTTTGTTATCTTATCAGCAATTGTCCGCAACGATTAGACACTAAACGAAGAAGTAAAATTGCAAATCCATCAAAATAAAATAATACTTGGATCGATGGATTTTTGTAAACCCGTATAAAATAATTTATAAATTAAAAAAAACATAGGAACATGTATTTTTAGAATAAAACAACGTTTTTGGTATTTGTTTGACATCACTCTAGTTTCTCTCAATTTAAAAAAATTGAGAGTATCAAAAAGTTTTATAATGTTTTAACTAGTAATCGTCTCTTTCAAGGAGTACAAAATTTACAAATAAATGAGATGCATCAGTTTGTTAAATAAGTATTTGAAAGTTCTTTTCTGAGATAGTTTTGTTAAAATTATGTAATAATACGCCCGCTAGAATTAATTATTTTCTTGAGATTACACAAAGAATTGAATTAGCAACTGCAGTACTGTTAACGCCTTTAGATAAGGTTTAAGATAGATAACATTCATCAATACCTGTGAGAAATGGCCCAAATAACTACAGAGTAAAAGTTTTAATTATATGAAGATACTTATATGACCTTTTGTCTATCAATATTGGTGATGCGGCCTCTCAATAAAATGTGGTAACATTTAATATTGATCATAAAATTACCCACATACTTACTTTATTTAAGTAAAATGCGGCTGTTTCATTATTAAACAGCTACTACATTAAAATCCTAAAATTACATATTCCTAAAAATACAATTAAAAAGAAGGATTTACCTGTATCGCATATACCTAGAGGCTTTCTTTTAAACTTATATAGGTCTTTTAAACTACCCCTAAGCAATCTTTTGTTTTGATTTTTACCTGCGCGCGGTTACTGTTGCGCTTCAGCTATCGCTGATGTAAACTGATAACCGTTTGTACCTAATGACTAGTCCTAGAGCCATAGGTCGTTATGTTGTTAGCTTCATTCGCATATTCCTTAATATTATACATTTTACTGTGCTGGCATTTGATAGCTATTTCAAACTGTAATAAATTAATACTTTGAAACATTTATCAGTGAATGATTGGTTGGAAAGGTATTTTATTAATTTAATACCTTTTAATTTTCCTTACATAGGATCTACTTGTACCTACGCATACCTACGTTTTGTGTGGTCGTGGCAATCTTATACAAATTTAGTCAGGGCTGATGCAGGTACGACTGGTATGATGATAATGATGATGGTAACTATCCCCTGTAGTCTGCCTAAAGTTATCATTCAATATTATTCAAATGTGCTTTGAGTTTTCATCCACAGAATTGGACATACCCCTCCCTGTTACAGTACACAAGTTATAAATTAATCGGACGGAATAGTAGTGCTGTAGTGGATACTTAACGGCCGGGGCCTAGTGTAAGCAATATTTTGCAAGAAACGTCCTTTTTCATAATTGGGCATCAAAAAAGGTAAAAGGGAACAGACAAATCAAATGTCTTTGAATATTCAAAGAGAAGCAAAAATACACATTTTCTATCAGATATCGAAATTCGATCAGTGGTCTGCTAGCAATAATGAATAAACCAAATTTACATACAATAAAATACAGTTTATTAACACACATGAAATAGAAATTTATATGCACCAATAAGCGTAACACATAGACAGGTCATTGCCTAGTTATACATATACATTGTTATACCAAAAATATATTGGTACAACATTTAGTAATTAAAGTAACAGGGTTCGTGTTATTATTGAGACTTTTAATTCCGGTGTTCTTGCGGTGTCATTCCACTTATGAGTATTAGGGCAACTAATGGGTTTGCTTAATGCATCGACCTCCTTTTCTGTCACTGTAACCAAAGAGCTCTGTTAATAAGGCATTATGTAAGTATCTATTCCCTTTAATCCTAGATCGATTCTGGTGTCCTACGAAATAATAAATGCGGAGAAACTGTTTTTGTTTAGTGTGGTAGAGCATTGATAAAATAGTAGCGAGTTAATGAACCTAGTCGTGAATGACGTTCCGATTTATTAAAAGATCACGCTATTGCTAAGCAAACAGCCATTACAGGACATATTATAAAATATTAATATTAAAAAGAGAGAGAGAGAGAGAGAAGTGGTGTGAGATTTTTTGGTCGGTAAGAAAAACACTCACGATGTGGTTTGCCATCCTTGTGGATCATGAAGATCTGAGAAATTTTACCAAAAAGTGTTTTTTTTTCATATTTTAAATTAATTTTATCTTTCTATTACTATTACACATTTAATTAATCACTCTCTTATGTCACACTCATTCCCTTAAGAGTGGGGCAAAGCGTTCGTCATCCCGCTCCCTAAAGTATTTTCACCTGATTGCTTAAATCATATTAGACCCATTTCAATTCTTCTTCTCAAAAATTACTTTTTTTTCACCATCACCTCTGTGTAGTTGAGAAACCTACTTCGATCTGCTATTCTTGTTTGTGCTCTGTTTTCTATTTCTTCTATTTTCTTTGTCTGTAAAGTAATATCAGTATTTGTTTGTGAATATTTGCCAATTTGCTCAAATTTTTGTTAACTATTTGTTAATATGCTACTTAGTTTAGTTAGTGTTCATGTGTGTTTCTATGTTTTTGTTTCGACCTGAATTTGACATACCATACTAGTTTTAAGTCCGCCGTTGTACGTAACAGTGCATTAGGTTTGACTAAATAAATAAAAAATGTAATTATATAAACAAACAACACAAGAACAACCTTAATTAATTAACGAAGTAACATAAACACTTTCACTACACATATTATCGGGTTTGTAACCACGGTTAGTATTGTTTTTACTCGTGACCATGACGCATGCAACTGCGTCGAAATATCGAGGTAAAAACAATACTAACCGTGGTAACAAATATGTGTAGTGAAAGTGTAGTGAATAACCACGAAAGTCTTAAAACCTATAGAAGGAACATAAACACTGACAAAATTAGACCGAAATAATGAGCAAAAATTTTACGAGAGAAAGAGAAGGCGATATGTAAGGGAGACAGCGCTATTTCTATCACGGCGTGGTGAGGCGCCTATAAAGACTAGCGCCACGGGTGCAACGGCATTCATTCGCCGAACCGACGCGCACCTACACACACGTCCCTCCGTACAACTTGCAATCGATATGGCTCCTCCAAAGTCTGGAATAAAGAAGCTGAGCAAGGACGAGCTATCGCTTCAGATAGACAAGCTGCTACAGAGAATTAAGAAGAAAAGCAAAGAGGAGCACGAGCGTTCAGAAAGAGGAGTCGACGATATTAACCGGCTCCTAGGCGATATGACTGTTCAGTCAAATTGCGATAGCGCTTGCCGTAACAGCAGGTCGCCTGCTGCAAGGCCTATGGACCATTAAATCGAAATGAATTAATGGTCAGGCGGCATAGAAAGGCCCTTTTCAGGGCCACATAAAATTCAGAAAGTTTCTTTGAATTGCGATAATACCAAATACGATCTTTATCTATATTATTTTGCTTGGCTTTTATTTAAATTTAATTAACATTGACTTTGACATTTTTTCATTATATTATCCTTAATAACATGTTAACCTTTACCATTTTACCATTGTGCAATTATATTATTTTACTATTATGTTACAGAAAAAGAGTTGAGCTATTTCGCTGAGCTGCCTTGAGGGGACAGGGAAGCCGAGCCGAACCAAGCCAAGCTACGTTGAGCTGAGCCAAGCTGATCCTAGTTGAGCTAATAGAAATGCTAAGCTGTACAGTTTAAATGCTGTGCTGAATTAATTAATTGCTGGGCTGAGCTGTTCCATAAAATCGAAGTACTGTGTTGATTGACTTGAAAGTTCATGTGGGTAGATATAATGTTTGATTAATTTCGTTAAAATAGCAGGTATCGTGTTGCGGTGACGTGGGGAGCTTGATTTGAGCGTAGAGAAATCGATATTGTAAGCAGAAGGGAGAATTAACACAACGTGAACTTGGAAAATCGATTTATTATTTTATCACAACTTTATCAGCACAAGAATACCGATCGAACTCTGTACGCTAAACCCAATCTAGCTCCACCACGTCACTGCAACACGATACACGCCATTTTAACGAAATAATCAACCAGAATATTTACCCACATGACCCCTCAAATAAATTAACACAATACTTCCGTATCTAATATTCCAATTAAACTAATAATTTGCATGTAATTCCCATGTGAAAAAATAATTATCGATTTTATGGCACAGCTCAGCTCAGCAATTTATTCAGCACAGCATTTAAACAGTACAGGTCAGCATTTCTATCAGCTCAGCTCGGATCAGCTTGGCTCAGCCAAACGTAGCTCGGCTTGGCCAAGCACGACTTACCCTCAATGCAGCTCAGCGAAACAGCTCAACTCTTTTACTCTTACATGATTATAAAAATAAGAACAGTTTTGTTAAGAGGACAAAAATACTATTATAGTTTTCTAACACCGATTTTGAGCTAGCTGTACGATTTAGACAAGTGGAATATTTTCGCTTTTTCTCTGTAACATACAAATTTACAAACATACACACTCACACTCCCCATGTATCACTAATACATAAACAATTTACGAACATTTTGCGTAATTTACAGTAGGGCTGAATTATACTACCTTTCGATATTTTTATAGTAGTAGTAAGTAGGTAGGTAGGTATGACAATATTGATGAATGTGGAAGAAGTGAGAGAGGCTGTCGGAATCGCAGCGGAGCATCGGTTAGTGCTTACAACGTATGTACTTAACTCGAAAAAAGTCTGCGGCACTGGGGATCGACCTCAGTACCTTATAGCTTACGAGCCTTTTCCGCTAGCCACGACGCCACCGACATTCCTTACATATAGTGAATGGCCAAGTTTCTATCTTGTAGGTATTACCTTACTCGGATAGGAGAAATGCTTGGGTTACGTATAGACCGACCAGACGCGCCCCCCAGGAAAAGCAAATGCATTCGCAGTTAGCAATATATTTCTAGATGTTAGGAAGAACAATGCGAACGTACAGTTTCTTTTTTATGTATTACGATAGGCAAACAGGCAAGCGGGCCACCTGATGGAAAGTGGTCATCACTGCCTATAGACGTAAGCAACACCGAGACTATCGCCAATGCGTTGCCCACCTCTATAACACGTTACTCTGGCAGTAAAACGGCAAATATCCCTCCACTGCCAAAGCCACGGTTCCCCAAATTCCCACCCCATGGAGCTCTGGAAACCTTACTCACCGGCAGAAACACAATTCTATTTAAAAGAGTATTGTTTAGCTGCGGTATTCTGTAAGGTGGAGGTACTTTCCCAGTCGGGCGGCTCCGGTACCTCTCTTTAAAGAGCTACCTGAAATGCTAAATTATGTAGATCTGGCGAGACCGCCACCCATTATAAAATGCAAAAGTTGTGACAACGATATAAAATTTGGTTATAAAGAAGCTTTGAAGCTTTTAAATTTATTCCGTTACAACTCACTAGTTGTATGGCGGTTTCGCCAATATTTATCGGCGTACCATACCAGCGAGCAGCGCGGCGGCCATCGATGACAATACCGCTGTCCACTAGCATGGTGTATGAGGCCTAGGTTTCATTGTTTTGAAGTTTTTCGGCTAAAGTAATATATTATAAATAATCTATTTATAATACATGAAATTAATTTTTGTAAATATAATATTAGTTTTAAATTTTGTAAATTATTTTTATACTACTTATCTTATACATTTCGAACTACCTCTTATATGTTATTTAAAAAATTATAACCTTAACCCGATTCATTGTCTCTTTTCATTCTATAGCGATGGTATTCAAGATAACACGTAAAGTAGATTTAAAAAACATTTATTAAAATTGGGTATACTACTCCGTAATTTATGATGGATGTAGCCTCCAACGTGGAGGCATGTGAGTCCGCTCTCAAGGCCTCTTTGACGGAGGAGTCCCTGCGCGAACAGTCGGTGTTGAATTTATTTTTATATTTATTTGTATTTAGGTACCTAACTAGAAAGATTTTGATAGTTTGTCAAGACTGGAATTTTGGAACCTTATAGTAAGTGGCACAAGGAAAGAAACATAAAATATACAAATACTTACCCAAATACAGAAAATTAAAGCCCTATCTACCTAATTTGACGACCTGATGGTTCAGTTGGTTAACATGGCGTCTGCCACGTACTGGTCCCGGGTTCGTTTCCCGGCCGAGCAGAAATTAAAATGATGAATTTTAATTTTTGTTACGGGTCTGTATGTTTTATGTATTGAAAGTATGTATTTAAAAGTATATAGGTAGTTTATCTGTAATCTAGCACAACTAACACAAACTTTACTTACTTTGGGGCTAGATGGCGCTGTGTGAATTGTCGCTTTGAGCTTCCTGTTTGATATCTTTATCTCTTTCAGTTTTATTTTCTCGTTGAGCCGGAGGGCTTGGCGAACTTGGAACATCAGGGTGTCGTACTGGCTCTCGTCTATTTTATCGTCGGTGTATAGCTCGCTGGTCCAAAACATTATAATGGATATAATTATAGTCTTCATATTGTGCTCGGTGTCGAATTTGTCCTCGGTTCTATCGTCTCTTGGCAGACCCTCATATTGTCAGAAATCGGTGGGGACAGGCGATCATCTTCGTCACCCTCCATCTTGGGAGGGACTTTCTTGCTCTTGGTGGCTCTCCCAATGGCTTGATGGCCGCTTTTCTGAGTCTCACTCGCATCTATTATGTCTGGAGTGCCATTCTAGTTGCTGCGAATAACGCAGTGTGTGTTTCGGCGGGAATTGGGCATCGCAACCGCTGCATTGCATAGAGTTGCGCTATTAAGGCTGTCTGTTTCCTGTTTGAGTAAAGATGTCATAAATGTCATATGTTATACAGCTGAAAGAAAAAAGATTTGTGTTCGACAGTGGTATTATAAAAGCAAGAAAAAGTCCTTAGTTGCCATTCTCTTCCTCCTTCAATAAAGCTTTCGAACGATACCATAAAAATATGTAGTTTTTATGTGAAAAGGGTCCACAAACCTCTCTCCTCCGCTTCTTCCAGCTCCTTATACTGCTTCCAATCGGACACACCATACTACCAGCGCCTAAAATGCGCCTGTTTTTTTGAGTCCCGATCGCGTTTATTCTGTCTGAACTGCCAGTCTATATGCTACGAATGACGCCCGGGGTGTTTCGGCGGGAATCGGGTATCGCAACCGCTGCATTGCATACCGGCATAGAGTTGCGCTACCAACGCTGGCTGTTTTCGGTTCGGGAGAAGAAGGGATGAGTAAGGGTGTCATAAGAGTCATATGTTATACAGCAGAATAGAACAAGGCTTGTGTTTACCAGTGGTTTCACAAAAGCAAGATAGAGTCCTTAGCCGTCATTCTCCTTCTCCTTCAAGGAAACTTTCGAAGGATACCATACAAACAATACCATTTAAATAAAAACAATAAAATCTTATACTATAAGCGTCTCCCAATTTAGCAAATCTGCTCTGTGCACTACGGTTTCGTCTTCGACCGGTTTCTAAACTTCTTGCTTTACAAGACCATTGGCAACTATTTTGGCAAATAAATCTGCCACATTGATATTGCCAAGGTTTGGAAAATCAATGTGGCAATGTCAACCATTATTTTATTATGTGTACATTAATTGAATACTAATCGATGCTGGAAAACATCGTGATAAAACCCATATATTTAGGCGACTGTATGTGTGACCATGAGCCAATTTGATCAGGTTCCCCTGGTAGGGTCACGGAGGTAAGATAGCAGTCGTTCTACTGTCATTACCTGATCTGCCAAATTAAGTCATCTCATCATTGAGGAGCAGGCACTGAAAATGTCTATTGTTCAATATGTTTCGCCTTTAACGTGTTAGATTCATTTCTGGGCAATATTGTTGATTGTAAGCTACATGCTTTATTGAAATAATCATACCTTAAATTATTTTCTGGATATTATCCACAGGCATTGGTTGTTGTTGTTGTGCCCTCTTACAAGATATATTACGAAATACTACTTGACAAGACAAAGACCTTAAATATTGTGCCCTCTCTTAAATAAAATATCAGGGTAGGATGAGGACGTCTCTGGTTGACTCATATAGTAAGCTACGGAGTGAAGCATGGGCTGCGAGTAGCGAAGGTTATGCTCGAGTCAGTTATCAGGCTTTAGAGCTGCTTACCCCTCCTCTAATGAGGGGGCCCTGTTTATTTCCCTCAGACCAAATAAATGAATCTGATTTCAAATTCTAGCTATGAAACTTTTGGCAAATTAATCTGTAATCTAATTAACTCTTGTAATTCTTTACCAATATAATTCCATACCTGTTTATACTTCTCCACTCTAAAAGCATCGGGGTTACTAACACCATAACGTAGAGTTCCATAGACGGTCACAAATGGCCTTAACCCGGCTTCTGTTAGGTTGGGTCATAATGACCCGAGACATTTTTAAACGCCCATATTTTTAAAGTGATCATGTGAAGTTATCGGGCTTATCAGTAGCTGCCGTTGTTACCCCGCCCCTTTAGTTTCTAAAACCGGTTTAGTCGGTGTGCACCTGCGCAGGTAGTTACAAGCGGTCAAACATCAAACAGGTAAATATGACCCAACCTTACATTCCATGTAACCTTTTTATACCAATTACGTTTAAACATTTATTTGATTTGAATATATATTTTAAATGTTATTTTGGATATTTTAGTTTTACTTGCATAATGGACCGAAAAGAACGTGACAGACAGCTAATTTTAGCGCTAATACTGATTTTCCACCATACAGACCGGGTGAATTAGTATCAAAACATCGCAAGTAGGTTTTTCAGTCTGACGGTTTAGTAGCGGTAGTGATAGAGCTTAGGTTTCAGTGTGGATGAGTGTGTGTGTGAAAAGTATGAGAGTTTGTTTGCTCTATGAAAGGGTGGACGTTACACCATCAACCTCAATCGACGGGCTACGTCTTTCCATCTGATTGGTTTTACAGTAATGCCCAGCAAATAATATGTTTGCTGTTTTTAGAAGTCGTCTTTGTTATTAATTACTTTTCAACAAACAGTTACGATTAAAAGACAAAACATATTATTTGGAAACGACCGCATGAAGAAGGTCCTAAGAATCATTTCAGTGCATGTGTGTTTTGGATTGTTTTAAACAATAAGCTTACTTAAGAAAAAAAAGAACTCATTATTTAATAAATAAAATTATGAGTGGCAACAAATTCAGTAAGTATACAATTGTATCGCGAGTACCTATAACATTTGGCGTATTTTGTGTATGGATGTACAGGCGTTTTTGCATAGGTTTATTGGCAGGCGCGAGTGTGGTATTGATGTGGTGCATAGAAACGGGAAAATAATAAATGAAAACAAAATAGCTCTGAACGATATTTTTTAATACGCTTTGAATGACCATCATAATTAGGTATCTACATCAATAATCTGAATCATACATAATGAAGAAAATTGCAATATTTAAAACGTCCATTATATTAGTATTTTAATTGTCATACAGAATAAATGAATTAACTTAATAAAAAATGAATAATTTACGTGGCTAACGAAATTTCTTCATGTCTTGTGTAACTGGGATTGAAGCACATCAGCACAAGTTGAACTTCCAGCAATCGATTTTCGCCATTGTCCTGAAAAAGACCAAATTACTCTTTAAAAATATAAAAAAGTCGTACCGAATATTGTCATAAAGGTAGTTAAATAGTGAGTGGGGACTTACCGTCATTCGGATCTGCGCAACTGAATGAGAGGTGTGAGGCTCGGCCGCAGCCAGGCTGCCGTGGAGAGGGAGGAGTTCAACCAAGGTAACAGTGGAACTCCTCCCGATCGATGTCGCCCAATGTGGATATCATTGTCGACAATAAATCCTCGCTAGTAGAGAGATTTTCTGCTGAAATAAAAAATTACCTATTAAATTTATGTTACAGACGAAACAACTTAGAAAATACTAATTATTAGAAACTGTGGCGATTTCGTTGCTACTCATGTGTAGGTACCTACCCAATAATTATTTTTAAAATATATTAAATTGAATAGCACATTATTTACCTTGCAGTGTAGGGACCAGAAGATCGACATCTTTGGGCGACATCTTCTCTGAGAGCCCCTCGTTCGGTGGATTGAGCTGACTCGGAAGATTCAGCTGTTGCGCACATATTTTCTGAAAAACATATAAAGGCAATTAGCTGCGATCCTCAATTGATAAATGAAGACTGAAAAGAAAATGAAAAAGTCTAATGAAAATACTTACAGCCAATCTTTCCTTTCTACGACGTTCTCGCATATACATCCTCTTCCGATAATCTTGTTCTTTCTGAAATGAATTAATAATATTAATACCATTGCTAAAAGTACCAAAATGTTTTTAAAAAGGACCATTAGCCCTGATTTGGGCCAGATGTTGTCAAAGTTATTTTCATTTAAAAAGGAACAGATTTAAAAATAAAACAAAAGCAAATGTTACTACAGGCTATGAGACTATTGCACAGTCATTAAGACAGTCAAATATTATATTTTATTACCTACCTTACACAGCGGAGGATGCTTTCCGGGAGGCCTGCCGGGAATGGGATTTCTCGGGTCGAAAGCAGGTCTCTCTCCGTTTCGCTGCAGAGCCCCTTCCAACAGCAGGTTTTCGGATTCCGCGACTATTTCGTAGAATATAGCCTGTATAGCCTGGAATTCGATTTCGATGCTCTCTTTATTCTGCAAATAAAAATTATTAATTTAACACTGGTTTCTAAACAAATGGATTCACAAACTAATTGAATTTTTGTACAGCAAACTTCAGCTACCACTCTCTACTATTATATAATAAGGCAGCGATATGTATTTACAACAGAATTGATGTTTAAAACCACTTGAATACATTGTTTTGACAATAAACATAAATATTATTTACCTATCAAAGTACAAAATAACTTACCACTTTATTCTCGTTAATTTTACACAGTTCTCGGCTGAAGGCCATTGCGAATGAACTTTTAAACATTTTCACTAAGTAAATTTTAAACGCTGTTTAAACGTGTGATCCACTCGGGTTGCGGGGCACGAATAACTCCACTGGTTTGACACCGGCTGTTTTATCCCGAGGGCAGTGCGCGGGGCGTGGCTTAGGGCGCGCTTGGCTTTGTTATCTTATCAGCAATTGTCCGCAACGATTAGACACTAAACGCAGAAGTAAAATTGCAAATCCATCAAAATAAAATAATACTTGGATCGATGGATTTTTTGTAAACCCGTATAAAATAATTTATAAATTAAAAAAAACATAGGAACATGTATTTTTAGAATAAAACAACGTTTTTGGTATTTGTTTGACATCACTCTAGTTTCTCTCAATTTAAAAAAATTGAGAGTATCAAAAAGTTTTATAATGTTTTAACTAGTAATCGTCTCTTTCAAGGAGTACAAAATTTACAAATAAATGAGATGCATCAGTTTGTTAAATAAGTATTTGAAAGTTCTTTTCTGAGATAGTTTTGTTAAAATTATGTAATAATACGCCCGCTAGAATTAATTATTTTCTTGAGATTACACAAAGAATTGAATTAGCAACTGCAGTACTGTTAACGCCTTTAGATAAGGTTTAAGATAGATAACATTCATCAATACCTGTGAGAAATGGCCCAAATAACTACAGAGTAAAAGTTTTAATTATATGAAGATACTTATATGACCTTTTGTCTATCAATATTGGTGATGCGGCCTCTCAATAAAATGTGGTAACATTTAATATTGATCATAAAATTACCCACATACTTACTTTATTTAAGTAAAATGCGGCTGTTTCATTATTAAACAGCTACTACATTAAAATCCTAAAATTACATATTCCTAAAAATACAATTAAAAAGAAGGATTTACCTGTATCGCATATACCTAGAGGCTTTCTTTTAAACTTATATAGGTCTTTTAAACTACCCCTAAGCAATCTTTTGTTTTGATTTTTACCTGCGCGCGGTTACTGTTGCGCTTCAGCTATCGCTGATGTAAACTGATAACCGTTTGTACCTAATGACTAGTCCTAGAGCCATAGGTCGTTATGTTGTTAGCTTCATTCGCATATTCCTTAATATTATACATTTTACTGTGCTGGCATTTGATAGCTATTTCAAACTGTAATAAATTAATACTTTGAAACATTTATCAGTGAATGATTGGTTGGAAAGGTATTTTATTAATTTAATACCTTTTAATTTTCCTTACATAGGATCTACTTGTACCTACGCATACCTACGTTTTGTGTGGTCGTGGCAATCTTATACAAATTTAGTCAGGGCTGATGCAGGTACGACTGGTATGATGATAATGATGATGGTAACTATCCCCTGTAGTCTGCCTAAAGTTATCATTCAATATTATTCAAATGTGCTTTGAGTTTTCATCCACAGAATTGGACATACCCCTCCCTGTTACAGTACACAAGTTATAAATTAATCGGACGGAATAGTAGTGCTGTAGTGGATACTTAACGGCCGGGGCCTAGTGTAAGCAATATTTTGCAAGAAACGTCCTTTTTCATAATTGGGCATCAAAAAAGGTAAAAGGGAACAGACAAATCAAATGTCTTTGAATATTCAAAGAGAAGCAAAAATACACATTTTCTATCAGATATCGAAATTCGATCAGTGGTCTGCTAGCAATAATGAATAAACCAAATTTACATACAATAAAATACAGTTTATTAACACACATGAAATAGAAATTTATATGCACCAATAAGCGTAACACATAGACAGGTCATTGCCTAGTTATACATATACATTGTTATACCAAAAATATATTGGTACAACATTTAGTAATTAAAGTAACAGGGTTCGTGTTATTATTGAGACTTTTAATTCCGGTGTTCTTGCGGTGTCATTCCACTTATGAGTATTAGGGCAACTAATGGGTTTGCTTAATGCATCGACCTCCTTTTCTGTCACTGTAACCAAAGAGCTCTGTTAATAAGGCATTATGTAAGTATCTATTCCCTTTAATCCTAGATCGATTCTGGTGTCCTACGAAATAATAAATGCGGAGAAACTGTTTTTGTTTAGTGTGGTAGAGCATTGATAAAATAGTAGCGAGTTAATGAACCTAGTCGTGAATGACGTTCCGATTTATTAAAAGATCACGCTATTGCTAAGCAAACAGCCATTACAGGACATATTATAAAATATTAATATTAAAAAGAGAGAGAGAGAGAGAGAAGTGGTGTGAGATTTTTTGGTCGGTAAGAAAAACACTCACGATGTGGTTTGCCATCCTTGTGGATCATGAAGATCTGAGAAATTTTACCAAAAAGTGTTTTTTTTTCATATTTTAAATTAATTTTATCTTTCTATTACTATTACACATTTAATTAATCACTCTCTTATGTCACACTCATTCCCTTAAGAGTGGGGCAAAGCGTTCGTCATCCCGCTCCCTAAAGTATTTTCACCTGATTGCTTAAATCATATTAGACCCATTTCAATTCTTCTTCTCAAAAATTACTTTTTTTTCACCATCACCTCTGTGTAGTTGAGAAACCTACTTCGATCTGCTATTCTTGTTTGTGCTCTGTTTTCTATTTCTTCTATTTTCTTTGTCTGTAAAGTAATATCAGTATTTGTTTGTGAATATTTGCCAATTTGCTCAAATTTTTGTTAACTATTTGTTAATATGCTACTTAGTTTAGTTAGTGTTCATGTGTGTTTCTATGTTTTTGTTTCGACCTGAATTTGACATACCATACTAGTTTTAAGTCCGCCGTTGTACGTAACAGTGCATTAGGTTTGACTAAATAAATAAAAAATGTAATTATATAAACAAACAACACAAGAACAACCTTAATTAATTAACGAAGTAACATAAACACTTTCACTACACATATTATCGGGTTTGTAACCACGGTTAGTATTGTTTTTACTCGTGACCATGACGCATGCAACTGCGTCGAAATATCGAGGTAAAAACAATACTAACCGTGGTAACAAATATGTGTAGTGAAAGTGTAGTGAATAACCACGAAAGTCTTAAAACCTATAGAAGGAACATAAACACTGACAAAATTAGACCGAAATAATGAGCAAAAATTTTACGAGAGAAAGAGAAGGCGATATGTAAGGGAGACAGCGCTATTTCTATCACGGCGTGGTGAGGCGCCTATAAAGACTAGCGCCACGGGTGCAACGGCATTCATTCGCCGAACCGACGCGCACCTACACACACGTCCCTCCGTACAACTTGCAATCGATATGGCTCCTCCAAAGTCTGGAATAAAGAAGCTGAGCAAGGACGAGCTATCGCTTCAGATAGACAAGCTGCTACAGAGAATTAAGAAGAAAAGCAAAGAGGAGCACGAGCGTTCAGAAAGAGGAGTCGACGATATTAACCGGCTCCTAGGCGATATGACTGTTCAGTCAAATTGCGATAGCGCTTGCCGTAACAGCAGGTCGCCTGCTGCAAGGCCTATGGACCATTAAATCGAAATGAATTAATGGTCAGGCGGCATAGAAAGGCCCTTTTCAGGGCCACATAAAATTCAGAAAGTTTCTTTGAGTTGCGATAATACCAAATACGATCTTTATCTATATTATTTTGCTTGGCTTTTATTTAAATTTAATTAACATTGACTTTGACATTTTTTCATTATATTATCCTTAATAACATGTTAACCTTTACCATTTTACCATTGTGCAATTATATTATTTTACTATTATGTTACAGAAAAAGAGTTGAGCTATTTCGCTGAGCTGCCTTGAGGGGACAGGGAAGCCGAGCCGAACCAAGCCAAGCTACGTTGAGCTGAGCCAAGCTGATCCTAGTTGAGCTAATAGAAATGCTAAGCTGTACAGTTTAAATGCTGTGCTGAATTAATTAATTGCTGGGCTGAGCTGTTCCATAAAATCGAAGTACTGTGTTGATTGACTTGAAAGTTCATGTGGGTAGATATAATGTTTGATTAATTTCGTTAAAATAGCAGGTATCGTGTTGCGGTGACGTGGGGAGCTTGATTTGAGCGTAGAGAAATCGATATTGTAAGCAGAAGGGAGAATTAACACAACGTGAACTTGGAAAATCGATTTATTATTTTATCACAACTTTATCAGCACAAGAATACCGATCGAACTCTGTACGCTAAACCCAATCTAGCTCCACCACGTCACTGCAACACGATACACGCCATTTTAACGAAATAATCAACCAGAATATTTACCCACATGACCCCTCAAATAAATTAACACAATACTTCCGTATCTAATATTCCAATTAAACTAATAATTTGCATGTAATTCCCATGTGAAAAAATAATTATCGATTTTATGGCACAGCTCAGCTCAGCAATTTATTCAGCACAGCATTTAAACAGTACAGGTCAGCATTTCTATCAGCTCAGCTCGGATCAGCTTGGCTCAGCCAAACGTAGCTCGGCTTGGCCAAGCACGACTTACCCTCAATGCAGCTCAGCGAAACAGCTCAACTCTTTTACTCTTACATGATTATAAAAATAAGAACAGTTTTGTTAAGAGGACAAAAATACTATTATAGTTTTCTAACACCGATTTTGAGCTAGCTGTACGATTTAGACAAGTGGAATATTTTCGCTTTTTCTCTGTAACATACAAATTTACAAACATACACACTCACACTTCCCATGTATCACTAATACATAAACAATTTACGAACATTTTGCGTAATTTACAGTAGGGCTGAATTATACTACCTTTCGATATTTTTATAGTAGTAGTAAGTAGGTAGGTAGGTATGACAATATTGATGAATGTGGAAGAAGTGAGAGAGGCTGTCGGAATCGCAGCGGAGCATCGGTTAGTGCTTACAACGTATGTACTTAACTCGAAAAAAGTCTGCGGCACTGGGGATCGACCTCAGTACCTTATAGCTTACGAGCCTTTTCCGCTAGCCACGACGCCACCGACATTCCTTACATATAGTGAATGGCCAAGTTTCTATCTTGTAGGTATTACCTTACTCGGATAGGAGAAATGCTTGGGTTACGTATAGACCGACCAGACGCGCCCCCCAGGAAAAGCAAATGCATTCGCAGTTAGCAATATATTTCTAGATGTTAGGAAGAACAATGCGAACGTACAGTTTCTTTTTTATGTATTACGATAGGCAAACAGGCAAGCGGGCCACCTGATGGAAAGTGGTCACCACTGCCTATAGACGTAAGCAACACCGAGACTATCGCCAATGCGTTGCCCACCTCTATAACACGTTACTCTGGCAGTAAAACGGCAAATATCCCTCCACTGCCAAAGCCACGGTTCCCCAAATTCCCACCCCATGGAGCTCTGGAAACCTTACTCACCGGCAGAAACACAATTCTATTTAAAAGAGTATTGTTTAGCTGCGGTATTCTGTAAGGTGGAGGTACTTTCCCAGTCGGGCGGCTCCGGTACCTCTCTTTAAAGAGCTACCTGAAATGCTAAATTATGTAGATCTGGCGAGACCGCCACCCATTATAAAATGCAAAAGTTGTGACAACGATATAAAATTTGGTTATAAAGAAGCTTTGAAGCTTTTAAATTTATTCCGTTACAACTCACTAGTTGTATGGCGGTTTCGCCAATATTTATCGGCGTACCATACCAGCGAGCAGCGCGGCGGCCATCGATGACAATACCGCTGTCCACTAGCATGGTGTATGAGGCCTAGGTTTCATTGTTTTGAAGTTTTTCGGCTAAAGTAATATATTATAAATAATCTATTTATAATACATGAAATTAATTTTTGTAAATATAATATTAGTTTTAAATTTTGTAAATTATTTTTATACTACTTATCTTATACATTTCGAACTACCTCTTATATGTTATTTAAAAAATTATAACCTTAACCCGATTCATTGTCTCTTTTCATTCTATAGCGATGGTATTCAGGATAACACGTAAAGTAGATTTAAAAAACATTTATTAAAATTGGGTATACTACTCCGTAATTTATGATGGATGTAGCCTCCAACGTGGAGGCATGTGAGTCCGCTCTCAAGGCCTCTTTGACGGAGGAGTCCCTGCGCGAACAGTCGGTGTTGAATTTATTTTTATATTTATTTGTATTTAGGTACCTAACTAGAAAGATTTTGATAGTTTGTCAAGACTGGAATTTTGGAACCTTATAGTAAGTGGCACAAGGAAAGAAACATAAAATATACAAATACTTACCCAAATACAGAAAATTAAAGCCCTATCTACCTAATTTGACGACCTGATGGTTCAGTTGGTTAACATGGCGTCTGCCACGTACTGGTCCCGGGTTCGTTTCCCGGCCGAGCAGAAATTAAAATGATGAATTTTAATTTTTGTTACGGGTCTGTATGTTTTATGTATTGAAAGTATGTATTTAAAAGTATATAGGTAGTTTATCTGTAATCTAGCACAACTAACACAAACTTTACTTACTTTGGGGCTAGATGGCGCTGTGTGAATTGTCGCTTTGAGCTTCCTGTTTGATATCTTTATCTCTTTCAGTTTTATTTTCTCGTTGAGCCGGAGGGCTTGGCGAACTTGGAACATCAGGGTGTCGTACTGGCTCTCGTCTATTTTATCGTCGGTGTATAGCTCGCTGGTCCAAAACATTATAATGGATATAATTATAGTCTTCATATTGTGCTCGGTGTCGAATTTGTCCTCGGTTCTATCGTCTCTTGGCAGACCCTCATATTGTCAGAAATCGGTGGGGACAGGCGATCATCTTCGTCACCCTCCATCTTGGGAGGGACTTTCTTGCTCTTGGTGGCTCTCCCAATGGCTTGATGGCCGCTTTTCTGAGTCTCACTCGCATCTATTATGTCTGGAGTGCCATTCTAGTTGCTGCGAATAACGCAGTGTGTGTTTCGGCGGGAATTGGGCATCGCAACCGCTGCATTGCATAGAGTTGCGCTATTAAGGCTGTCTGTTTCCTGTTTGAGTAAAGATGTCATAAATGTCATATGTTATACAGCTGAAAGAAAAAAGATTTGTGTTCGACAGTGGTATTATAAAAGCAAGAAAAAGTCCTTAGTTGCCATTCTCTTCCTCCTTCAATAAAGCTTTCGAACGATACCATAAAAATATGTAGTTTTTATGTGAAAAGGGTCCACAAACCTCTCTCCTCCGCTTCTTCCAGCTCCTTATACTGCTTCCAATCGGACACACCATACTACCAGCGCCTAAAATGCGCCTGTTTTTTTGAGTCCCGATCGCGTTTATTCTGTCTGAACTGCCAGTCTATATGCTACGAATGACGCCCGGGGTGTTTCGGCGGGAATCGGGTATCGCAACCGCTGCATTGCATACCGGCATAGAGTTGCGCTACCAACGCTGGCTGTTTTCGGTTCGGGAGAAGAAGGGATGAGTAAGGGTGTCATAAGAGTCATATGTTATACAGCAGAATAGAACAAGGCTTGTGTTTACCAGTGGTTTCACAAAAGCAAGATAGAGTCCTTAGCCGTCATTCTCCTTCTCCTTCAAGGAAACTTTCGAAGGATACCATACAAACAATACCATTTAAATAAAAACAATAAAATCTTATACTATAAGCGTCTCCCAATTTAGCAAATCTGCTCTGTGCACTACGGTTTCGTCTTCGACCGGTTTCTAAACTTCTTGCTTTACAAGACCATTGGCAACTATTTTGGCAAATAAATCTGCCACATTGATATTGCCAAGGTTTGGAAAATCAATGTGGCAATGTCAACCATTATTTTATTATGTGTACATTAATTGAATACTAATCGATGCTGGAAAACATCGTGATAAAACCCATATATTTAGGCGACTGTATGTGTGACCATGAGCCAATTTGATCAGGTTCCCCTGGTAGGGTCACGGAGGTAAGATAGCAGTCGTTCTACTGTCATTACCTGATCTGCCAAATTAAGTCATCTCATCATTGAGGAGCAGGCACTGAAAATGTCTATTGTTCAATATGTTTCGCCTTTAACGTGTTAGATTCATTTCTGGGCAATATTGTTGATTGTAAGCTACATGCTTTATTGAAATAATCATACCTTAAATTATTTTCTGGATATTATCCACAGGCATTGGTTGTTGTTGTTGTGCCCTCTTACAAGATATATTACGAAATACTACTTGACAAGACAAAGACCTTAAATATTGTGCCCTCTCTTAAATAAAATATCAGGGTAGGATGAGGACGTCTCTGGTTGACTCATATAGTAAGCTACGGAGTGAAGCATGGGCTGCGAGTAGCGAAGGTTATGCTCGAGTCAGTTATCAGGCTTTAGAGCAGCTTACCCCTCCTCTAATGAGGGGGCCCTGTTTATTTCCCTCAGACCCAATAAATGAATCTGATTTCAAATTCTAGCTATGAAACTTTTGGCAAATTAATCTGTAATCTAATTAACTCTTGTAATTCTTTACCAATATAATTCCATACCTGTTTATACTTCTCCACTCTAAAAGCATCGGGGTTACTAACACCATAACGTAGAGTTCCATAGACGGTCACAAATGGCCTTAACCCGGCTTCTGTTAGGTTGGGTCATAATGACCCGAGACATTTTTAAACGCCCATATTTTTAAAGTGATCATGTGAAGTTATCGGGCTTATCAGTAGCTGCCGTTGTTACCCCGCCCCTTTAGTTTCTAAAACCGGTTTAGTCGGTGTGCACCTGCGCAGGTAGTTACAAGCGGTCAAACATCAAACAGGTAAATATGACCCAACCTTACATTCCATGTAACCTTTTTATACCAATTACGTTTAAACATTTATTTGATTTGAATATATATTTTAAATGTTATTTTGGATATTTTAGTTTTACTTGCATAATGGACCGAGAAGAACGTGACAGACAGCTAATTTTAGCGCTAATACTGATTTTCCACCATACAGACCGGGTAATTTAGTATCAAAACATCGCAAGTAGGTTTTTCAGTCTGACGGTTTAGTAGCGGTAGTGATAGAGCTTAGGTTTCAGTGTGGATGAGTGTGTGTGTGAAAAGTATGAGAGTTTGTTTGCTCTATGAAAGGGTGGACGTTACACCATCAACCTCAATCGACGGGCTACGTCTTTCCATCTGATTGGTTTTACAGTAATGCCCAGCAAATAATATGTTTGCTGTTTTTAGAAGTCGTCTTTGTTATTAATTACTTTTCAACAAACAGTTACGATTAAAAGACAAAACATATTATTTGGAAACGACCGCATGAAGAAGGTCCTAAGAATCATTTCAGTGCATGTGTGTTTTGGATTGTTTTAAACAATAAGCTTACTTAAGAAAAAAAAGAACTCATTATTTAATAAATAAAATTATGAGTGGCAACAAATTCAGTAAGTATACAATTGTATCGCGAGTACCTATAACATTTGGCGTATTTTGTGTATGGATGTACAGGCGTTTTTGCATAGGTTTATTGGCAGGCGCGAGTGTGGTATTGATGTGGTGCATAGAAACGGGAAAATAATAAATGAAAACAAAATAGCTCTGAACGATATTTTTTAATACGCTTTGAATGACCATCATAATTAGGTATCTACATCAATAATCTGAATCATACATAATGAAGAAAATTGCAATATTTAAAACGTCCATTATATTAGTATTTTAATTGTCATACAGAATAAATGAATTAACTTAATAAAAAATGAATAATTTACGTGGCTAACGAAATTTCTTCATGTCTTGTGTAACTGGGATTGAAGCACATCAGCACAAGTTGAACTTCCAGCAATCGATTTTCGCCATTGTCCTGAAAAAGACCAAATTACTCTTTAAAAATATAAAAAAGTCGTACCGAATATTGTCATAAAGGTAGTTAAATAGTGAGTGGGGACTTACCGTCATTCGGATCGGCGCAACTGAATGAGAGGTGTGAGGCTCGGCCGCAGCCAGGCTGCCGTGGAGAGGGAGGAGTTCAACCAAGGTAACAGTGGAACTCCTCCCGATCGATGTCGCCCAATGTGGATATCATTGTCGACAATAAATCCTCGCTAGTAGAGAGATTTTCTGCTGAAATAAAAAATTACCTATTAAATTTATGTTACAGACGAAACAACTTAGAAAATACTAATTATTAGAAACTGTGGCGATTTCGTTGCTACTCATGTGTAGGTACCTACCCAATAATTATTTTTAAAATATATTAAATTGAATAGCACATTATTTACCTTGCAGTGTAGGGACCAGAAGATCGACATCTTTGGGCGACATCTTCTCTGAGAGCCCCTCGTTCGGTGGATTGAGCTGACTCGGAAGATTCAGCTGCTGCGCACATATTTTCTGAAAAACATATAAAGGCAATTAGCTGCGATCCTCAATTGATAAATGAAGACTGAAAAGAAAATGAAAAAGTCTAATGAAAATACTTACAGCCAATCTTTCCTTTCTACGACGTTCTCGCATATACATCCTCTTCCGATAATCTTGTTCTTTCTGAAATGAATTAATAATATTAATACCATTGCTAAAAGTACCAAAATGTTTTTAAAAAGGACCATTAGCCCTGATTTGGGCCAGATGTTGTCAAAGTTATTTTCATTTAAAAAGGAACAGATTTAAAAATAAAACAAAAGCAAATGTTACTACAGGCTATGAGACTATTGCACAGTCATTAAGACAGTCAAATATTATATTTTATTACCTACCTTACACAGCGGAGGATGCTTTCCGGGAGGCCTGCCGGGAATGGGATTTCTCGGGTCGAAAGCAGGTCTCTCTCCGTTTCGCTGCAGAGCCCCTTCCAACAGCAGGTTTTCGGATTCCGCGACTATTTCGTAGAATATAGCCTGTATAGCCTGGAATTCGATTTCGATGCTCTCTTTATTCTGCAAATAAAAATTATTAATTTAACACTGGTTTCTAAACAAATGGATTCACAAACTAATTGAATTTTTGTACAGCAAACTTCAGCTACCACTCTCTACTATTATATAATAAGGCAGCGATATGTATTTACAACAGAATTGATGTTTAAAACCACTTGAATACATTGTTTTGACAATAAACATAAATATTATTTACCTATCAAAGTACAAAATAACTTACCACTTTATTCTCGTTAATTTTACACAGTTCTCGGCTGAAGGCCATTGCGAATGAACTTTTAAACATTTTCACTAAGTAAATTTTAAACGCTGTTTAAACGTGTGATCCACTCGGGTTGCGGGGCACGAATAACTCCACTGGTTTGACACCGGCTGTTTTATCCCGAGGGCAGTGCGCGGGGCGTGGCTTAGGGCGCGCTTGGCTTTGTTATCTTATCAGCAATTGTCCGCAACGATTAGACACTAAACGAAGAAGTAAAATTGCAAATCCATCAAAATAAAATAATACTTGGATCGATGGATTTTTTGTAAACCCGTATAAAATAATTTATAAATTAAAAAAAACATAGGAACATGTATTTTTAGAATAAAACAACGTTTTTGGTATTTGTTTGACATCACTCTAGTTTCTCTCAATTTAAAAAAATTGAGAGTATCAAAAAGTTTTATAATGTTTTAACTAGTAATCGTCTCTTTCAAGGAGTACAAAATTTACAAATAAATGAGATGCATCAGTTTGTTAAATAAGTATTTGAAAGTTCTTTTCTGAGATAGTTTTGTTAAAATTATGTAATAATACGCCCGCTAGAATTAATTATTTTCTTGAGATTACACAAAGAATTGAATTAGCAACTGCAGTACTGTTAACGCCTTTAGATAAGGTTTAAGATAGATAACATTCATCAATACCTGTGAGAAATGGCCCAAATAACTACAGAGTAAAAGTTTTAATTATATGAAGGTACTTATATGACCTTTTGTCTATCAATATTGGTGATGCGGCCTCTCAATAAAATGTGGTAACATTTAATATTGATCATAAAATTACCCACATACTTACTTTATTTAAGTAAAATGCGGCTGTTTCATTATTAAACAGCTACTACATTAAAATCCTAAAATTACATATTCCTAAAAATACAATTAAAAAGAAGGATTTACCTGTATCGCATATACCTAGAGGCTTTCTTTTAAACTTATATAGGTCTTTTAAACTACCCCTAAGCAATCTTTTGTTTTGATTTTTACCTGCGCGCGGTTACTGTTGCGCTTCAGCTATCGCTGATGTAAACTGATAACCGTTTGTACCTAATGACTAGTCCTAGAGCCATAGGTCGTTATGTTGTTAGCTTCATTCGCATATTCCTTAATATTATACATTTTACTGTGCTGGCATTTGATAGCTATTTCAAACTGTAATAAATTAATACTTTGAAACATTTATCAGTGAATGATTGGTTGGAAAGGTATTTTATTAATTTAATACCTTTTAATTTTCCTTACATAGGATCTACTTGTACCTACGCATACCTACGTTTTGTGTGGTCGTGGCAATCTTATACAAATTTAGTCAGGGCTGATGCAGGTACGACTGGTATGATGATAATGATGATGGTAACTATCCCCTGTAGTCTGCCTAAAGTTATCATTCAATATTATTCAAATGTGCTTTGAGTTTTCATCCACAGAATTGGACATACCCCTCCCTGTTACAGTACACAAGTTATAAATTAATCGGACGGAATAGTAGTGCTGTAGTGGATACTTAACGGCCGGGGCCTAGTGTAAGCAATATTTTGCAAGAAACGTCCTTTTTCATAATTGGGCATCAAAAAAGGTAAAAGGGAACAGACAAATCAAATGTCTTTGAATATTCAAAGAGAAGCAAAAATACACATTTTCTATCAGATATCGAAATTCGATCAGTGGTCTGCTAGCAATAATGAATAAACCAAATTTACATACAATAAAATACAGTTTATTAACACACATGAAATAGAAATTTATATGCACCAATAAGCGTAACACATAGACAGGTCATTGCCTAGTTATACATATACATTGTTATACCAAAAATATATTGGTACAACATTTAGTAATTAAAGTAACAGGGTTCGTGTTATTATTGAGACTTTTAATTCCGGTGTTCTTGCGGTGTCATTCCACTTATGAGTATTAGGGCAACTAATGGGTTTGCTTAATGCATCGACCTCCTTTTCTGTCACTGTAACCAAAGAGCTCTGTTAATAAGGCATTATGTAAGTATCTATTCCCTTTAATCCTAGATCGATTCTGGTGTCCTACGAAATAATAAATGCGGAGAAACTGTTTTTGTTTAGTGTGGTAGAGCATTGATAAAATAGTAGCGAGTTAATGAACCTAGTCGTGAATGACGTTCCGATTTATTAAAAGATCACGCTATTGCTAAGCAAACAGCCATTACAGGACATATTATAAAATATTAATATTAAAAAGAGAGAGAGAGAGAGAGAAGTGGTGTGAGATTTTTTGGTCGGTAAGAAAAACACTCACGATGTGGTTTGCCATCCTTGTGGATCATGAAGATCTGAGAAATTTTACCAAAAAGTGTTTTTTTTTCATATTTTAAATTAATTTTATCTTTCTATTACTATTACACATTTAATTAATCACTCTCTTATGTCACACTCATTCCCTTAAGAGTGGGGCAAAGCGTTCGTCATCCCGCTCCCTAAAGTATTTTCACCTGATTGCTTAAATCATATTAGACCCATTTCAATTCTTCTTCTCAAAAATTACTTTTTTTTCACCATCACCTCTGTGTAGTTGAGAAACCTACTTCGATCTGCTATTCTTGTTTGTGCTCTGTTTTCTATTTCTTCTATTTTCTTTGTCTGTAAAGTAATATCAGTATTTGTTTGTGAATATTTGCCAATTTGCTCAAATTTTTGTTAACTATTTGTTAATATGCTACTTAGTTTAGTTAGTGTTCATGTGTGTTTCTATGTTTTTGTTTCGACCTGAATTTGACATACCATACTAGTTTTAAGTCCGCCGTTGTACGTAACAGTGCATTAGGTTTGACTAAATAAATAAAAAATGTAATTATATAAACAAACAACACAAGAACAACCTTAATTAATTAACGAAGTAACATAAACACTTTCACTACACATATTATCGGGTTTGTAACCACGGTTAGTATTGTTTTTACTCGTGACGTACAACTGCGTCGAAATATCGAGGTAAAAACAATACTAACCGTGGTAACAAATATGTGTAGTGAAAGTGTAGTGAATAACCACGAAAGTCTTAAAACCTATAGAAGGAACATAAACACTGACAAAATTAGACCGAAATAATGAGCAAAAATTTTACGAGAGAAAGAGAAGGCGATATGTAAGGGAGACAGCGCTATTTCTATCACGGCGTGGTGAGGCGCCTATAAAGACTAGCGCCACGGGTGCAACGGCATTCATTCGCCGAACCGACGCGCACCTACACACACGTCCCTCCGTACAACTTGCAATCGATATGGCTCCTCCAAAGTCTGGAATAAAGAAGCTGAGCAAGGACGAGCTATCGCTTCAGATAGACAAGCTGCTACAGAGAATTAAGAAGAAAAGCAAAGAGGAGCACGAGCGTTCAGAAAGAGGAGTCGACGATATTAACCGGCTCCTAGGCGATATGACTGTTCAGTCAAATTGCGATAGCGCTTGCCGTAACAGCAGGTCGCCTGCTGCAAGGCCTATGGACCATTAAATCGAAATGAATTAATGGTCAGGCGGCATAGAAAGGCCCTTTTCAGGGCCACATAAAATTCAGAAAGTTTCTTTGAGTTGCGATAATACCAAATACGATCTTTATCTATATTATTTTGCTTGGCTTTTATTTAAATTTAATTAACATTGACTTTGACATTTTTTCATTATATTATCCTTAATAACATGTTAACCTTTACCATTTTACCATTGTGCAATTATATTATTTTACTATTATGTTACAGAAAAAGAGTTGAGCTATTTCGCTGAGCTGCCTTGAGGGGACAGGGAAGCCGAGCCGAACCAAGCCAAGCTACGTTGAGCTGAGCCAAGCTGATCCTAGTTGAGCTAATAGAAATGCTAAGCTGTACAGTTTAAATGCTGTGCTGAATTAATTAATTGCTGGGCTGAGCTGTTCCATAAAATCGAAGTACTGTGTTGATTGACTTGAAAGTTCATGTGGGTAGATATAATGTTTGATTAATTTCGTTAAAATAGCAGGTATCGTGTTGCGGTGACGTGGGGAGCTTGATTTGAGCGTAGAGAGATCGATATTGTAAACAGAAGGGAGAATTAACACAACGTGAACTTGGAAAATCGATTTATTATTTTATCACAACTTTATCAGCACAAGAATACCGATCGAACTCTGTACGCTAAACCCAATCTAGCTCCACCACGTCACTGCAACACGATACACGCCATTTTAACGAAATAATCAACCAGAATATTTACCCACATGACCCCTCAAATAAATTAACACAATACTTCCGTATCTAATATTCCAATTAAACTAATAATTTGCATGTAATTCCCATGTGAAAAAATAATTATCGATTTTATGGCACAGCTCAGCTCAGCAATTTATTCAGCACAGCATTTAAACAGTACAGGTCAGCATTTCTATCAGCTCAGCTCGGATCAGCTTGGCTCAGCCAAACGTAGCTCGGCTTGGCCAAGCACGACTTACCCTCAATGCAGCTCAGCGAAACAGCTCAACTCTTTTACTCTTACATGATTATAAAAATAAGAACAGTTTTGTTAAGAGGACAAAAATACTATTATAGTTTTCTAACACCGATTTTGAGCTAGCTGTACGATTTAGACAAGTGGAATATTTTCGCTTTTTCTCTGTAACATACAAATTTACAAACATACACACTCACACTTCCCATGTATCACTAATACATAAACAATTTACGAACATTTTGCGTAATTTACAGTAGGGCTGAATTATACTACCTTTCGATATTTTTATAGTAGTAGTAAGTAGGTAGGTAGGTATGACAATATTGATGAATGTGGAAGAAGTGAGAGAGGCTGTCGGAATCGCAGCGGAGCATCGGTTAGTGCTCACAACGTATGTACTTAACTCGAAAAAAGTCTGCGGCACTGGGGATCGACCTCAGTACCTTATAGCTTACGAGCCTTTTCCGCTAGCCACGACGCCACCGACATTCCTTACATATAGTGAATGGCCAAGTTTCTATCTTGTAGGTATTACCTTACTCGGATAGGAGAAATGCTTGGGTTACGTATAGACCGACCAGACGCGCCCCCCAGGAAAAGCAAATGCATTCGCAGTTAGCAATATATTTCTAGATGTTAGGAAGAACAATGCGAACGTACAGTTTCTTTTTTATGTATTACGATAGGCAAACAGGCAAGCGGGCCACCTGATGGAAAGTGGTCACCACTGCCTATAGACGTAAGCAACACCGAGACTATCGCCAATGCGTTGCCCACCTCTATAACACGTTACTCTGGCAGTAAAACGGCAAATATCCCTCCACTGCCAAAGCCACGGTTCCCCAAATTCCCACCCCATGGAGCTCTGGAAACCTTACTCACCGGCAGAAACACAATTCTATTTAAAAGAGTATTGTTTAGCTGCGGTATTCTGTAAGGTGGAGGTACTTTCCCAGTCGGGCGGCTCCGGTACCTCTCTTTAAAGAGCTACCTGAAATGCTAAATTATGTAGATCTGGCGAGACCGCCACCCATTATAAAATGCAAAAGTTGTGACAACGATATAAAATTTGGTTATAAAGAAGCTTTGAAGCTTTTAAATTTATTCCGTTACAACTCACTAGTTGTATGGCGGTTTCGCCAATATTTATCGGCGTACCATACCAGCGAGCAGCGCGGCGGCCATCGATGACAATACCGCTGTCCACTAGCATGGTGTATGAGGCCTAGGTTTCATTGTTTTGAAGTTTTTCGGCTAAAGTAATATATTATAAATAATCTATTTATAATACATGAAATTAATTTTTGTAAATATAATATTAGTTTTAAATTTTGTAAATTATTTTTATACTACTTATCTTATACATTTCGAACTACCTCTTATATGTTATTTAAAAAATTATAACCTTAACCCGATTCATTGTCTCTTTTCATTCTATAGCGATGGTATTCAAGATAACACGTAAAGTAGATTTAAAAAACATTTATTAAAATTGGGTATACTACTCCGTAATTTATGATGGATGTAGCCTCCAACGTGGAGGCATGTGAGTCCGCTCTCAAGGCCTCTTTGACGGAGGAGTCCCTGCGCGAACAGTCGGTGTTGAATTTATTTTTATATTTATTTGTATTTAGGTACCTAACTAGAAAGATTTTGATAGTTTGTCAAGACTGGAATTTTGGAACCTTATAGTAAGTGGCACTAGGAAAGAAACATAAAATATACAAATACTTACCCAAATACAGAAAATTAAAGCCCTATCTACCTAATTTGACGACCTGATGGTTCAGTTGGTTAACATGGCGTCTGCCACGTACTGGTCCCGGGTTCGTTTCCCGGCCGAGCAGAAATTAAAATGATGAATTTTAATTTTTGTTACGGGTCTGTATGTTTTATGTATTGAAAGTATGTATTTAAAAGTATATAGGTAGTTTATCTGTAATCTAGCACAACTAACACAAACTTTACTTACTTTGGGGCTAGATGGCGCTGTGTGAATTGTCGCTTTGAGCTTCCTGTTTGATATCTTTATCTCTTTCAGTTTTATTTTCTCGTTGAGCCGGAGGGCTTGGCGAACTTGGAACATCAGGGTGTCGTACTGGCTCTCGTCTATTTTATCGTCGGTGTATAGCTCGCTGGTCCAAAACATTATAATGGATATAATTATAGTCTTCATATTGTGCTCGGTGTCGAATTTGTCCTCGGTTCTATCGTCTCTTGGCAGACCCTCATATTGTCAGAAATCGGTGGGGACAGGCGATCATCTTCGTCACCCTCCATCTTGGGAGGGACTTTCTTGCTCTTGGTGGCTCTCCCAATGGCTTGATGGCCGCTTTTCTGAGTCTCACTCGCATCTATTATGTCTGGAGTGCCATTCTAGTTGCTGCGAATAACGCAGTGTGTGTTTCGGCGGGAATTGGGCATCGCAACCGCTGCATTGCATAGAGTTGCGCTATTAAGGCTGTCTGTTTCCTGTTTGAGTAAAGATGTCATAAATGTCATATGTTATACAGCTGAAAGAAAAAAGATTTGTGTTCGACAGTGGTATTATAAAAGCAAGAAAAAGTCCTTAGTTGCCATTCTCTTCCTCCTTCAATAAAGCTTTCGAACGATACCATAAAAATATGTAGTTTTTATGTGAAAAGGGTCCACAAACCTCTCTCCTCCGCTTCTTCCAGCTCCTTATACTGCTTCCAATCGGACACACCATACTACCAGCGCCTAAAATGCGCCTGTTTTTTTGAGTCCCGATCGCGTTTATTCTGTCTGAACTGCCAGTCTATATGCTACGAATGACGCCCGGTGTGTTTCGGCGGGAATCGGGTATCGCAACCGCTGCATTGCATACCGGCATAGAGTTGCGCTACCAACGCTGGCTGTTTTCGGTTCGGGAGAAGAAGGGATGAGTAAGGGTGTCATAAGAGTCATATGTTATACAGCAGAATAGAACAAGGCTTGTGTTTACCAGTGGTTTCACAAAAGCAAGATAGAGTCCTTAGCCGTCATTCTCCTTCTCCTTCAAGGAAACTTTCGAAGGATACCATACAAACAATACCATTTAAATAATAACAATAAAATCTTACACTATAAGCGTCTCCCAATTTAGCAAATCTGCTCTGTGCACTACGGTTTCGTCTTCGACCGGTTTCTAAACTTCTTGCTTTACAAGACCATTGGCAACTATTTTGGCAAATAAATCTGCCACATTGATATTGCCAAGGTTTGGAAAATCAATGTGGCAATGTCAACCATTATTTTATTATGTGTACATTAATTGAATACTAATCGATGCTGGAAAACATCGTGATAAAACCCATATATTTAGGCGACTGTATGTGTGACCATGAGCCAATTTGATCAGGTTCCCCTGGTAGGGTCACGGAGGTAAGATAGCAGTCGTTCTACTGTCATTACCTGATCTGCCAAATTAAGTCATCTCATCATTGAGGAGCAGGCACTGAAAATGTCTATTGTTCAATATGTTTCGCCTTTAACGTGTTAGATTCATTTCTGGGCAATATTGTTGATTGTAAGCTACATGCTTTATTGAAATAATCATACCTTAAATTATTTTCTGGATATTATCCACAGGCATTGGTTGTTGTTGTTGTGCCCTCTTACAAGATATATTACGAAATACTACTTGACAAGACAAAGACCTTAAATATTGTGCCCTCTCTTAAATAAAATATCAGGGTAGGATGAGGACGTCTCTGGTTGACTCATATAGTAAGCTACGGAGTGAAGCATGGGCTGCGAGTAGCGAAGGTTATGCTCGAGTCAGTTATCAGGCTTTAGAGCTGCTTACCCCTCCTCTAATGAGGGGGCCCTGTTTATTTCCCTCAGACCAAATAAATGAATCTGATTTCAAATTCTAGCTATGAAACTTTTGGCAAATTAATCTGTAATCTAATTAACTCTTGTAATTCTTTACCAATATAATTCCATACCTGTTTATACTTCTCCACTCTAAAAGCATCGGGGTTACTAACACCATAACGTAGAGTTCCATAGACGATCACAAATGGCCTTAACCCGGCGTCTGTTAGGTTGGGTCATAATGACCCGAGACATTTTCAAACGCCCATATTTTTAAAGTGATCATGTGAAGTTATCGGGCTTATCAGTAGCTGCCGTTGTTACCCCGCCCCTTTAGTTTCTAAAACCGGTTTAGTCGGTGTGCACCTGCGCAGGTAGTTACAAGCGGTCAAACATCAAACAGGTAAATATGACCCAACCTTACATTCCATGTAACCTTTTTATACCAATTACGTTTAAACATTTATTTGATTTGAATATATATTTTAAATGTTATTTTGGATATTTTAGTTTTACTTGCATAATGGACCGAGAAGAACGTGACAGACAGCTAATTTTAGCGCTAATACTGATTTTCCACCATACAGACCGGGTAATTTAGTATCAAAACATCGCAAGTAGGTTTTTCAGTCTGACGGTTTAGTAGCGGTAGTGATAGAGCTTAGGTTTCAGTGTGGATGAGTGTGTGTGTGAAAAGTATGAGAGTTTGTTTGCTCTATGAAAGGGTGGACGTTACACCATCAACCTCAATCGACGGGCTACGTCTTTCCATCTGATTGGTTTTACAGTAATGCCCAGCAAATAATATGTTTGCTGTTTTTAGAAGTCGTCTTTGTTATTAATTACTTTTCAACAAACAGTTACGATTAAAAGACAAAACATATTATTTGGAAACGACCGCATGAAGAAGGTCCTAAGAATCATTTCAGTGCATGTGTGTTTTGGATTGTTTTAAACAATAAGCTTACTTAAGAAAAAAAAGAACTCATTATTTAATAAATAAAATTATGAGTGGCAACAAATTCAGTAAGTATACAATTGTATCGCGAGTACCTATAACATTTGGCGTATTTTGTGTATGGATGTACAGGCGTTTTTGCATAGGTTTATTGGCAGGCGCGAGTGTGGTATTGATGTGGTGCATAGAAACGGGAAAATAATAAATGAAAACAAAATAGCTCTGAACGATATTTTTTAATACGCTTTGAATGACCATCATAATTAGGTATCTACATCAATAATCTGAATCATACATAATGAAGAAAATTGCAATATTTAAAACGTCCATTATATTAGTATTTTAATTGTCATACAGAATAAATGAATTAACTTAATAAAAAATGAATAATTTACGTGGCTAACGAAATTTCTTCATGTCTTGTGTAACTGGGATTGAAGCACATCAGCACAAGTTGAACTTCCAGCAATCGATTTTCGCCATTGTCCTGAAAAAGACCAAATTACTCTTTAAAAATATAAAAAAGTCGTACCGAATATTGTCATAAAGGTAGTTAAATAGTGAGTGGGGACTTACCGTCATTCGGATCGGCGCAACTGAATGAGAGGTGTGAGGCTCGGCCGCAGCCAGGCTGCCGTGGAGAGGGAGGAGTTCAACCAAGGTAACAGTGGAACTCCTCCCGATCGATGTCGCCCAATGTGGATATCATTGTCGACAATAAATCCTCGCTAGTAGAGAGATTTTCTGCTGAAATAAAAAAATTCCCTATTAAATTTATGTTACAGACGAAACAACTTAGAAAATACTAATTATTAGAAACTGTGGCGATTTCGTTGCTACTCATGTGTAGGTACCTACCCAATAATTATTTTTAAAATATATTAAATTGAATAGCACATTATTTACCTTGCAGTGTAGGGACCAGAAGATCGACATCTTTGGGCGACATCTTCTCTGAGAGCCCCTCGTTCGGTGGATTGAGCTGACTCGGAAGATTCAGCTGTTGCGCACATATTTTCTGAAAAACATATAAAGGCAATTAGCTGCGATCCTCAATTGATAAATGAAGACTGAAAAGAAAATGAAAAAGTCTAATGAAAATACTTACAGCCAATCTTTCCTTTCTACGACGTTCTCGCATATACATCCTCTTCCGATAATCTTGTTCTTTCTGAAATGAATTAATAATATTAATACCATTGCTAAAAGTACCAAAATGTTTTTAAAAAGGACCATTAGCCCTGATTTGGGCCAGATGTTGTCAAAGTTATTTTCATTTAAAAAGGAACAGATTTAAAAATAAAACAAAAGCAAATGTTACTACAGGCTATGAGACTATTGCACAGTCATTAAGACAGTCAAATATTATATTTTATTACCTACCTTACACAGCGGAGGATGCTTTCCGGGAGGCCTGCCGGGAATGGGATTTCTCGGGTCGAAAGCAGGTCTCTCTCCGTTTCGCTGCAGAGCCCCTTTCAACAGCAGGTTTTCGGATTCCGCGACTATTTCGTAGAATATAGCCTGTATAGCCTGGAATTCGATTTCGATGCTCTCTTTATTCTGCAAATAAAAATTATTAATTTAACACTGGTTTCTAAACAAATGGATTCACAAACTAATTGAATTTTTGTACAGCAAACTTCAGCTACCACTCTCTACTATTATATAATAAGGCAGCGATATGTATTTACAACAGAATTGATGTTTAAAACCACTTGAATACATTGTTTTGACAATAAACATAAATATTATTTACCTATCAAAGTACAAAATAACTTACCACTTTATTCTCGTTAATTTTACACAGTTCTCGGCTGAAGGCCATTGCGAATGAACTTTTAAACATTTTCACTAAGTAAATTTTAAACGCTGTTTAAACGTGTGATCCACTCGGGTTGCGGGGCACGAATAACTCCACTGGTTTGACACCGGCTGTTTTATCCCGAGGGCAGTGCGCGGGGCGTGGCTTAGGGCGCGCTTGGCTTTGTTATCTTATCAGCAATTGTCCGCAACGATTAGACACTAAACGAAGAAGTAAAATTGCAAATCCATCAAAATAAAATAATACTTGGATCGATGGATTTTTGTAAACCCGTATAAAATAATTTATAAATTAAAAAAAACATAGGAACATGTATTTTTAGAATAAAACAACGTTTTTGGTATTTGTTTGACATCACTCTAGTTTCTCTCAATTTAAAAAAATTGAGAGTATCAAAAAGTTTTATAATGTTTTAACTAGTAATCGTCTCTTTCAAGGAATACAAAATTTACAAATAAATGAGATGCATCAGTTTGTTAAATAAGTATTTGAAAGTTCTTTTCTGAGATAGTTTTGTTAAAATTATGTAATAATACGCCCGCTAGAATTAATTATTTTCTTGAGATTACACAAAGAATTGAATTAGCAACTGCAGTACTGTTAACGCCTTTAGATAAGGTTTAAGATAGATAACATTCATCAATACCTGTGAGAAATGGCCCAAATAACTACAGAGTAAAAGTTTTAATTATATGAAGGTACTTATATGACCTTTTGTCTATCAATATTGGTGATGCGGCCTCTCAATAAAATGTGGTAACATTTAATATTGATCATAAAATTACCCACATACTTACTTTATTTAAGTAAAATGCGGCTGTTTCATTATTAAACAGCTACTACATTAAAATCCTAAAATTACATATTCCTAAAAATACAATTAAAAAGAAGGATTTACCTGTATCGCATATACCTAGAGGCTTTCTTTTAAACTTATATAGGTCTTTTAAACTACCCCTAAGCAATCTTTTGTTTTGATTTTTACCTGCGCGCGGTTACTGTTGCGCTTCAGCTATCGCTGATGTAAACTGATAACCGTTTGTACCTAATGACTAGTCCTAGAGCCCTAGGTCGTTATGTTGTTAGCTTCATTCGCATATTCCTTAATATTATACATTTTACTGTGCTGGCATTTGATAGCTATTTCAAATTGTAATAAATTAATACTTTGAAACATTTATCAGTGAATGATTGGTTGGAAAGGTATTTTATTAATTTAATACCTTTTAATTTTCCTTACATAGGATCTACTTGTACCTACGCATACCTACGTTTTGTGTGGTCGTGGCAATCTTATACAAATTTAGTCAGGGCTGATGCAGGTACGACTGGTATGATGATAATGATGATGGTAACTATCCCCTGTAGTCTGCCTAAAGTTATCATTCAATATTATTCAAATGTGCTTTGAGTTTTCATCCACAGAATTGGACATACCCCTCCCTGTTACAGTACACAAGTTATAAATTAATCGGACGGAATAGTAGTGCTGTAGTGGATACTTAACGGCCGGGGCCTAGTGTAAGCAATATTTTGCAAGAAACGTCCTTTTTCATAATTGGGCATCAAAAAAGGTAAAAGGGAACAGACAAATCAAATGTCTTTGAATATTCAAAGAGAAGCAAAAATACACATTTTCTATCAGATATCGAAATTCGATCAGTGGTCTGCTAGCAATAATGAATAAACCAAATTTACATACAATAAAATACAGTTTATTAACACACATGAAATAGAAATTTCTATGCACCAATAAGCGTAACACATAGACAGGTCATTGCCTAGTTATACATATACATTGTTATACCAAAAATATATTGGTACAACATTTAGTAATTAAAGTAACAGGGTTCGTGTTATTATTGAGACTTTTAATTCCGGTGTTCTTGCGGTGTCATTCCACTTATGAGTATTAGGGCAACTAATGGGTTTGCTTAATGCATCGACCTCCTTTTCTGTCACTGTAACCAAAGAGCTCTGTTAATAAGGCATTATGTAAGTATCTATTCCCTTTAATCCTAGATCGATTCTGGTGTCCTACGAAATAATAAATGCGGAGAAACTGTTTTTGTTTAGTGTGGTAGAGCATTGATAAAATAGTAGCGAGTTAATGAACCTAGTCGTGAATGACGTTCCGATTTATTAAAAGATCACGCTATTGCTAAGCAAACAGCCATTACAGGACATATTATAAAATATTAATATTAAAAAGAGAGAGAGAGAGAGAGAAGTGGTGTGAGATTTTTTGGTCGGTAAGAAAAACACTCACGATGTGGTTTGCCATCCTTGTGGATCATGAAGATCTGAGAAATTTTACCAAAAAGTGTTTTTTTTTCATATTTTAAATTAATTTTATCTTTCTATTACTATTACACATTTAATTAATCACTCTCTTATGTCACACTCATTCCCTTAAGAGTGGGGCAAAGCGTTCGTCATCCCGCTCCCTAAAGTATTTTCACCTGATTGCTTAAATCATATTAGACCCATTTCAATTCTTCTTCTCAAAAATTACTTTTTTTTCACCATCACCTCTGTGTAGTTGAGAAACCTACTTCGATCTGCTATTCTTGTTTGTGCTCTGTTTTCTATTTCTTCTATTGTCTTTGTCTGTAAAGTAATATCAGTATTTGTTTGTGAATATTTGCCAATTTGCTCAAATTTTTGTTAACTATTTGTTAATATGCTACTTAGTTTAGTTAGTGTTCATGTGTGTTTCTATGTTTTTGTTTCGACCTGAATTTGACATACCATACTAGTTTTAAGTCCGCCGTTGTACGTAACAGTGCATTAGGTTTGACTAAATAAATAAAAAATGTAATTATATAAACAAACAACACAAGAACAACCTTAATTAATTAACGAAGTAACATAAACACTTTCACTACACATATTTGTTACCACGGTTAGTATTGTTTTTACTCGTGACCATGACGCATGCAACTGCGTCGAAATATCGAGGTAAAAACAATACTAACCGTGGTAACAAATATGTGTAGTGAAAGTGTAGTGAATAACCACGAAAGTCTTAAAACCTATAGAAGGAACATAAACACTGACAAAATTAGACCGAAATAATGAGCAAAAATTTTACGAGAGAAAGAGAAGGCGATATGTAAGGGAGACAGCGCTATTTCTATCACGGCGTGGTGAGGCGCCTATAAAGACTAGCGCCACGGGTGCAACGGCATTCATTCGCCGAACCGACGCGCACCTACACACACGTCCCTCCGTACAACTTGCAATCGATATGGCTCCTCCAAAGTCTGGAATAAAGAAGCTGAGCAAGGACGAGCTATCGCTTCAGATAGACAAGCTGCTACAGAGAATTAAGAAGAAAAGCAAAGAGGAGCACGAGCGTTCAGAAAGAGGAGTCGACGATATTAACCGGCTCCTAGGCGATATGACTGTTCAGTCAAATTGCGATAGCGCTTGCCGTAACAGCAGGTCGCCTGCTGCAAGGCCTATGGACCATTAAATCGAAATGAATTAATGGTCAGGCGGCATAGAAAGGCCCTTTTCAGGGCCACATAAAATTCAGAAAGTTTCTTTGAGTTGCGATAATACCAAATACGATCTTTATCTATATTATTTTGCTTGGCTTTTATTTAAATTTAATTAACATTGACTTTGACATTTTTTCATTATATTATCCTTAATAACATGTTAACCTTTACCATTTTACCATTGTGCAATTATATTATTTTACTATTATGTTACAGAAAAAGAGTTGAGCTATTTCGCTGAGCTGCCTTGAGGGGACAGGGAAGCCGAGCCGAACCAAGCCAAGCTACGTTGAGCTGAGCCAAGCTGATCCTAGTTGAGCTAATAGAAATGCTAAGCTGTACAGTTTAAATGCTGTGCTGAATTAATTAATTGCTGGGCTGAGCTGTTCCATAAAATCGAAGTACTGTGTTGATTTACTTGAAGGTTCATGTGGGTAGATATAATGTTTGATTAATATCGTTAAAATAGCAGGTATCGTGTTGCGGTGACGTGGGGAGCTTGATTTGAGCGTAGAGAGATCGATATTGTAAACAGAAGGGAGAATTAACACAACGTGAACTTGGAAAATCGATTTATTATTTTATCACAACTTTATCAGCACAAGAATACCGATCGAACTCTGTACGCTAAACCCAATCTAGCTCCACCACGTCACTGCAACACGATACACGCCATTTTAACGAAATAATCAACCGGAATATTTACTTACATGACCCTTCAAATAAATTAACACAATACTTCCGTATCTAATATTCCAATTAAACTAATAATTTGCATGTAATTCCCATGTGAAAAAATAATTATCGATTTTATGGCACAGCTCAGCTCAGCAATTTATTCAGCACAGCATTTAAACAGTACAGGTCAGCATTTCTATCAGCTCAGCTCGGATCAGCTTGGCTCAGCCAAACGTAGCTCGGCTTGGCCAAGCACGACTTACCCTCAATGCAGCTCAGCGAAACAGCTCAACTCTTTTACTCTTACATGATTATAAAAATAAGAACAGTTTTGTTAAGAGGACAAAAATACTATTATAGTTTTCTAACACCGATTTTGAGCTAGCTGTACGATTTAGACAAGTGGAATATTTTCGCTTTTTCTCTGTAACATACAAATTTACAAACATACACACTCACACTCCCCATGTATGTCACTAATACATAAACAATTTACGAACATTTTGCGTAATTTACAGTAGGGCTGAATTATACTACCTTTCGATATTTTTATAGTAGTAGTAAGTAGGTAGGTAGGTATGACAATATTGATGAATGTGGAAGAAGTGAGAGAGGTTGTCGGAAGCGCAGCGGAGCATCGGTTAGTGCTTACAACGTATGTACTTAACTCGAAAAAAGTCTGCGGCACTGGGGATCGACCTCAGTACCTTATAGCTTACGAGCCTTTTCCGCTAGCCACGACGCCACCGACATTCCTTACATATAGTGAATGGCCAAGTTTCTATCTTGTAGGTATTACCTTACTCGGATAGGAGAAATGCTTGGGTTACGTATAGACCGACCAGACGCGCCCCCCAGGAAAAGCAAATGCATTCGCAGTTAGCAATATATTTCTAGATGTTAGGAAGAACAATGCGAACGGACAGTTTCTTTTTTATGTATTACGATAGGCAAACAGGCAAGCGGGCCACCTGATGGAAAGTGGTCACCACTGCCTATAGACATAAGCAACACCGAGACTATCGCCAATGCGTTGCCCACCTCTATAACACGTTACTCTGGCAGTAAAACGGCAAATATCCCTCTGATTGATTATTATCTGAAATGATTATTATCCTATGCATACTGAAATAATCACTTCAGACCATCGGGTCCAGTTGCTAAAGACCTATTTCTTGGCGGACAATAGAATCCCTTCATTAAGTTTTGTCCGTAGGCATTTTTCAACAGTGCCATGAATAATACACTGGAAATTAGTCATATCCATCACGCAGGATAATCAAGAATAACCTACATGAAAACAACTCCTAATAAGGATGTCGAACCAGGGAAATTTATAGTTACAATAAACCACAATCATGATGACTCATTACTGGTGACTTTAAACATTAATTCCATCGATTTATGTATGTATTTATTCATGGCTAGGAATTAATCATCATTGTATCATACTTCACGGGTGGGGTGAACAATATAAGAACGCTTGCTATTGAAAGCTTTATCAGTTACTTGCCAGTCTCGTTACGTGTTACTTGGTTCAAGTTCACCAATGCACAAGATGGAGTTGTTTATTGATTTTGAGGGATTCTACACCGAAAATGATGATTTTATCATCAACGAACTGGCCGCCATTTCACTGACCGATGGATCGGATACTTCTGTATTGAAGATGTTCAAGCCACCAGCAGAGTACAGCAACCAAGGCAAGATCTCAGAGACCGCAGACTTCTGGCTGAAGACCCATGGAATTGAATGGAAAGAAGGATTAACCTCCTACACAACTCTGACAGAAATACTAATGGAAATCGTCAAGAACAAAGCGTACCTTTACGTGTTGGGTGAAAGGGAGAAACAGTGGCTTGGTTAAATCACGGGTCATCAGTCGAAGATCATTGATCTGATGAAGATGCCTTATATTGAATGTCTGGATAGCTTTGATCCGGATGAGATGTGCTTGTTCAAAGAGAAGCACTCAAGTATCAGTGACTATGCCTGTGCGTTTGAAACAATTCAACGCATGAAAAGCTGGTTCGTAAGTTGTTGGGGTCAGAAACCATCGACGGATAAATCACTGCAGCTTTTCTACCAACTTTAGACTCTTACAAAGATGCACCCTGAAGATATAGCTTGTTTGGACGAGAGATTCATCCTGGTGCATGCAAAAGACGATATCAGCAGGGTCTGGGATATGCTTCCACCTCACATGCAGAAAGATCTAAGGTTCAGAGAATTTTCAAGATGTACAGAACACTATATCACCGATGGTGACGCTTTTGATGGTCCTTACCCATTGAAGAAAGACTGAAGTAGATGTAGTAGTATTTCCTAAATCGTAAGTAAATTGTAAGACACTTAAAAGTATTTAAAATAAATCATCTAATAAAAATGTTTTTTTTCTCTACCACCATAAGTTCTAATTCATAGAATAGCTTTTAATTTATTTTCTAAAAGGTTATATGTAATTAATTAGCAAAACAACGCCCACAGTTTCCTATAGTAGATAAAACAAATCTAGTTCTAGGGATTGTTTCTGCGTAGGCGAGAATAAATGAATGGTGAAAAGCTTCTAGACATAAAGAACCCTTCACGACTATGTGTTGAATTAGCAAACATTCGTATTGATTTATTTTGATGTTTAATAACGGATGAAGCTTTAGCACTATCAAAGTTTTTTGACCCTTGTTATAACCTTAAACACTACAATAACAATTAGGTACCTTTTAAAGCCTAAAATAGTTTTTAATTAATTTACTAACTTTGAACAAGTGGTATGTCCTGACCTTAACACCCACTATGCTAAACTTAGATTGTTCATAAACAATCGAATCAATTAAGATAATTACAGTTACGTGTGCGTAATAAATTAAACTGGAAAAATGAGTATAAAGGCCTGCTACCATACTATCGTAATCTATTTGTACAAAGCTGTCGGCGAGTAATTAGCTGTTGCTGAATCAAACGTGCGTTGATGAGTTAATTAAATAATTACGTAATCTATAGACAACTATGGATTATACTTGAAATTTATCAACAAAGAAGTGTTTAAAGTTTTATGTTTTTACAGGAAAATGGAGAAGTTCAATGTCATTTCAATTGGGGGATAGATATACAAAAATAGTATCTCCAATTTAGGCTCAAAAATTGCATGTTTGAAAACAATTTGAATGAAATACTAATTATATTAATGAAATGAGGTTAATAAACAGAAGTTCAGTAGCTTCGATTGTGAATTTACTGTTTACAAACAAGTAGCTAAAGGTAAACGCCGCCTAAGTGAATGACCATCACACGAAACGTAGCAGTGGGTGAACGCACACATTAAGTTAATGGTTTGATAGGTGCGTAGTTTGCAGTAGGCATGCAATGGATATATAAGTCCAAGCCCTGGAAAATGGAAATTAGTCTGAAAGTACTATTGTCTAGATATCAACAGCAGTGAGTGTTAATTTAGTTTGAAAAAATGGCAACTCTGCCTATAAATGGAAATGATTTTCTACGTTTCATAAGCAAACGCGACTCATTAACTAGTATCGTGGCGGAATATTATTCCATAGTGCCTAGAAAAGAAAAACTGCTGAAAACTTCAATCCAGGATGGAAATAAAAGTGAAAATGGAGGTGGTATTCAGCTTGAGCGCCATCTTCATCGTCGCGTAAAGCTCAAAAGTCACGAGACTGTCCTTGGCGCCACTTTTGTTGACGGTTATGAGATCGAGCGGAAGTATATTTGCATCAAAAGCCAGCAAGATGTCGGCGGAAAATTTTGGGAAATGGTGTGGGAATACAAGGTGCGAGTTATTGTGATGATGGATCGATTCAGTGACAAGAAGAGTAACCAAAATTTGTTCCCGGATGAGGGTTGTTTGACAGTCTGCGATAAGTTTAAGATAAAGACTCTGGAGGTTCGTGAGAAACCGCACTACAAATTGACTTTGCTGAGTCTGACCAACCAGTCTGGCCACGAGCACAAAATTTCCCACTGTCAATACACTGCGTGGCCGTGGGACAACTTTTCCCATCAGCCGGATGCATTCATAGATTTTTATTGCAACGTGAAAGACTTGTGCCTTCAGTTGGAGAGACAAGCTGACAAAAAAACTGCTCCTATGATTTTGCAGTGCCTGGACGGGCTCACTGGCTCTGCAGTGTTTTGCGTATTTGATATATGTGTTGCGGAATTTGAGAAAACGGGCTGTTTCTATTAAAAAAATAGAAACAGCTTGTGGGTTTGTGTGTGAGGTATCTATTTACTTAATCTTCGAAACTACTAACCTGATTTTGAAAATTCTTTTACTAATGGGAAGCTACATTATTCCCGAGAGTCACAGAATATTTTTCAAAACGTAAAAATGGTAGAGTTGATTGTTTACCGAACTGCCCGTGGGTGCAGGACGCGGGAGACTGCTAGCTTTAGGTATATAAAAAACAATCCTCATTGGCAATTTGTTAAGCATGTTAAGAAAGGTGAGAATATCTGCAGCCTGAATTACCGATGACTCATGCGTGCTTGTTTCATTCCAGCCATTGCATAACTACGAAGTGCGCCGACGAGGCGAAGGCGGTGCGCAAGAACGCCCACAGGAGGAGCAGCCCGGAACGCTGAACCCGTGCATCGAATTCAAAATTCGTTTTATAAAATAATAAAAATTAAATAAATAAATAAATATTTTAATTAAGTTACTAGTACCCTCTTATCATAATGTCTAAAAAGTAAAGCGCTTTGGAAATTTATAAGACTAATTGGAATCAACATGTAAGCAACCTTATCATCATCATCATCCGAGCGATCAATCCCGGCTACTGCCAGGGTCCGTTTTCCTGCTTTGCTTTCTCCACTTTGCCCGATCATCGGCATCCTCACGTCTTAAGCCGTTGGCTCTCGCGTTCGAATCGGCTATGTCAATTGTGTTGCCCACGGGGCCTCTTTTTTGTTACAAGCAGATCCAGGTACCTACCTATTTCCCACGTATCCTTAGATCAAGCCAACGCAGACGAGCCTCCTCGATCTTACCTGCGATATCCCTCATGCCAAGGCTGCCACGGATGTATCGTTATGTACTCCATCGAGTCGTGTAGCTCCGCGCATCCACCGCAGCATTTTCATTTCGTTGGCGTGGAGTTCGCGATCGGTTTTCGTCAGCGCTGGCCATGTCGCGCAGCAATAGAGCATCACCGGTCTAATTATACTCTTGTATATAAGCTCTTTAAGCTTTACTTTAGGGATTATAAGGTCACAGATGACTGCCGTGAGTTCCCGCCATTCGGACCAAGCCGCAGAGACTCGGGATTTGACATCGGGGCCGATATCGCCGGATTCGTGCATTACGGATCCGAGGTATTTGGATTTATCTGTTCTATTGACAGCTTCGTTACCTATACTCTATTTAGGCGTTACTCAGCTTTAAGCCACCATTTTCAAGCACATCCTTCCACGGGTTTACTCTGGTCAGTACAATGTCGGCAGCGTACTTCATAAGCCAAGGAGGCAGGTCTTGAATTTCCGCTGAGAGTGCATCGAGCAGAATGCAAAACAAGTAAGGGCTCAGCGCAGAACCCTGGTGAACACCTACAGGAATCACATTTATACTTATAGGAAAATAAACGAGATTTAGCAGTACTAGGTGCTGATTATTAAAGATCGAATAGCAATAATACACGGTTCACGTTTGCTTTTTGATTAGGATGAAGGAAAGGATTGCAAACCATTCGCAGCAAGGAAGCTCCATTGCAGTTGGTAGATATTGATTTGCGATCCTTTGCTTCATCTATATCGAAAGGCAAAAGATAACCGTGTAATACCGCCATAAGTGCTGACTTTATTAAAATATTTCTGCATCTACTAGACTTACCGCATCCGCACCGTATCGTACTAGCCTTGCTAACGGTAGCTGTTGCCCACATAATAAAAGGGTTGCTGTGGCCGCTCCTAGACGGTCCAGCGACCATCGGTACCCCAGTCGATCGCAATCCCATTGTCGACTATTGTTGTGTTTCGTTAACTGCCTACCTCCGAGTATCTATCTACATGTTATACAATCATCCAAAGCATGTTTTCAACTCTTAATTTGGTTATGCTTATGTTTCTCGAAAGGGTTTTCGGTTAAGGTTTTCTTTATGAGTTTGTGGATTCGTACTATAGGATAGGGTGAAACAGCCGCAGCAAGCTATACACCATCAAGATGCGATTTGAGAAGCTTCATGATCATTTGTGAAACTGATCATGCAGCTTCTCTTGTTACAGGACTGGTATTGGACGGTTAAAGGTTTTCTTTATGTGTTTGTGGATTCGTACTATAGGATAGGGTGAAACAACCGCAGCAAGCTATACACCATCAAGATGCGATTTGAGAAGCTTCATGATCATTTGTGAAACTGATCATGCAGCTTCTCTTGTTACAGGACTGTTATTGGTCGCGGGCGTTGCGCAAACCACGCCCACCGCGGCAATATGTACCGCGACATGTCAATGTGGCGGTACATAGTACTAAATGTAATTGCCTCAGGGGTGCCCAGAGCATGCGCTTCGGAGCACTGGGGCGTCGTGCAGAGCAGTAGGCCTAGCACAAGTTGCTGTTGCGCGCGATAAGCGAGAAAAAGCGCGACATAGGTATTGCTCTCTCTTTCGTCTTAGTATTGAGAGAAAGAGACAAACGCTCTCTCGCGGCGCGAGCTTTGTCGCGGACACACTTGCGCTAGGGACACAGGGGCGTGAGGCGCTCCCATTTTTTCGTCTCAAAAAACTAATCTAATGTTTATGTGTACAAAATAAAGATGACATTAAAAAGTTTTCTTGGATATAAGAACATTTTCATGCTCAAGCTTAACCAGAATTCACATCTTTAGAAAAGAGTCTCATTGAACTCTCTTGCTACAGAAAACTTAAAATTAACATCGCTTGCTTTTAATTTAGTAGAATTTTGAATATCGGTCAAAAGTGAAAACCTATAAAAGCGCAAAAAGTAAGGTTATCTAGCTAGCGGGTCACCTGGCTGCCGAGTACAAATACGTTAAATATCTACTAGTACTCATACGACAGTTTTCAACACACATAAAATATTTTTACTCCAAGTGAAAATCATTAGATATCTACAGGTTAACGCCAAGATGGCCACCGCTTTGTGCGTCTGTCTGTGGCATCGTTACGTCCATAGGCTGTGGTGACTGCTTACCATCAGGCAGGGCGTAAGCATGTTTGCCACCTGTGTGGCAAAATCGTCACTTCCGAACGGATAGATAGAGTGTTTCTCTATAGTAGGTACCTAATTATATGGACAAGCATTTTTTGCTGCGACTCACTATATCGCGGAAAGGGTTCCTATTGAACCACACGGAGACAACGTACCGCCAGAGTAGTATCTTTTATGCACCGCACTGAGAACAATAGTAGATTGAAAGTAGATTTGGCACTTTTACTGCTAAGAAAATTCTACAAAGGCACGAGACAATAGCAGATGCGGTCCTATTCTAGATGCTTCGTTGTTTTTTGCAAGTCTGTAGCATTTATTGCTTGGTTTACTGTGAATATGCAAATTACAATATTTTTTCAAGTCGTCTTGATACATTTATGGGGTTCCCTTATAGTTTCGCCATTTCTGTCTGTCCACAGCTTATCTATCTCAAAAACGAATAGTACTAGAAAACTGAACTTTTGATAGTAATCACGCGGGCCAACTTGTAAAAAGAAATCTTTGAAAAGTAAGTACTTACCGTTAGGTATCTACATGTATAGCGGGTGGTAAAATTTTAGTTTACCTATCTGAAGGGTACCTATCTGAAGAACGTTTTTGGAATAAATGTTCCGTTTTCGATATATTTTGCTTCAAATTGGATTTTTTGTCAGAAACACGTAACGGTTACTACGGAACCCTAGACTTCAAATGGCACGACACGTCTTGGTCGTGCCGCTGCAAGCGGCACGTGGCTATTTGTTTAGGTACCTGGAAAGGGTATGGTTACCCTTTTCAAACAAACAGGGAAAACCAGACGAAAGGAAATAACAGGCGAAGATTTGCATACTAATTTTGAATCGTGTGCAATGTTGAAACTAAATATTTTAAACAAAATCTGACAAACCACAAGCGCACAATGACGTCAATAGTTTGTTGGCTTTGATAGCGTAATATCGTAAATATGATTAAACTACATATGTATGGAGCGCGCTCGGTAAAAACTTATACTTATTTCACTATCAAGCGAACCCGCAAGTGTTTTACTTATATTATCATGCTTCGGTATTTTCATACATAGTTATTGTTTAGATCTGTTTGTCGACTACGCAATCGCGTAGATATCTATGAATTTTATTATGAGCATAAAGATAAATAATAGTACTTCTATGGTACTTAAAAAGGATATTTTAAAATATTAAAAATTTGCGCATCTAATAAATTCCCCTAGGTTTATTCGTACGCATTTCTGGATTGCCTTAGAACTTAGGGTGCTTGGAAACGGGCATAGCTACCTACTACCTGGATATAGGACATAGTACCTACTACCTACACACATACAGGGTAAACTACCCAAATGTTATGCTTCGCTTTCCGCGCTGTATAAGGTTAGGCCATTTCTTAATTCCCGGATACGCATGGACCTGTGTAGTGCTCTTGTGTTATCGCACTTGGATTATTGCGATTGCGTGTATGGGCCTTGTCTTTATAATAAAACAGCAAAAGCTGTGCAAAGGGTGCAGAATGCTTGTGTGCGCTATTGCTTCGGTATTGGCAAAAGGGAGCATATAACCCCTCACTTGGTTTCCAGAGGAATTATGGGTATGGAGTACCGAAGATCGTTGAAATATGCTTCCTTTATCCATTCGATTGTACGTAACAGGAAACCGGTCTATCTAACTGACAAATTAATATGGAAGCGTTTCGACGGTCTTCGGCTTCGTGATAGAGGTCCGCAATTGCTATTACCCTTATGCTCCCTATCACGCACCAGGGGCTGTTTCAAATATGCAGCAGCCAAGATTTGGAACGACTTGCCTCCACCTATAAGGGGGCTAGTCAGAGTCACCAAAAATACGTTCAGTAAACATTGTAAATCTTGGCTGCTGTCGAAGCAGGCTCTGGTGTGTGGGGTGTGACGCTGCGCAGTGGGGTGGCTGGTTATATGCTTTGGTGGCTGTGTGCTTTTTTATTTATGTATATCCAGTTTTTATTTTTTTTAATTTTTTTACTACTTTTTGTGTGTGTGTGTGTTAGCAGGTAGTTGTTTTGTGGGGAGTGGCAGAATAGCAGGGGTGTGGGACTTGTGTCACGCTCCCCTGAGCCATAAGCCCATTTGTCATCATATATATTTTGATTTCGCTTTTGTTGATATGTATGTGTATATGTATGTATGTGTATATATATTTGTTTTATTGTGAAATTTATATTTTGTAACTTTATAAGATGATAAATAAACTATTATTATTATTATTATTTTTTATATCCAAACCAGAGGCTCAGAATCATGCCTTTTACGGTATTATATAAGTCCGGTGCATATCTGCAATCTGTGAGAGCCATGGAGAAAAGAAGTGCAAAGGTCGTCGTCATTTGGACCCTGAGCTTGATTGACAGACAGAGCACTTGGTGTGATCGACAATGATGGATCGCTTTTGATACGCCTTTGTAAGTTTAACCTTGGGGTCTTCAAATCAAGAGTGAATAGGAATCTTCTAGGCACGCATGCTACAATTTCAACCACATCGTCGCTTCTCATCAGGTGAGTTGAGGTCAAATGCAAGCCTATTGACGATAAAAAACATAAATATTTATTGACAAACGATCGAGGATTGCAACCGGGTAAGGGTTTCATGGATTCGCAACATTGTGTTCCGTGGTTGGGTAACGGTAGGTATGGCGGATGTCTTAATCACTACAATTCGCGTTATTTATATGCAACAGCCAAGGTCCGAAAACTTTATATGGCTATAGATACATATTCAATATTTTTATTCATTTTTATTTGTCACACGGAGACAATATAACGCCGGTGGATTATTTACTTATATTTCTTTGTACACGATAGGTATTGGAAAATATCAGGTTTAGTACCTATTGCAGATTTTGTTCATTTATGCGTAGAGCCTGCAGTTACCTAGTATGAAGAATACACTTACATTTCAACTTTTAAACATCAAATTTATTAAGTAACATATATATTAGTATATTTACGCATTCATCATCATTCGAGCAGTCAGGCCCGGCTTCTGCCAGGGTCCGCTTTCTTCTTGGGCTCTCGCACCCAACTATCACTCCTCTCATGTCATTGGGTCACGAGGGCTTATCCCTGTCTATTTATGCAATATCAAACAATTAAAGCATATAAATTAAAACTATAAATTAAAGATAATTTATAAAATTTTAATAAAAAAAAAAAACAATTTTATCTACTTACTCATTGAATGATAAAACTTAATTTGTGTTAACAAATATTAATAATTTTTTTCTGCTTGAAGCAATAACTAAGTAACTACCTACCTACTAACAACCTAAAAAAAAATACTAAATTAAAAATACATATAAATAAACCATGCACTATTCACAACATAATTGTCCTATTACTACAGCTGCTGGTGGCAACTGACGCATGTCTTCTGGCGCAGTTCAACCTCAAGCCTCCCGATTTTCTGCTTGAGGAACTGCGCCTTGAGCACAAGTTTAATTTCTCGCTCCTTCCTCCTGCTCCGGCTTGCATTAGCTGCCTTATTATTCTTGTCCCGCTGCCGTCTATGGGCCTCATCCTCCTTGCGAGTGGAACTCACTGCGCGGCACATTCGCGGATTGCGTGCAACCACGTCGCCTCCATTCCGCGCCCGGACCGCAGCCATCGCGGTTTCTTCGAATATTTTATATTCCGGGTCGTTGTCAGCTTTGTATTGCTCCGGCGACTCCGGTGGCGTAGCTGGCTACGGCTGTAGTAATAGCGATACCGGTTGGGGCACGATTGGGTACGGCATATAAGGAGCCACTCTATGACCTGGCACTGGAATTCAACCGCGGTGAGGCCATCAGCGACGGAGGATGGAACGGACCTTGCTGCGTGTGTTGCGGCAGCCCGTACGGTGGCGTAGCCGGCTGCGGCTGTGGGAAATATGGAAACGGCGGGTACAGCATAGGGTACGGCATATACCGACACAAACTATGACCCGACAATAAAGATACCGACCACGGTGAGGCCATCGGTAACCGAGGACGGAGCGGGGCTTGCGGCGTAAATATCGGCAGACCGTGCGGATACCAAGCATTGTTGGATAAATTCGCTGTCATCACGATCTCGTATTTCTTTGTAAGGTCTGATGGCAATTCCATTTTTGATTGGGATGCGGAGATGACTCGTACGAGAAAAACTCTCATGTGTAAAACAGGAATGGATTTCCCGGTCCGGCGCAGGGTGGTTTATGGGACTGGCAGTGGGCGGGGCTAAGAAGGGACGTGGACAGGGGCGCGGGAGTTGTGACGTAGAAAGAGTTGTATGTATTGTTAAGAGGCCCATGTACAGGACAATGGTGCGCAAAGTGTAAAAAGAAATGCAAAGTGAGTCATTGCGGAAATGTTAATTTAAACTATCGTAACTAAAATCTCTATTTAAATCGCAATGATTTTGTATGATTAAAGAAATAAACATCAACGAAAAATTTTAAGTTGGCTACCTAGATTGTATGATCTAACTCCATATTTTGCAGATATGTCAATTCACTTTTCAACACCGACAATCCAGAGACGATCGAACACAACGTTCGGTGAATTATTAACAAAAAAAAACATATTGTCGTTAATGTCTTCGTTGTGCTCTCACGTACGAGGGCCCGGGCTCCGCTTTGACCATGATTTAGGATTTGGCAGATCAGAATAATTACAGTGGAGCGACTGCCATCTGACCACCGCGACCCTGCTACCAGGAACACCTGACCAGATTGGATCATGGTTACACATTCAGTCGCCCGAATGAGCAGGTTTTATCACGATATTTTCCCTCACCGTAACAACATCGGTTAGCATTCAACTGTACTCACATAACACAGAAAAGAGTCATTGGCACAAGGCCACAGTGGGATCGGATCCCGGGACCTCTCGCTTATAAGTCGGATACTTTAATCACTAGTTCACTGAAGCTCCTGGTGAGTTATTAGCTAAATACGGCTGCAATTGTTACGAAAAGTGTATAAAAATAGGATATCGAGGTTGGGCCGTCTCTGCGCCCGTCAAGACATCAACATTAAACAATTAAACAATTAATCGCATTCAGTTTTACAGACAAATGTTTGCCAACATAACCTTTCAACCATTGTGATCGTTTTTCAAACTGTGTTATTTTTCCACATACACGCTAAACCCTTTTCAGGTAACTAAACAAAAATAACACAGCAAAACATTCCAGAGACATGCATTAATTTCTGCTATTGTCTAATGCTTTTGCAGGCTCTACGCATAAATGAACAAAATCTGCAATAGGTACTACCACCTGATATTTTCCAATGCCTATCGTGTACAAAGAAATATAAGTAAATAATCCACCGGCGTTATATTGTCTCCGTGTAACAAATAAAAATATTGAATATGTATCTATAGCCATATGAAGCTTGACGAACCTTGGCTTTTGCATATAAATAACGCGAATTGCAGTATAGTGAAATAAGTATACGCTTTTACCGAGCGCGCTCCATACAAACGTAGTTTGATCATATTTACGATATTACGCTATCAAAGCCAACAAACTATTGACGTCATTGTGCGCTTGTGGTTTGTCAGATTTTGTTTAAAATATTTACTTTCAACATTGCACACGATTCAAAATTTGTATGCAAATCTTCGCCTGTTATTTCCTTTTGTCTGGTTTTCCCTGTTTGTTTGAAAAGGGTCTAAACTAAACCCTTTCCAGGTACCTAAACAAATAGCCACGACGTGACCAAGACGTGTCGTGCCATTTGAAGTCTAGGGTTCCGTAGTAACCGTTACGTGTTTCTGACAAAAAATCCAATTTGAAGCAAAATATATCGAAACCGGAACATTTATACCAAAAACGTTCTTCAAATAGGTACCCTTCAGATAGGTAAACTAAAATTTTACCACCCGCTATACATGTAGATACCTAACGGTAGGTACTTACTTTTCAAAGATTTCTTTTTACAAGTTGGTCCGCGTGATTACTATCAAAAGTTCAGTTTTCTAGTACTATTCGTTATTGAGATAGATAAGCTGTGGACAGACAGAAATGGCGAAACTATAAGGGAACCCCATAAATGTATCAAGACGACTTTTAAAAATATTGTAATTTGCATATTCAAAGTAAACCAAGCAATAAACGCTACAGACTTGCAAAAAACAACGAAGCATCTAGAATAGGACCGCATCTGCTATTGTCTCGTGCCTTTGTAGAATTTTCTTAGCAGTAAAAGTGCCAAATCTACTTTCAATCTACTATTGTTCTCAGTGCGGTGCATAAAAGATACTACTCTGGCGGTACGTTGTCTCCGTGTGGTTCAATAGGAACCCTTTCCGCGATATAGTGAGTCGCAGCAAAAAATGCTTGTCCATATAATTAGGTACCTACTATAGAGAAACACTCTATCTATCCGTTCGGAAGTGACGATTTTGCCACACAGGTGGCAAACATGCTTACGCCCTGCCTGATGGTAAGCAGTCACCACAGCCTATGGACGTAACGATGCCACAGACAGACGCACAAAGCGGTGGCCATCTTGGCGTTAACCTGTAGATATCTAATGATTTTGGCTTGAGGTAAAAATATTTTATGTGTGTTGAAAACTGTCGTATGAGCACTAGTAGATATTTAACGTATTTGTACTCGGCAGCCAGGTGACCCGCTAACTAGATAACCTTACTTTTTGCGCTTTTATAGGTTTTCACTTTTGACCGATATTCAAAATTCTACCAAATTAAAAGCAAGCGATGTTAATTTTAAGTTTTCTGTAGCAAGAGAGTTCAATGAGACTCTTTTCTTAAGATGTGAATTCTGGTTAAGCTTGAGCATGAGAATGTTCTTATATCAAAGCAAACTTTTTAATGTCATCTTTATTTTGTACACATGAACATGTTAGATTAGTTTTTTGAGACGAAAAAATAAGAGCGCCTCACGCCCCTGCTCTACACGACGCCCCAGTGCTCCGCAGAGCATGCTCTGGGCACCCCCGAGGCAATAACAGTTAGTACTATGTACCGCCACATTGACATGTCGCGGTACATATTGCCGGTGGGCGTGGTTTGCGCAACGCCCGCGACCAATAACAGTCCTGTAACAAGAGAAGCTGCATGATCAGTTTCACAAATGATCATGAAGCTTCTCAAATCGCATCTTGATGGTGTATAGCTTGCTGCGGCTGTTTCACCCTATAATACGAATCCACAAACACACATAGAAAACCCTTCCAAGAAACATAAGCATAACCAAATTTAGAGTTGAAAACAAGCTTTGGATGATTGTATAACATGTAGATAGATACTCGGAGGTAGGCAGTTAACGAAACACAACAATAGTCGACAATGGGATTGCGATCGACTGGGGTACCGATGGTCGCTGGACCGTCAGGAGCGGCCACGGCAACCCTTTTATTATGTGGGCAACAGCTACCGTTAGCAGAGCTAGTACGATACGTTGCGGATGCGGTAACTCTAGTAGATGCAGCAATATTTTAATAAAGTCAGCACTTATGGCGATATTACACGGTTATCTTTTGCCTTTCAATTTAGATGAAGCAAAGGATCGCAAATCAATATCTACCAACTGCAATGGAGCTCCCTTGCTGCGATTGGTTTGTCCTTCATCCTAATCAAAAAGCAAACGTGGACCGTGTATTATTGCCATTCGATCTTTTATAATCAGCACCTAGTACTGTTCTAAATCTCGTTTATTTTTCTATATACCAGGGTTCCGCGCCATTCTGCTCGATGCACTCTCAGCGGAAATTCAAGACCTGTATCGACCCCGATGTCAAATCCCGAGTCTCTGCGGCTTGGTCCGAATGGCGGGAACTCACGGCAGTCATCTGTGACCTTAAAATCCCTGTAAAGCTTAAAGAGCTTGTATACAAGAGTATAATTAGACCGGTGATGCTCTATTGCTGCGCGACATGGCCGGCGCTGACGAAAACCGATCGCGAACTCCACGCCAACGAAATGAAAATGCTGCGGTGGATACGCGGAGTTACGCGACACGATGGAGTTCATAACGATACATCCGTAGCAGCCTTGGCATGAGGGATATCGCAGATAAGATCGAGGAGGCTCGTCTGCGTTGGCTTGATCTAGGGATACGTGGGAAATAGGTAGGTACCTGGATCTGCCGGTAACAAAAAAGAGGCGCCGTGGGCAACACAAGAAGCGATAGATTGACATAGCCGATTCGAACGTGAGAGCCAACGGCTTAATACGTGAGGATGCCGATAATCGGGCAAAGTGGAGAAAGCAAAGCAGGAAAATGGACCCTGGCAGTAGCCGGGATTGACCGCTCGGATGATGATGATGATAAGGTTACAAGTTGATTCCAATTAGTCTTATAAATTTCCAAAGCGCTTTACTTTCTAGACATTATGATAAGTGGGTACTAGTAACTTAATTAAAATATTTATTTATTTATTTAATTTTTATTATTTCATAAAACGAATATTGAATTCAGTGCAGGGGTTCAGCGTTCCGGGCGGCTCCTCCTGTGGGCGTTCTTGCGCACCGCTTTCGCCTCGTCGGCGCACTTCGTAGTTATGCAATGGCTGGAATGAAACAAGCACGCATGAGTCATCGGTAATTCAGGCAGTAGATATTCTCACCTTTCTTAACATGCTTAACAAATTGCCAATGAGCATTGTTTTATATACCTAAAGCTAGCAGTCTCCCGCGTCCTGCACCCACGGGCAGTTCGGTAAACAATCAACTCTACCATTTTTACGTTTTGAAAAATATTCTATGACTCTCGGGAATAATGTATGGCACCACCCGCCGTGGGCTGGGTACTCATCCCCACTACGTAGACCCTCTGTTGGTCACCACGCGAAGGTTCGAAAGAACGTTTCTCGCTCGTACGATTCGGATGTGGAATGAGCTCCCAGCCACAGTATTTCCTTTGGACTATGACATGGGATCGTTCAAGAGGTATATTAGAGGTCTCTTTAGAGGCGGGCAACGCATTGGTGACTCCCCTGGTGTTGCTGATGTCCATAGGCGGCGGTGACCACTTTCCATCAGGTGGCCCGCTTGCCTGTTTGTCTGCTAAGTAACATAAAAAAAAAAAAAAAAAAAAATGTAGCTTCCCATTAGTAAAATAATTTTCAAAATCACGTTAGTAGATTCGAAGATTAAGTAAATAGATACCTCACACACAAACCTACAAGCTTTTTCTATTTTTTAATATAGTAATTATATTTCATACTTACTGAATTAAAGTCTTTTCTATCGTAAAGTGTACTTTTACATAATGGACAATATCGGCCACCTTGTCCGGGTCTAACCGCCTTTTCGCCGCTGTATTCGGGTGAGCGTTGCTCCTATTGCCTGTCAGGCTGCTCTCTGCTAGTACTCTGGAAGAATGTCGGTGTGTTATATGTTACATGTTACGACAACGTATTAGGTAATCATATGAAATTAGGTATATTTAGCTGCTGCGACTATATTATGTCACAAGCTGATATATATTTGATTCTGTACGTTCTGAAGTCCTTCAACACCCAGTAACAGTTCACTGCTGAACGAGGATATTAACACAATCTTCAGGCATGGCAGGCGAATTGAAGATCACAGTGTCGAAAATACACAAAGAAAAGCGCTGCTGTCTATTTTCTGGTCTTTGGAGGTTAGAGTTGCCAGACGTCCTTTATTTTAAAGGTGTGTTCATTTTCAGCCCGAAACATAGATAGTGTCCAAAATTTTCAAATAAAGATTAAAGGACTTTAGTTCGTCGTTTATGCGACGCAAAGACTTCAACATGCGACGCAAAGACTTTTAATCTTTTACCTATAGAAAATGAAGCTTGACAGCTTGCAGCAAAGAGTAACACTAAATACACAGTCAAAAACTGTGTTATATGTTAACTTATTTATAACTTGGCGTAACAAATTATCGTCATGTCCCTTCTTTCAATCGTTAGTCCTTGAATTTTTCTATTCTGTTACAGTAATAAACGTATCTCACCTGTTCCCGAACACCGCGACGAGTAAGGCCCGCGTGGCCCTGGTGTAGGTCTGTGAGAGCACCCGGTCCACGACGCTGGCCGGCACTCGAGTCCCGCCGGGCCCGAGTAGAACCTGATCATAATAATTAATCTCATTACCTCCCGATTCTCAGAATCGATGTTTAAATGAAAGTGAAGTGAAGCTAGGTCGCATTAGAAGCACGGACTTAGTAAAAGAGGTTAATAACTTACAGAGTCGGCATTCTCTACTAACGACCGTCGTTGTGCTCGTAGCTTTTTTTGGAGGAATTGCACATGCGCTCGTCTCTTGGCCACTTTTTTCGTAAAAATCTCAATTTCCAGATTTAATTCCTTGATCTCAGCCTGAATATCGTCTTCGACTGGGTCCTTCGAGTCGGAGGTTTCGCTGGCGTCTTCTGTGGCGGATGACTCACCAATCTCGTAATCTTCATCAATATAAATATCATCATCGCCTGAAAAAATTTACATACTGTAATAATCCTACGACGAATCAAGAATAAGTATGTACGCACAACATCATCACTGAATACATAATACGACATGGTAAAACCTAATTGCCAGTAATGTAGGAAACTACATTAAAGCCAATTAAAATTAAACAACTGAAAACTTATTTTAAGTCCATAAATATTATATAAAAAGTTCAACTTACTGTGTGAATTTTCTTCGATAATCCTGCGACTACCCATCTTGTTACGAGTTTGATCGATTGAAGTACGAGCTGTGTGAAACTTGCGTAGGAGAAGCGAACGGAGTCTAAAGCTCTTTGAACACTGGATACTCGGTCCAAGCCTTGAGCGAAATGCGCAGCGCCGTTGCCGCCGGGGGGTTATATACATGCCGTCGTTACCCAGCCCTTTGTTCCTAACGACCTAACCGACCTTCCGATAAGGTTATTTAAATAAAATAAAAAATTATTACTGTTTAGGAACAATGAGAGGCGGGTTGTACCTGCGTATTCATGGAGATTTGCCACGTGTAGGGCGTTGAAATCGAAATCGTGACGAAATAAGGCAAAGATAAAACAATTGGGGATTTTTGATGGAGATATTTGTAATATGTTGAGTGAATTATGAAACACGCACGAGTTTCGACTTATAATCCAAATTCAACCCTGCGAGGAAAAACGGGCAACTGATATCTACGCGAAGTGATCCCTATTATAGTATAAGTAGGTATCTAATTTTACTTGAATATACTCGTAGATATATTTGAATATCCAATTGCACAGAGGAGTGAGACAAGGGGATGTTATCTCCCCGAAACTGTTCACAAATGCATTGGAGGATATGTTCAAGACGCTGGACTAGAAATGTATGGGCATCAACATAAACGGCGAACATCTGACGCACTTAAGATTTGCAGATGACATAGTCCTAGTGGCGGAGTCGCTGGAGGAGCTGCAGCGGATGATGGCTGGCCTAGCATCAGCCTCGCAGCGGATAGGTCTCGGCATGAATCTAGACAAAACGAAAGTCAAGATTAATGTCCACGTTAACCAGAGTCCTGTAGTCGTAAATGGCCTTCGCCCTGAAATTGTATCTGAATATATATATCTGGGGCAAACCTTGCAGTTAGGTAGAGGCAATTTTGAGAAAGAGGCCAAGAGGCGGATTCAGCTGGGCTGGGCGGCATTCGGAAAACTTCGCCGAGTCTTCACGTCACCCATACCACAATCCTTGAAAACCAAGCTTTTCAACCAGTGCGTCCTACCTGTCATGACCTACGGTGCCGAGACGTGGACACTTACGGTGCGGCTTATTCACCAGTACAAGGTCACTCAGCGTGCTATGGATCGTGCTATGCTCGGAGTTTCCCTGAAAGACAAAATTCGTAACGAAGTAATCCGACAGAGAACCAAAGTGACTGACATAGCGCACAGAATTAGCACGCTGAAGTAGCAGTGGGCTGGCCATATCTGCCGACGAACCGACAACCGCTGGGGTAAACAAGTTCTTGAGTGGAGACCGCGACTCGGCAAGCGTAGTGTAGGACGCCCCCCGGCCAGATAGAGTGACGATTTGCGAAAGGCTGCGGGTGGATGCTGGATGCGGCAAGCTGAGGACAGGGTGCATTGGCGCTCATTGGGGGAGGGCTATGTCCAGCAGTGGACTAGTATAGGCTGATGATGATACTCGTAGGATGTTTCGAGTATACCCATTTATGTGAAAGTGGGATGTTAAGTTCGGAATTAACATAAAGATTACACTAGGAGTTACAAAATCAGATTAGTTGTCACTTAAGGTTGATGCTCATGAGTTACGTTTATATACGTGAAAGCGGGAGGTTAAGTTCGGAGCTAACATACGTATTACAATAAACTATGACGACTCTTAAGTTGGTGTCCTCAGATATTCCTAAGCAGTCACTTACGAGTTTTAAAATCAGATTAGTTGCCACTTAATATTGGTGTTTATGAGGGGGTAAACCATATACGTTTAATTTTAATGTAAGTGAGTTTTCAGAATACTGGGTGCTATTAAACACTGGGTGTTAATCACCCGCTGTACCTTACTATATGTTAGCGCGCAATTTTAGGCTCCGTAGAGTAACTAGGTAGCCCCGAAAAGTTTTACGGGTTCATTTTAAAAGTATTCTCCGGGTACCGACGGGAACCTAGCTTGGTGTTGACTAGCCCTGTCTTATTTAGCAATTTAGGTATTAGGTACAGATTCTGAATTTTAAACATCTTCCTCGCGCTTGCGAGGCTCTTACACTGACGATAATTATGAATAATAAGTAGGTGCTTACCTAATTACCCAAGTAATCATTATATAATGATTTAAGTAATAAATTAAGAATATAAGCCAGTTCTTAAAGGTGTTTTGAAATAATATATGGACTTAGATGTAAGATAATATAAAACACCTATTCAATATACAGGGTGTTTCATAATACCTGTATAAAGCCGTGAACTGGATGGAGTGCTAAACGTATTAAAACGATAGGTACAATTTTTTTTTTCGTGCGTGGAATAGTTAGCGAGTAAATGACTATCGAACTTTTTCTTTTTCATTGTCGATAATGACATTTTGAAAACGAAAGACCGCTTCCCTAGAAATCAGTTGTAAAAGGTCACTCAAGTTCATAGTACTAGGCGCAATGGGATATTAAGGAGATCTAAATTAGCCGTTTTGTAATTTTTGGTTTAAGGGTTCTGTACAAAAAAATATTGTAATCAATTATAATTTTAAATTCATAGTTTTTTCGAAAGTGCACCACCACCTATTTAATAGCAAAGTAGTCTAATTCAAATTACTGTAGCATATTAATGTAGCAAACTCTATTTAATGTAGCATATTTGTCTTTACAAGTTTGCTTTCTCATGTAATGCCTGTCAGTCATGTTTCAGTGTCGCACAAACAAAAAAATACCCAGTGTAATAGTGTAACGAATGTAAAAAAAACAAATAATAGTGTAATGAATGAAACATAAATAAAACAAAGACAGTAGAGAGTGGAGTTTAAGACAGAACCCTCCACTAATGTGGGGAAGGCTTAAATTCTCAGAGGACTGTTATCGGCTATTAATGACGGTTAAAATCCGTACGATTTCACGCACATTTCTCATCAACAAAAATTAACTAAATGAATCTTAGTGGACGGAGCTATACCTGTAAATATCCCATGCTTCACCCAGTTGGAGAACCAAGGCAGGGGCGCAACAACCGCCGTATCAGCCATATCAATGATACGGGGTCCCAAATCGTTTGTAAGCAAAAATACGTAGGTACTGTTATCCTCAATTTCAGTTAAACTTTATTTCCCGGATAAAAAAATATTCTTTAGTGATTTTCAGACCAGGGTCGGGGTCCCCCTCCGCCAAAGATACAAATGAAATCAAGTGATACAATCCGTTTTCATTCCCCTTTCGCTTAGAGATAATTAACATTTTTAATAAAAACAACAACTTAGAGCCCCTCACGCGCACTCACTCATTACTTCATTGAAATTGTTCAAAAATGCACCTATAGCAAAAATGAGAAAAATCTTGATCTCATGTACAACATTTTCAGCACTATCGGAGAGATCATATGATTTAAGAAACTCCTTACACTGTTCATTGCTCAACGGGTCAGATGGACCTGGATCATAATAAAATCGTTCTGGCCCACACGATTTGTAAATTTGATTGTTTTTAAGTTAATCGTGGAAACTTTATAGCCAAAATGTCAGAAATAGAGCTCGCTCGCTCATGAATTAATTGTTTGCGAAGTTAATTTTATTATAAACCAGATGTCAAAAATGTCTACATCGTATAGTCCATTTACTGATTTTACGTTATTCGCGCAAGTATTCTGAAGGGGTAATCCTAACCTAAATCTTCCTCATTAGACAAAGTGATTGCACTTTGTCTATTGATGAAAATCGCATGAAAATCGGTTCAGTAGTTTTTGAGTTTATCGCGAACAGGCAGATAGACGCGGTGTGGAACTTACTTTCATATGTTATTCTTACTACTAAGTTGATTCAACGCCCATACTAAATTTCTCTCGATATTCTTTCATATGTTTGAGTGTTTAGTGATTGTATTATGATTTCTACTCTTAGATTTACTAAGAGTAGAAATCATAATCAATTCAATGGTGCGCGTTGGGTTTTATTTCAAAAGCAGTTAAATCGAAAAAAGCACAAATCGCCGCTTGATGGCGTTGTTTTGTGATTTCATTATTTTTCTTTTTCATTGCTTTGTTTTACATTATTAACATTTAGAAATCTATTTCGCGCACAATTAAACATATTTTCTAATAGCCAATTGCACAAACGTTACATAAAAATGCTATGAAAATCGTACCTCCTTAACACGCGAATGGCTTGGATTCAAGTTACTCATTAGCATCCCTTGTAGTTGGGGGTACTAACTAAGTTGTGAGGCAATTCGGAAATACGAACGAATGAACCTAGGGTAGGTATCTACATATTAGTTGCGTCAAATTTTAAAATTTTATTTTGACTTAACTGACAGACTGACGTGGCAGACCTGTAGCCTGTAGCAGGATAATTTCGTACGTAAATATGCTGATTAAGTACCAAGGTAAAAGGTCTATTATTGACATGCCCTATGTCGACGAACAGATCTAAACAAATACCTATGACAATACCTAACTATGATAATATAAGCAAGAGACTTATTTACAATATTACGCTATCGAAGCCAGCTAAATATTATAGGTGTGATTGTGCGCTTGTGGTTTGTCAGATTTTCGATAAAATATTTAGTCTCAAAGTTGCACGGGATTTCAAATGTATATGCAGCAAATCTTTACCTGTTATTTCCTTTCGTCTGGTATTTCTCTGTTATTATGTTTTAAAGAGTCTAAACCAAACCCTTTCCAGGTATCTACACAAAAAGACATGGCGAAACTATAAAAATGTATCAAGATGACTTGTTAAAATATTGTAATTTGCATATTCACAGTAAACCCGGCAATAAATGCTACAGACTTACAATTTAACAACGTAGCATCTAGAAAGGGACCGGTTCTGCTATTATCTCGTGCATTTGTAGGATCTACTTAGCAGTAAACGTGCAAAATCTGCTTTATATCTGGTATTGTTCTCAATCCGGCGCACAAAACATACTTTTCTGGCGATTCATTGTGTCGGTGCGGTTCAATAGGAACCCTTCTGCGTTATCAGTGCGTCGCTGATAACGCGACAAAAATGTTGATTCAAAAATGCTTGTCCATATAATTACTACATATAGATAAACACTCGGGTCTATCCGTTCGGGAGTTACGATATCTTTTATACCACACAGGTGGCAAAAAGCTTACGGCCTGCCTGATGGTAAGCAGTCACCACAGCATAGGTGGCGAAGCCACAGACAGACACACAAAGCGGTGGTCATCTTGGCGTTAACCTGTAGATATCTAATGATATTGGCTTGGAGTAAAAATAGTTGATGTGTGTTGAAAACTATCGTATGACACTCGTGTGTACTGGTAGGTAGTATTAGATAGTAGATATGTAACGTATTTGTACTCGGTAGCCAGCTGATTCACTAGCTCGTTTGCCTTCCCTTTTGTACCTCTATAGGTAAATACCTATTCATTTTAGACAGATATCCATATTAAAGTAAGTGAAGTTAATTTTATGTTTTCTGTACCAAGAGAGTTCAAGAAGACTCTTTTCTTGCAATGTGAATTCTGGTAGAGCTTGAGCATGACAATGTTTGTATATTCAGGCTAACTCTTCGATGTCATCTTTATTTTGTACACATGAATATCTAAGTTTAGTTTCATGAGACAAGAAAATGGTAGCGTGCGCGGTGCCCTTGCTTACTCTGCACGGCGCCCCAGGGCTCCGCGGCGCACACTTTGGGCACCCCTGAGGTAAGTACAGTACTATGTTCCGCCATTTTGACATGTCGAGGCTACGTATCGCCGCGGTGGGCGCGGCTTGCGCAACGCCCGCGACCAACGTCGGACCAGTCACAGGCTCATTGCTCTTTACTATGCTGTGTACTTTTCTCACCTATGCAAATCATAGTTTTCCGTTTTCGTAGAGATTAAAACGAATTTTTCTAAATTTGTATTTTGTTTTTTATGCCATACGGTAGGCCGATAGGCACTGCCTATAGACATTAGCAACGCCAAGAGTATCGCCAATGTGTTGCCTAAATCTATAACACGTTGCTCTGGCAGCAAAAAGGCAATAAATGATTCTTATTCTTAAAAGGCAAATGCCTCCACTGCCAAAACCACGGTTCCCCAAATACATAGAGCACTGGAGACCTTACGCACCGGCAGAAACACAATACTATTTAAAATAGTATTGTTTAGCTGCGGTATTCTATAAGGTCTAAGTATCTCCAGTCGGCCGGCTAAAATTAATTATTTAGATTAAATAGATCAATAAATTAATAGTTTCAAGAATGCGGGATAGAACGAATCGCAAAGAGCTGCGTGACAGTCTTATAAATGATCATGCAGCTTCTCACATCGCATCTCCATGGTGCATAGCTAGCAGTGGCAGTTCAGCTCACGACAAACACTAATAGATAACGTTAACCGAAAACCCTTTCAAGGAACATGAACATAATTAAATTATGAGTCGAAAACAAGCATTGGGAACATGTACCTACATAGATACTCGTAGTTGTACACAAAAAATGTTGTGATTTGAAATACAGTTAACGAAATAGTATAGGTAGCTAACACAACAATAGTCAGTCAAAATCGCAATAGTGGCCGCGAAAATTTGAAAATTGTATGAGACACCACAAAAACTAACGAAATATTCACGAGTCACGCAAGCACATTATGCGGACAATAGAATAGGTGGACACTGGACTGGGAGCGGCCACGGGAACCCTTCAATTATGTGGGCGACAGGTACCGTCAGCAGAGCTAGCACTTTTGCCGTGTGATGTCCGACGGAGTATAATAATAGTAATTTTAAAAAAGCTTGGACCATCACACTGCGCCATCTAGCCCCAATCCAATCCAAGCTTGTGTTATGGGTGCTAGATAACTGATAAACTACTTATATACTTTTAAATATATACTTACTTATGACATGTTAAAGGTATCGGCCATAAATAATGCACATCGGCTAGTTTCGGCTTCGTATTTACTCACACGCGTGCGACAGAGACGATGCTCTACGAAGCCCAACTATCCGATGTGCAATATTTACGGCCGATACCCGTAAGTTATTATTGGTAGGTGTCACAAAAGGTAACTACAAAAACTGTAATGGAAATATGGTACTGATATCAATTATTTTATTGTATCTGACATAACATACCTAATAAGTACCTATTTTATTGTAAATAGGTTACAGTGAATCTATAATAATGGAGTTAGTGTTCATAATATGTTAAACATTTATATTTAATTAACATTGACGTCAATTTTATTCTATTGGTTTACATCGCTGTAATAGTAATGATAGTCTGTGCCATGTAGCGTACATTAGTATTATACAGGATATGTATGCCAATACTGGAGCCGTCCTCAAAACCATCGTAGGCCATACTAATCCCTTCCCAATTACTGTACTGCCGTCCTCAAGCTAAAAGGCGGCTAAATGACAAAACTGGTTTTGAGCTAGAGCCGAAAAATTAGAGAATTTTTTTAAACCGATGCTAGTTATCAAAAGCAAGGAGTTTTTCTTCTTTTACATGAAAAACGTTCCTCTTGTTAAATAATAATATTTATGTAACTAAATTGCATACTTTCCTTTCTAAACTTGTAAAATTTTAAAGATTGTTTCAAGTAAGTATACAGTACTAAATGGCGGCTAAAGGCTCGTAATTGCTTTATTGATATGGAATTCAACATTTACATATAAAGCAGTTTTACTTTTTAGCATATTTTAAATCAATAGCAAAATTGATCCAGTCCATAACAATAAAGCGGCTAACGGCATATTGCCGCCTTTTAGCCAAGTAGATATCGCACAACTTCCCTCTTATTGTTTTTAAACTACTTTTAATATTGTTATACATGTCTTAAAAGCGGTTTATTTTCAAACCGCCTTTTTGACTAGTTTTGTCCCTATAATTTTTTTACGAATCCTGCACAATAATTGAAGTTAACTACAAATTCAAACAAACTTATTGATATGAAAGTAATGTAGCAAAGCCATTCCTCACTCATCCATATACACTAAAAGAGAGGAGGCTAACGCGTCGACAAGCGGCCCAGCCGTGTTTCGGTGCGAAGCTTGGAGTAGCCCTCTAGAAGGATAGATCTGAACAGTTGTGGTCGCTCTGCGTAACCGTTTTTGCTACTGCTGGCTTGCCTGGCTTCGGAGGGCGGCGGAATCCGAAGTATGGTGCCGCCGCTGGCCAACCGTAGGAAATTGAGGGCCCATGTAGCTGGTTAGCCACAAGTGAAAGACTCTGATATTCCTCCCTGAAGAGGCCCTCGCCACCTCACGAAATATCCCAGATTGCTGTATCTGCTTGCCGGTTGGTGACCATAATAGATATTAGAGATATTAGATTCGTGTTTGCATCATTTTTAGAACTTTGTTAACTGAATTATACAATTTAGATCCTATCGTGTTGAAGTGGCGACCAGCAAATTTAGTACGTGCTGTTTTAGGGTTAAAAACTGGGAGACCCGGCCGCCTTCGTAGGACACTGTCCTCCACGGGGAGCTCAGTGTCATTTGCCAACAGATGCAATGATAATTAATGTCACATAAAATACATCAAACAGATTCAATATATCAAAATATATAATTTTAACAAATTAAATTAGTAAGAGCTCTCACAAAGGGTGTTAAGTATTCAAATACCCCACCACTAGCCGGCTTTTAGCGTGAGGACGGCAGTGTAGGAGTTCACAAGGGTTCAGCACTGAGCCCTTACTTGTTTTGTGTTGCTCAATGCTCTCTCAGCGGAAATTCAGGACATGCCTACTTAGCTTATAAAGTACGCTTACGACATTGTACTGGTGAGCAAGCTTAGACAGGATCTTGAGACCAGAGTAAACACGTGGAAAGATGTGCTAGAAAACTGTGGTTTGAAGTAGAATGTCGCCAAAACGAAGTATATGGGCAGCTGCAGCGCAGATCCCGAAACCATCCTTGTAGGTAACGAAGCTGTCAATAGAACAGATTAATCCCTCGGATCCGTTTTGCACGAGTCCGGCGATATTAGCCCCGATGTCAAGTCCCGAATCTCTGAAGCTTGGGCCAAATGGCGAGAACTCACGGCAGTCACCTGTGACCATAAAATCCCTGTACAGCTCAAAGGGCTTATATACATGACGTGACGACCTAAGTGGTTCAGTGGTCAACATGACAGTCAGCCACGCAAGAAGTCCCGGATTCGATTCCCGGCCGAACAGAAATTTCAATGATGAATTTTAATTTCTGCTACGAGTCTGGGTGTTCTAAGTATATTAAGTAGGTACCTATATATTTAAAAAAGTATATCAGATAGCTATCACCCATAGTACCATACACATAGCTTTGCTTAGTTTGGGGCTAGATGGCGCTATGTAAATTTGTCCACGATTAATTATTAATTTATTTAAGAGTATAATTAGACGGGAAGCTCTATGGCTGTGAGAGATGGCCAGCGCTGACGAAACACGTTCGCGAACTTCACGCCAACGAAATGAAAACGCTGCGGTGGATGTGCGGAGTTACGCAACTTGATCGAGTACGTAACGAGTATTTCCGCGATTGCCTTGGCGTGAGGGATATCGAAGATATGATCAAGGAGGCTCGTCTGCGCTGGTTTGGTCACGTGTTGCGTAAGACTCAGGGATACATGGGAAATAGGCGGCCCCGTGGGCGACCCAAGAAGCGATGGATTGATATCGCTGAGTCGAATGCGAGAGCCAACGGCTTACGACGAGAGGAATAGAGGATGGCGAAACCGGACGAAGTGGAGAAGATTGAGTAGGAAAGCGGACCCTGGCAGAGGCCGGGATAATCGCTTGGACGATGATGATGAATGGTAATGCTTATAATAAATAAATAAATAAATATTTTATGACTTGGAAGCGCTCCGTCCAATGCAAATGGAATGAAACACCATATATTATATAAATTTTCCACCGTAAGTACTAGAATTATCGGAATGATCTGATTGACACAAGTCATGACATTTAGGCCCGAAATCTAGAAGTAACGACGCCACGAACTCCAGATCACTTGTTACTCTGTAGATTATGGCAAACTGTATTTAGACTGTAGAAGACCTATTGCGCCGTGTCTATCCTGAATCTTGATCAATTATTGCGTAAAGACTTGCCTCTTTCGCCATGAAAATTATGCGCAGGAACAGAAAGAATAATGTAGGTAGTTGTTCGCTATCTCCCGTATAAATCGACGGTTATGAAATGGGGGTATTACGATATCCAATTCTTTATTGAAGGCATCAAACGGGCCATGCCCTTTTGCCCCTTTCCCGGAAGGGGTTTCGATTCAAAATGACAGGCTGGCCAGCGCTTAATGACCACAATACGCAACCACCAATATCACCTCTATCCCTATACGAATAAAGAACAAATTCGCTTCCACAAACAGGCAGCTGTATATGCTACAGATGCCGTTACGGCATCTCTTTTAAGCAAATTAGAGTAAGTTATTTATGCAACAACGGTATTCCAACAGCGCAATAAGCGAGAAAAGTGACCGTTCTTATGGACTTTCTGACGTCTATAATGTGTAACCATTTCCAAACATTACCACAGTGCAGCCATATTGACCTACACTCAACTACTCTCACCACAAAATCCACAGTCTTAGGCGTTGTCCTTAAAATTCCTATTAATTGCTGTTGTAGTTCAAAGTTATTGTCTTGTTTAATGTTAAATTCTTCATTTTAGTCCATATAAGTTGTAGTCGTATTATACTTTACGCTGTCTTACGACAGTAAGATAATTTGGTCCCGCGGTCAATTATCGAGCGATCAACTAAAGTTGATCACCGTCAGATAATGTGACCAATGGTCACCACGAGACAGTGCAGTCATAGCCACGGCCGAAGTCAAAGACAAAATCATTTTCTATATCAAGCCGACAATATTGAGTTATCAAGGCGTTGTGCTAATTGTCCAAAAAATTATATTATATTATATTTTTTAAATATACACATCCAAAAAATCCTATTCTTGCATTGCTGGACGAACCTATGTGTGCATTGATTGAGACATCCGCAAGGATATTGTTACCCAACAACGGACCACAAACCCCAAAAGATTCCCATCCGGTTGCGAATCTGTCAAATCAACAAATTAACACGGTCACAATGTGCAAATTTTCAGACTGTGGCGCAAACCCCCAATCGTTTGTCATTAAATATGTATCAAAGGCGATCCGTCATTGCGGACCACACCAAGCGCTGTCACTAATACCGTAAATCTACTTAGTACCTAACTGATCTAGGTCTTGATCTGGCAGGTACCTACTGACTACCGTTTCAGCTTTTGAAGATCTTAGTATCATTTTCTATGCCCTATTGCATTTCATAACCTAGGAAATTAAGTTCGTGTCTGGAAATTCAAGAAACTCCACACGTTACTTCTTAGGTAGTCGACGGACGAAGGCAAACAATATTTAGGTACTTACTTTAACATTATAATTTAATTTTGGTAGGATCATATTATTATCGAAATAAACGTTCTACGTGCATTGTCCGTTATCTAAACAACCGAAGCAAAAAAATCACAACCAATGGTTTTCGAATACGGAAACTGGTCGCCTGTCATTTATCAAGCCAAGGACAGTCGCAGAGGGAGTATAACATAGAGATGACAAGCTAATAATAATACCATGTATGAACGAGATCACAACATACAAAAACTGCTAAGAATGAAAAGGACGAAGACAATATTTGTTGTCCTTGTCAGAATATGAAATTTTTTTGTTGGTCGCAACATTAGTTTGCTCTAGGACTTTTCCCTAATACAGCTTACTATGACTTATAGATATCTTTGTAACCTTAACATTTTGTTAGCTTATATCATATCCGTTTAGTAATATATGTGGCACTTTGTAAATCCTCCTCCACCCAGGGTCCTATCGACCTAATCACGAGTGCACTTACTTGCCAGTGGCTCTTTGGGCGCGGAAATATGAACAGAACTATGAACATGAACTATGAACGCTGAACTACAATTATGTACACCTTTGGAATGCTTATTCTTATTCTAAATGGAGTTGGTTTACAGTGTTTATACTGACAGACAGACGACATTCTTTTTACTTATTTGTTCCGAGCTTAGGGGGCGACGCAGGTAGGCCGGCTGGTGCGTGCGGGTGTGAGCGCCGGCGGGCTGGCTGGGGCTGGGCACGCGCCGCACATGATTCGCTTAGGCGGCTATGTGCGTGGCGGTGGTGCCCGGTGTCTCGCTAGAGTAAGCCCTCGTACGCGCTGATCGGTCTGCATGCGGCGCCCCCTAAATGGATGAGCTCGCTTAACTTTCTCTTTGTTTTCCGTTAGATTTTTGACTTTTGAAAAGAGATTAATTAACGTAATCCTAATTCAATAAATACTTTTCATTTTCTAATCTATGAAAACCATTATCTTATCATTTTTTAAATCTCTATTGAGTAGAGTTGGGACCGCATTATTCAAATTATCTTTCCGACAATGTTTTAAAATGCTCTTTAATAGCAATTATGTAATCTTTTCCTTTTGGCTTTAATTGTATCTGCAATGGTAAGGACACAATTTAGTGTAATATGCCTATTTCGTTTTAAGAGTAGTTTTGTTTGTGTTGCATTTTCTATGTTATTGTGTTGATTTTTCTTCATGATTATTATATTGTATGTGTATTTTATTAAAGATTATTCTTACTGTGTTCGTAGCATATCATGTATAATAAATACTTCTCTTGTTCGTCTTTCCTTAACCGTTTTACTTAAGGTTAATTATTAGATGTTACTGGCAGAATAAGTATTTGATATTTATATTTTATGCAGATTAAAGGCCTAAAATCGGTCCAAGTCGACACGAAAAAATGCGAAAGCGGGTCCAGGCAGAAACCGGGATTAACCGCTTGGATGATGACGATAGATTAAAGGTCGCAGTTGGTCAAGGCAAGCCAAAGTGCCCTTCAATATTTTGAGCAATTTTTTAATCTGAATGCTTACGATTAGGACTGTGAAATGTAGGTCCTAAGTGTTTTAAAAAAAATACCGAGAGGATCTTTATTAAAAATTACAAATGTTAGTACTACAGTAAAAAATGAATTGAATGTATATTTTAATTTACTACAATCTTTAAGGTAAATAAAAGATCAAATATAAATAAAATAACAATTTTTATTTATTTATCTAAACAGAGAATGACTATTATTTATTCAATATCTTCAGTCTTCAATCTATTCCGCTTCAAAATACCTGATAATATCTATTTATATGCCGACAATGATCGTGCCACATCAAATTTCATTCTCCACATCAAATTTCAACTTTGAGGAACAGAGACAAAGAGTGGAGTCTATTTACTGGACATCTTGTAAAACTTTTTCCAAAAACAACAATGCACCTAACAACATAGAATAAAAAGAAGCCGCTTGCCTTATTTCACCTAGCTTCTATAAGGTTACAAAGTACCTATTGCTTAATTTATATTACTTAGAAATGGGGCACGAAAGGTTTTGCATCACTTACATCCGGATTGATTCGTTTATAAATACAGTCTTGTTTTTTTGTCTTAATTGAAATATGCTTAGACAATTCACACAACACCTTATCTAGCCCCAAGCAAAGCTTGCGTTATGGGTGCAGGCACAGTCTTACTATAAAATGTTACATGTTCCTAATTATCTTATTACTATAAATTTTATAGGCGTGTATCAGTTTAAGTATTACTTTATTTTGATGCATTTGCTTTTTTACTTTTTCGTCGAGTTCGAGACGGGGAATTGCAAACGAAATAATGCCACGCGCGCCCTAAGCCCCGCCCCGCGCCCGCGCTCGCCCCACCACTGCCCTTGGGATAAAACAGTCTGTGCCGTACCAGTGGAGTTATTCGTGCCCGACATCCCGAGCGGACCACATATCTCAGTGCTTTAGCTTTTCAAGTGTTGTAAGTTAATTTTTTTTAAATGTATCCGTGTACGCAGCAATACGCAAAGGTCGCAGGCGGAAGGACGCAAAATTCTGTAAGTATTACAATGTTTATATTTAGATTTTATTTTCTAAGTAGCTATCTAATATATTATACTTATTAAGTATGTAAATTTCATTTCCCTTGACGAAGATGACCTAATTACATTAATAATGATATTAATTACTCTCTAGTCTAGAACCTTAATTCGTAATTGTTTAAATATTTATATCGATTAACATATAGAAAACCAAACCAAATTTTATAGTTTGCTTTAACCTGGAAATTCTGTACTAATAATATTTTAAAACAAGTCTGTATATTGTTAGAAAACTCCGAACCGATTTTGAAAATCCTCTGGACTCGACTCTGGGTTAATCCTATTTCTCACTGTCTAATCTAGAACCGTGAATCATAATATTTTAAAATACTTATAAAATGTAGGGATAGAATACTATACAATATTTACAATATCTAAAACGAAAGGGGCTTTTGATACATATCAAGCGGCTATAAGAATCACGTAACTGTATTGAGTCTGGAGTGTGATAGGAGTGACATATTTAACTGAAAAGCAGTCCTAATTATTCCATCCCAAAGTCGCGTTGCACGACACCAATCGCGACATATGTGGCATTTAAAGTAATTTGAAAATATTCTTAAATTATGGCTATTTCCGTTAGACTAAGTTGTATATAAGACATCTGAAACTGTAAATGTTAATTCCACGTAGATGGTCACAACATAACTTATCAATGCAATTTAACTATTAAAATATTTAACTCGTGGCAATTTTAAAAATCTTAGTTTTCTATTGATAACAACAACTGGGGCTCTGATATTTCCGAGGCTACCTGGAATTGTTTCAAGTCCCATATCGCTTTCGGGCCACAAACAGGTACAAAGTGCATCCCAACCCTAACGACCGCGCCACTTTCCGCCCGAACTAATATCTCAGACCTCAGTCGAGCTCAGTGCTTCGTACAGTGCGGACCAAGTTTGCCTTGCCACAAAAGAAATCGCGATCCAGTGATTGAGAAGTAGTGAAAATATTTAAATATGAATCCGTATTGTAATTACCAGTATAATAATTCTGTAAGTAATACTGTTTTCATTAATATTTTGAGTGTTTAATAATTTCTTAAATAACAAAAAATTCAAGATGGTATTAGATACCTATCTTGGACCGCATTCATTTATAATACTTAAAAAAAATTCAAAGTCTAAGTTTTTTAAGGATTAACGTGTGTATGTGTGTGTACCTATGTTATAAACAACGGTATGATTTAACCCAAATTAATGTCGCTTTTATTTATTTATTTAAAACTTCATGCACTGTTACGTACAAAGGCGGACTTAAAGCTTAAAGGGTTTTTCTGTTCTTCAACCGTTAACTTGTAACAATCCAATGCTGCAGGTGTCCACTTTGCTGCCGATGGCCGGGGCCCAGCCTGCCGCCATGGCTAAGCCAATGCCAGAGCCCTCCCAGTTGTACGTCAATTCTAGATTTGGACCGGTAAGCTTTTTTAATTCCCATCGAAGCATTGGAAGCAAGCATACTACAATGCTCTATACTTTTTTTTTGTTTTAGTACTATGCTTAGTACTAGTATTATGCTTTATACATCTTTATCAAGCCCACACGTTGTGTGGATGTGTGTATGAATGTATAGTCTTGTCCGGTTTTTGTACCTCTGGCTGGTTTGCAGACATAAGACTGTATTGTCACCCAACACCTTTTTTCCTAAAAAGGAAGAGGTTTAAGGCAGAATATACTAACAGTGCCTTTTGTTTTGCAGCCGGTCCATTGTAGAGGTTGGTACGCGACACCCAGCGCAAATTTTGGGGCTACAAGTCGCGACCCGCGGTTGGCACGGTACGCCCGCGCGCTAGCTGGTGCTCCCGCGTCGCCCTCGCCCACCCAAATCGCGTCCTCGTCCGCACTAATCGCTCCCAACGTGCATGACATCAAGCCCTTGGGAAAAGTCACCAAGAGGAGGAAAGTCGTCACTACAGATGTGAACCCAGGCGCGGCCATCGTTAGATCGGGTTTGCAAGGCAGGCCAGCTTTCTCTAGGCCGCAACGGTCAACCTATACGTCTTTCGAGAAGAAGCCAGCCATTGGTAATATCAATGTGGCCGATTTATTTGCCAAATTGGTTGCCAATGGCATTGTGAAAAAAGAAGATAAGACTGTAGTGCGGAGAGTTGATCTACTCAAGCCAGAGACTCTTAGAGTGTAAGTATTTTATTGTTTTTGTATACATGGTTTTGTTTGTAATCGCTTTTCTTAAATTAAAGGAGAAGAACAGTGGTGACTTATGACTCTTTCTTGCTTGTAATAAACCACTGGCGAACACAAGTCTTTTTCCTTTCGGTTGTATAATATAAGACACCTATGACACTTATGAAAATCTCCTCTTCCCCCGAACAGGAAACAGCCAGCCTTGGTAGCGCAACTGTACGCCGGTAGGCAATGTAGCAGTTGCGATACCCGGTTCCCGCCGGAACACACCGTGCAGTATACGCAGCATCTAGACTGGCACTTTAGGCAGAATAGACGCGAGCGGGACTCGAAAAAGCGGGCGCATTCGAGGCCCTGGTACTACGGTGTGTCGGACTGGAAACAATATAAGGAACAGGAGGACGCTGAGGAGAAAGGTTTGTGGACCCTTCGTACTTATAAATTTTGTATTTTTTATACCACCAAGGAGACAAATTTTCGATACATATTTTTTATTTCAATTGGACGCAATATACCAAGCCTACCCTATACTACTCTACACATAACTTAAATTTCCCCTACCTACTCTTTTTTTCTTTTATACAAACCTGGGTCTGACGTTCTTAAATTGGTTTCCTATATTATAGCATTTTCCTCGTATCTCTAATTTTTGAAGATAAATTATATTCTATGTTCTTGTTAGTAATGTAGCTTTCTTACACTTAAAACAATTTTTTTAATTCGCTTTAGTTAAGCAATTTTTAAGATTAGCTATTTCAAACAAACAAACCGACAAACAGTCAAATCTTTTCTCTTTATAATAGGCATACACTTAATAATACGTACTACTTAACAAATCTAGACATAATGATTCTTAAAGCTAAAGATTACCCAATTTTCTACCAATATTGACGTCTCGCCTTACTTCTACAGAAAAGAGCTGGTTCGACACGAACAAACCGGAGACCGAAGCCTCCGCCGCGCCCGCCGAAGCGCCCTCGACCGCCGCCGGCGCTCCGGGAGACGCGCACTGTGCCCTCTGTGGTGACCTCTTTCAACAGTTTTTTCATCAAGACAAGGAGGAATGGCACCTGAGGAACGCAGTGCGGTTTAAAGAGGCGTACTATCATCCGGTGTGCTTGGAGGATCATAAGGTTGGTGTTTGTTATTATTTTCATTTTTAACCACTGAATCAAATTACAGATGTTATACTTTTACCTCCTTCCTTTGCTTCCTTATTATGTACTTATTCTGTTAATTTTAAGGTTTTTGTATATATTATCGGACCAAATAATGAAACGAAATGAGCCTTTGACGCCTCCTATCCAGGTAATCTTCTTGAAAATTATAGGTTGTTTATGTTTCTTTTATATTAGTTTGTACATGAACAGTGGTCTCTGCCGCCTACGAGCATTAGCAACACCAAAGGCGCCACCAATGTTATGAGTTTATTGAAAGCTGCGTGGTCTAGTGGAAGTGTGTTTGCGAGATCGATAAGTTAATCAACGTACCCAGAGTCAGAGAATTGGATTTTTATTTCGTACTTTTAGGCTAGTTGGTTTTCAGCACCGCAAGGAGCTAGTTCGGTTTTTTACACCACTAAGCTATGGACGTTTGCGATACTATCTGCTGCCAAACCGTATAAACCTTTTTCCCCCTAAACTTGAAGAACTCCTTGTACTCTCTAAGTTAACCTCTCTAGGGAGATCGATCGGGAGAAAATTCTTTAAGAATAGTCTTGGGAGCCGATAGACTGTATACTTGTATACGGATAGATGTGACAGTATAATAGACGCATCATTTCGAAGTCTTTTGAGTTTCTATAAAGCCACATATTTTATGCCTGCACATACACTGAACTATAAATGTTGCGACACTCATTTCTAATCCGTTTCTCCCACAGAACTACGGCGACAACCTCCTAGACGGTGGTGACAAGGATGATGTGGTCCTGAAGTCCGAGCCCGTCGTGGAAGTCATCGTGATTGACGATGATACCGATGACGAGACGCCTGCCTAGCGTGCGGACATGGAGACTTGGTGGGAGACTTTCCTAATGCGAAGATTAATAATGAGGCGGCTATTCCGGGTAAGATTGGTTGATATATTGATTACTCTTTTAATACTATCTTCTTAAGTGAACGAGCTGATAGTCCACCTGATGGTAAACAGTTACCGTAGTCCATGGACGTATGAAAAACAGAAACATCATAAGTGTGCTGGCGACCAAGCAAAATCTCCTTCTTGAAGTTCTTCAAGAAGTGAAGAACAACAGATTATCTATTATATCGATGATCCTTAACCTAAAACTTATATCGATGTTAAACGTGCGAGTTCATACGTACTTCTGATAAGTTCTCATAATTCTGGTAGCCTCGCAGCTACGCAAATGCTCGTTTGAAATTCTTTTATCGTAAGTCTTACTTTCATACCTTCTTCGTATCGACTAACATAAACTTGTTTTCACAGACGCCGATCAGCGAGCCATCTAGCCGATTATTGGTGTACGCCGTGTCCATAGACAATACCAACACTACGGTGCTAACGTTTGAACGGTGAAAACGTTTTCATAACGTCTACTCTGCTACCTCGGTGGCATTAGAATAAATATTTATTAATATTTACATCTTCGTTTTTGTCTCACCGCCACCATCCGAGGAAAACTTACAAAACATCTAACAAATGAAAGGATAGTGTGTGCAGCAACGCAAAAGGTCATGGCTCAGCACAGTGTTGCTTTTGAGAGCGACACACTGGTATTTTGCCAAGACTCGTTAAGCAGAAGGGTGCTAGGTAAAAGAACGATCCCATAATGAGCTGCAACTACCCAATTATTAGCCTTGAGTCTGGTCTGGAGTTGTTGGTCAATATTTTTACTTTATTGTTGGTCGATATTTTTATATTACTCGTCAATAAATTCATTTTAAAATAAGTTACAATTGTTAATACTAGTAATTAATCTGTGATAGTTTATCATAAAAAACATATATTACGATTTCTATGGTGCCAGTGTTCGTGGCAATCAAGTTTATAACAAGTTCGTGGCAAACAAGGTCGCCTTTGTTCGACCGAAATCAGAGAACTACGAAACTGGGCAAGTGTTGTTTTGTTTTCCTATTTTTATTAACTTTCACGCACATATTTAGTTAGGCCTATCGACATCTAAATCTAAATTAGCCCGAATCATCCCACTGCTGGGCAAAGGCCTCCCCCGATTCCTCCACTCTTCACGATCAAGTGCCAATGTCTGCCAGTCACTTTCGAAGGCCAGCAGCTCATCTGTCCACCTTTTCTTGGGTCTGCCACGACGTCGTTTCCGAGAATTGGGTGTCCAAACTGTGGCGGTTTTAGCCCATAACTCTTCCGACATGCGGCAAACATGACCTGCCCAGTTCCACTTCAGTTTTCCAGCTTTAATGGCTACATCAGCGATCTGCGTTTTGGAGCGCAGCGTCGAGTTTCGAATTCGGTCCATTAATCTAACTCCTAACATGCTACGCTCCATGGCCCGCTGGCAAACCCCGATTAGACCTTTGAGCTTTAGTCAAAGACCAAGTTTGAGACCCGTAAGTGAGTATCGGGAGAATGCACATGTCCATGAGCTTCCGTTTTAAGGAGAGTGGTAAATTTCCCTTTATGTAATCTTTCATGGACCAATAGCTCCTCCAGGCGTTATCTATACGGCGTGATACCTCTTTATCTTGTCGCGCCTGGAAATAAACTAATTAGCCCAAATAAGGAAACTCATCGACATTTTTTTTTTTTTTTTTTTTTATGTTATACGGCAGACAAACAGGCAAGCGGGCCACCTGATGGAAAGTGGTCACCGCCGCCTATGGACATCAGCAACACCAGGGGAGTCACTGATGCGTTGCCCGCCTCTGAAGAGACCTCTAATATACCTCTTGAACGATCCCATGTCATAGTCCAAAGGAAACACTGGCTGGGAGCTCATTCCACATCCGAATCGTACGAGCGAGAAACGTTCTTTCGAACCTTCGCGTCGTGACCAACGGAGGGTCTACGTAGTGAGGATGAGTACCAAGCCCACGGCGGGTGGTGCGATGGCGGAATTGTGCTGTGGGCACCAGATCGAAAAGTTCCTCGGAACACTCCCCATTGTACAGCCGATAGAACACACACAGGGAGCCAAAGTCCCTTCGGTTTGCCAGTGGTTCCAACTTGCGTGTTAGTATGGGATCATCGACAATTCGTACAGCGCGCCTCTGTACGGAGTCTAGAGGATTAAGCAGGTCGGCAGTTTCGCCAGCCCAAAGATGGGAACAATACTCCATATGTGGCCGCACTTGTGCCTTGTACAGCAGCAGGCGCTGCCCCGGGGTGAAGTATCGCTTGGACCGGTTAAGCACTCCAAGCTTTTTCGAAGCTAGTTTGGCCTTGCCTTCCAGGTGACTCCGGAATCGCACGCTATCCGATATGATCCCAATACTTTTTGAGATGAAAAGGGGTGTTCCTTGAAACTGCGGCACTATGTCAAAGGGATCTTTTTTGGCGGAAAATGCGCAGACCTGTGTCTTCAAGGGGTTGAATTGGACTAGGTTTAGTCTGCCCCACTGAGCAACTTGCTCCAAGGAATGTTCGATATTCGACACAAGTCTAATTCGGCTCTCCGACACCTCGGAACGAGGGACATTCGCTCGGCCAGTATAACTAACATCTCCCGTACTGTCATCCGCATAACAATGAATACTGGACATATGCAATCTCCCGCCCTTCTAACTCGAACCTATACTTTGTGGCATTGGTCATGATTTTAGTCTTTAACATGTTCATCTCGAGTCCAACCTCGAGGCTAGCGGTGTTAAGTTCGTGTAGCATTTGCTGCAGCTCGGTAACTGTGGGGGCGAATAGCACAATGTCGTCAGCAAACCGGAGATTAGTTAATCTGTTGCCATTCATAATAATGCCCTTCGTCTCCCAAGCGGAAGCCACTTGCCGAAATATATTTTCCAGGATACTGGTAAAAAGTTTGGGGGAAAGTGGGTCTCCTTGTTTCACACCTCTCTGAATAGTAAATGATGGCCCTGTTGTCTGTAGTTTAATTGCTGCAGTACTATTAGTGTAAATTATTTGAAGCGAATCTCTGTAAGTTTGTTCTATTTGTTGAGACTCAAGTGCTGAAAATATTGATTGGTGGTATATACTGTCGAAGGCTTTAGAGTAATCGACGAAGGCAAGGTAAAGGGGTATATTACATTCGGTATGCTTTTTAATTATCTGGTTGATTGTATGTAGGTGGTCGGTAGTGAAGAGACCTGGGCGGAAGACAGCCTGCTCGAGGGGTTGATGTTTATCTCGTATTTTGGCTATACGATGTTCTAAGTTTAACTTTTATAAAAACTTTGTACAAATGAGAAATAAAGCTAATTGGACGAATATCGACATACTGTAAAATATTTCGAATAGGTAATTTTATTAAGGACTTGTATAATTTTAAAAACAGTACCCATTGTTGGGTAACGGTAGGTATGGCGGATGTCTCAATGCAATTTGCATTATTTATATGCAACAGCCAAAGTTCGCCGAGCTTCGTTTGGCTATAGATACATATTCAATATTTTTATTGACTTTAATTTGTCACACGGAGACGAAATAACGCTGGTTGGATTGCTTAGATTACCTTGTAGGTACGTGATCTTGGAAAATACCAAGTTTACCTATTGCCTAGATTTTGTCCATTTATACGTAGAGCCTGCAAAAGCATAAGGTTTTAGCAGAAATTAATGCATGTATGTGGAATGTTTTGCCTTGTTATTAAGCTATTGCATAGCTTTTATCGCGTGCTTTGAGCGCGGCGACCGAATCAAGAAATTCCGTAACGAAAAGAACCTAACACCCCCCACTCCGACCGGCACAGCGGTGCGGCGTTGAAAGCCGTGCATCGTCTAACGTCGTTTCAGTTCGGCAGACTTCGGCACGGTGTTTGTGTGCGTGCGACTAGACGTATGCGTGTAGACTAGCTGCTAACTGCTCATAATTGATTCTGTCTCTTTTAGACACAATGCTAGGTGAGACAGCGTGCTTTTTGGCCGCGTCCACGAGTGAGTTCGAGCCTGCGACTAGTTGATTCTTAACGTGTATGTATATGGTACGACTGTACGAAGCTCGCATTAATTAGCTCGAATTAATATCAAAGAAAAAAATACTGCATAAATAATAATTATAATTGCATAAGTTGATAGAAAATGCTATGCAATAGCTTTACCGCGGCAGTCCCCGAGTGCCACACGTATTTTTTTTGACATTTGTCCTTCCACTGCCAAAGACGGTTCCCCAAATTCCCACCCCATGGAGCACTGGAAACCTTACTTACCGGCAGAACCAGCCGGACTCTTGATCTTTTGCCTCGAAAACATTAGTCGCCTTGTACGACACCCATGAATGTAAGGGATTGGTGCTATTCTACTCTGCCGGACACCACACGGACAACTTATAAATATTGTAAATCCCTAATATGATTTTTTTTATGACTCATGTAATTTTTTTCATAAAGATTAATAAACAGAAATTGTGTTGCATTTTTTGCCAGCAATTGCGATAATCTCGATGCGTTGAGTTTCTGATTACGACTTCGGTTATTTTTGCACACTCAAAACTGTAACTGTGTTTGCATTTCGAGCATTCACATTCATTTCACTCCATCGTTGAAAGATTGATTAAATTTTGGGCAGATATTAATTACAGAACTGAAATTTAAGTAGGATAAACCGGTAAATGTTAAATAATGTAGGTACGATTACTGCGATTCAAATATTGTTATCTGACGCGTGTCACTCGCTCGGTGTGCAACCGCAGACTGATTAAGACTAGATTTACGTCCATAGTGTAAGTAGCAATAAACGTAACCAAAAGTTAGTAACAGCCATTCAAATTGTCAATAATAATAATAAATTCAATACATGTCATAATTAATAAATTTGTCTATAAATATTTGCAATAAACTCCGCAATATATCGGCATGACAATATATAACGTGAAAAAAAAATTACAAACGAGAAACAATTGTTTTGGGAGTTTTTTAATTGAATGTTAAAATCAAACGAAGAATGATAAGTTTACCCTCTAATGTGAAGTAAAATTGCCCCAAATGGTATTGGAACGTCTATTAGCCCGTTCCATAAAAAAAACAAGTTACAGAGGTAAGAATCCAGATACAAACCCCAATGACTGTAATATTTTACTTATTATTTTAGTTATTATTAGTCATAGTGCCGCAGTTTCAAGGAACACCCCTTTCCATCTCAAAAAGTATTGGGATCCTTGGTGTTGACATATCGACATAGCGTGCGATTCCGGAGTCACCTGGAAGGCAAGGCCAAACTGGCTTCGAAAAAGCTTGGAGTGCTTAACCGGTCCAAGCGATACTTCACCCCAGGGCAGCGCTTGCTGCTGTACAAGGCACAAGTGCGGCCACATATGGAGTATTGTTCCCATCTTTGGGCCGGCGAAACTGCCGACCTGCTTAATCCTCTGGACTCCGTACAGAGACGCGCTGTACGAATTGTCGATGATCCCATACTAACACGCAAGTTGGAACCACTGGCAAACCGAAGGGACATTGGCTCCCTGTGTGTGTTCTATCGGCTGTACAATTGTGTGTGTGTTCCGAGGAACTTTTCGATCTGGTGCCCACAGCACAATTCCGCCGTCGCACCACCCGCCGTGGGCTTGGTACTCATCCTCACTATGTAGACCCTGTTGGTCTACTGTCTGTCTGTTGGTCACGACGCGAAGGTTTGAAAGAACGTTTCTCGCTCGTACGATTCGGATGTGGAATGAGCTCCCAGCCACAGTGTTTCCTTTGGACTATGACATGTGATCGTTCAAGAGGTATATTAGAGGTCTCTTCAGAGGCGGGCAACGCATCAGTGACTGCCCTGGTGTTGCTGATGTCCATAGGCGGCGGTGACCACTTTCCATCAGGTGGCCCGCTAGCCTGTTTGTCTGCCGTATAACATAAAAAAAAAATATATTAAATCCAATATTGCCTTTCCAATTTTGAATTTAGGAAATTAGAGATCACATCCCGGTCAATCCCGGCTACTGCTAGGATCCACTTTCCTGCTTTGCTTTCTCCATTTTGCCCGATCCTCAGCATCCTCACGTCGTAAGCCGTTGGCTTTCGCGCTCGGCTCGGCGATGTCAATCCATCGCTTTTTTGGTCTTCCGTAGGACCTCTTTCGAAATTCGATTCGTTAATTTACAAGCATCGATGCTCGATATCTAGGTCTAATTTGTATTTAATGGATCAAGGTACTCGTACATTTAAATCGATCTACCAGGCGCCCTGAAGTCTTGGGGTCAAAGACACTGCTTCTTCAGAATTGTCCCAGTGTATTGTTTCGCCCTCGTCCCGTAATTTTAAACAGACTATCTTCTCCTTTGTTGTTATGTAAAAGAGCGAGTCACCTATCAGTTGCCACTGAATAGCCTCACATAGCTCCACTTTAATGTGAAAATGGAGAATACCCTGTAGTCCTTTGACGTGGTCCTCTTTGGGATCAACCACAGATCTCTGATAGGCTTAGAGTGGTCTTAAATAATCATATGTTTATTTTCCGCGTAAACATAGAAATTGTCCAGCACGGTCAGTGTCGCTAGCTCGGTCCACGTTAAGGACTTGTAGTATGAGTCTCTGTCCCTCTGATACAGGCACGCGACTACACAATTGTCCAAGATCTCAAACTGGTGTTTCTTTCTTCCTTCGATTGAACTGACCTTGTGAGTGGTATGTTGCACGCGCGATCACGTAGACAGGGAAAAAATGAGATCTCTAAAAGTTGTACGTGATATATCGTGGCAGTGTTTATATACTTTTGGGTAATCATTCCTGCACTGTCGCTTCCAAAACTCTTATTCAATAGTCTGTACGGCCTCCTTACGTACGGGGGGGTACGGGATCCTTTCACCTCTCGTTCAGCTTAGCGAAACTGAGTACCTACGACTTGTAAGTCGCAAAACACCAAAATCACTGCGATGACTTCTAGTGGAAGCTCGTCTATGGTTCGTGTAAAAATTTCTGCTGCCATTATGGTTAACATAGCCCGCAGCATTGTTAAGTAAGTATGTATACAACAGAAATCAATTGAAAGGTTGAAAATTTAATTTATTAATTGGTCACAAATTACACAATTAACACGGGTGCAAGTTTACACTGCGTGCCATCCGCAAATCCGTTCCATGCGATCCTGAAAATATTGGCGCGCCCCAAACGGGCAAATACGAAAGGGATTGCTCCATTCCTACACTGTTAAGGGCGTGGAGGTCTTACTCACAATATCAAAATCAGCTTCTAAATTGCCATTTATGAACATGAGTTCCGTTTGTCTGTTCTTCATAATTTCCACCCAAATAATTTCTGTTGATCCTCTATATGAGAGAATCAGGCGTGGATTTTGTCCTGAATCAAGGCCCAATCACCTGAAAATAACCAAGTACGAGTCGGATTTCGCAGCAAAGTTTTGTAGGGTGTTCACTGAGAAAAACAAATAATGATTGTTGTAGATATCTATGGTTGAGTGAGATAGTAAATCTGCTATAGACATTAGACGTCCCTTTAAATACTTAAATTTCACATCGTACTTCGATAGTTTTAATTTTAATCTTTGTAATCTCACTGAAGGAATTTCATGTATACCTTTTTTTAATAAACTTTCAAGTGGTTAATGATCATTTAAAACAGTACAAGATTTTCCGTAAATATAATAATGAAATTTCTTTGTTGCCCAAACAATACTTAATAACTTCTTTTCAATTTGTGAAAAATTTGACTCTGCACTTGTAAGACTCCTAGATGCATAACTTACAGGCCTGCCATTCTGCATCAAAGAACATCCCAGACCATCTTTACTTGCATCACATTGCAAGGTTATTGATAATAACGGATCAAAATTTTGCAAAACTGGCGCCGTACTGACACATTTTTTAATATTACAGATCGCATTTTCATGAACATCAGTCCAAATCCATGTTACATCTTTTTTTAGCAACGAATTTAAAGGTGCTGCCATATCTGCTAACTTATTGATGTAAACTCTTAAATAATTCACTTTTCCCAAAAATATTTGCAATTCTTTTTTGTAAGGAGGACTTTCAATATTATTTACTGCTTTAACTCTATCGGTGTCTATTTTCATTCCTTCACTTGAGAAAACATGCCCAAAATATTTAACTTCGTTTAACTTATACTGAAATTTTCTTGAATTGAATCGTACATTGCATTTCTTAGCCCTATCCAAGACACATTTCAAAACTATGTCATGTTCTTCTTCATTTTCACCACAAATCAACAGATCATCACAGTAAACTACGACTCCAGGTATGTCAGTGAATGCCCTTTCACTGTACTTTTGAAAAATCTCAGGTGCAACTGATAAACCTAAAGGCATTCTTAAAAACTTATAACACCCAAATGGTGAACTAAATGTGCAATAATCTGTTGAATTTGCCGCCAGTTTAATGTTGTAATAACCATCCGATAAATCCAAAACTGAAAAAACTTTCTTATTACTTAATTTCTTATTACGTAATAAATAAATATATTGTTAAACTTTGTTGATACTGATTGTGACTTAAAAGAAATGATATTTTATTTTCAATAGCAGTAGTAACATTCATCTTCATAGGTAATGATTGTACTCTAGCATATTATTATATTGACAGGCTTGACACCACAATAGTCTTATATTAAGAAGTTTTTTAATCTTGCTCATGTTAACAATAAAGTGGGAGTTCAATCTTGAATCAGTGAATCGTCCACAACCATAACATTTTTCAGATAGAATAAAATGTGTTAATGTCCATGGCCATTCACATTCGTAGTTGAGTGCTAGAAAGTCATCTTTACTTAAGAAACAGTCAACGTCTAAAAATACCACCATCGCTGAAGAAACTGAAAATACAAAAATAATTTATTTTAAAAAGTGTCACAGAAGAATTCTAAAATTGCGGGTAGATGAATAAGTAAACACCAATTTGACTAGCTCTCCTATTTATTAAATCATTTATAGAGTTTTTTAAAGTATTTCATCTTTACTTATACTAAAACCAGTTACATAATGTCTAAGTGTGGTGCGTGTTTGAAAGAAGTGTCTTCCTCCGACGTGGTTCAGTGTAAAAAAGCGGGATGTGATCAACAATACCACCCTCTCTGTGTTGGAGATGGTGTGCCATCGGATACGTCGCTCTGGCTGTGTCCTCTCTGTCGTGCTAAGGATAGAAAGAGGAAGAATAGTAATGAAACACCTGTGAAATCTGTTGGTCGAGAGAAAGAGCCTACGACAACTGTTAGTGTAAAAGAGTCGACGACAACTGTTGGTCTGAAAGAGTCAACGACAACGTTGCTGGCATTCACTGATACTAACTTTGTCAACACCAAACGAGGTACGCAAACCACTAACTTAATTGACCTAGATGACGACGACACATCTAAAATGCTAAGTTCTATTCAGGAGCGCTCGACTGGAACTGCCGAAACAAATACAATTTGCAGTAGAACAGGCTCTCATGCCGTTTACCAAAAAGTTGGAGGCCCTTGAACAGTCTGTGATACATATAAGTGACAAGTATGACGAGTTTAAAGTATCTATAGAAACTCAAGGCGCTGCTATAAAAAAATTGCAATCTGAAAATGCTGTGCTTCAAGATAAAATCAAAGTGTTGGAGAATCGATTTGAGCTCCAAGAGGCTTCTTTTGCCAAACAAGAACAATGGTCAAAGCTTCAAAATATTGAGTTAGTCGGCGTGCCGGAAACCACTGAAATTACATTGCTTACTGTGATGGATAACCTGGCAAGTCGTATAAGTTTGCCGCTTGATGCCAGTGAAATTGAGTTCGCCCACAGAATCCAAGCTAAACGACCGGTCTCTGGTCGTCCTAGAGCTATAATTGTGCGTTTCCGAAATCGAATCACCAAGGATAAATTGTTATCAGCACTAAAGAAAGAGCGAAACTTAACCTCAAATGACATCGGAATTGATGGTGACCCTTCGAAAATTTTTGTCAACGAGCATCTTACTCTGAAAAATAAAAAGTTACTCAACAAGTGTAAACTCCTAGCCAAAGAAAAAGGATACGAGTATGTATGGACCAAAAACTGTCGTATATATACAAGGAAATGCAAGGGATCGCCTTTTATTCTTGTGTCAAAAGAGTGTGATTTAAAAAGAATTGTATAAATGAATTATTTGTAACGTACCTATTCTATGTATTTTTGCACTGTAACCTATACCTTAGTAGCATACATTTGCACGGATGCCACAAAACTAACACTTCACATACAAATACACTAAACAATATCCATTACAAATTCCTAAATCCTATGAGAGTATATTTTCCACTTATAAATACTTTCCTCTTTTAATTTCACAGTCACACGTTTACATAAAGCGGTTGTGTCCAACACCCACGATCATGTCGATCATGCCTACAGTATAATTCGAACCATATTTACAATGTTTTGCCTACATGCACAATTCACTACGACTCACTTTCTTAAATGACTAACTTAAGTATTATGTATCAGAATCTGCGCGGAATACGAACGAAAACATTAGTTTTATAATAACTTATTAAATATAAATCATCATATTGTTTTATTAACTGAGACTTGGCTGAATGATAAGATATTAGATTCGGAACTCGTAGATTCTCGATATAATGTATTTAGGCGTGATCGTGGCTCTAATGGTGGGGGACTAATGTTGCTATGTAAGAAACAATTGAGCGTGCGTCTCCGAACGGACTGGGATCGGGTCTTTCCGCTCAGTGTCGAATGCATGTGGCTCACAGTGGACGGCCGCGCACTGAATGCGGATCGCGATCTGCATATCGCGTTGGTTTACATGGCGCCTGACGTGCACCTCGCGAAACGTATTTATTACTTAACGGAATGGGTAAGCGATATTATGGCTGGTAATGACAACGACTATTTGATGATCGTGGGAGATTTTAATCTATCATCTATACAATGGAATCCATCAGGTACAGTTTTCTTAAAAAGGGGTAGCACGGAGTTGCAAACCGAGGGACTAAATTTAATAAACCAACTGAACTTTTTAGGCTTAGATCAGTATAGTTATTTTAAAAACCAATCTGGAAATACATTGGATTTGTTTTTTTGCAACTTTGGTGTTAATGTGACTCAGTGTATGACGCCCCTTGTAATGGAAGATTATAGATTTCATACTACTTTGGACATCGACGCATCCGACATAGTAATACAGCCCTTACCTAAGTTGTTAATTCGTAAACGTCAATTCAGAAAAGGTAGATACTGCGAAATGAACTCTGATCTGAATGAAGTCGACTGGGTTAATCTTTTATCCTCTAAGAACGTGGAGGAAGTAGTTGATATTTTCTAGGCTGAGTTGAATACAGTTGTTGATAAACATGTGCCAATCATCACATCAAATGGCCCCCGTCAATATCCTATATGGTATAGTAAAGCATTAATTAATTTGTTAAGAGAGAAAGCTAAGGCACACGCTCGCTGGAAGTGTTATGGTAATGACAGAGACGGGGATACCTTTCGACTATTACGCACCAGGGGAAAAAAAATGCAGGATGAATGTTATAAACACTATATTAAGCGTTCTCAAGATGCAATTAAATCCAATCCTAAAGCATTGTGGTCTTACGTTAACTCGAAGCGAAAGTCCGCGACAGGGTATCCTAGCACTATGACGTATGAGGAGAAAAAGCTTACAACTGCAGGGGAAATATGTAATGCATTTAGCCGCTTTTTTGAGGGTGTGTTTGTACAACCAGTCAATTCTTATCCAGTCGAGGAATCGCATAATTTCTTGTTCTCCAGTACCATTGACTCCATGATAATGACATCAGAGGAGGTATTTAAGTGTTTAAAAGAAATTGATGAACACAAGGGTGCCGGCAGTGATGGTTTTCCGGCTATTCTGTTCAAAAGATGCGCTGAATCTTTGACCGTACCAGTGACTATATTATTTAGTAAATCTTTAAATATGTGTCACTTTCCGTCTATTTGGAAAGAAGCACTTATCGTGCCGATTCACAAAAAACGATCAAAGAATGATGTGAGACATTATCGCCCTATTTCCTCACTGAATGTGCTAGGTAAATGTTTTGAGCGTTTAGTGTATAATCGCGTCTGGCCTGTCGTTAAGCAAGGGTTACCTAACGAACAACACGGATTTTATAACGGTCGTTCCACAAACACTAATCTGGCTGTTTTTACAAATGACGTACTCAGTGGCATGGGTTTTGGGTCGCAGGTGGACGTTATATATACAGATTTCGAAAAAGCATTTGATCGGGTGGACCACGTCATTCTTTTGCGAAAACTGTGCCGGCTGGGTATACATGGAGATCTTTTGCGATGGATCCAGTCGTACGTTACTAAAAGACAACAGGCCGTTGTAGTGGGTGGCCATAGATCAAACTTTGTCGGTATACCTTCGGGCGTCCCCCAGGGTTCTATATTGGGTCCGCTTTTCTATTTGGTATATTTGTATGACATAGGGTTATGTTTTCGGTTCGCAAGATTTTTACTATATGCTGATGACACTAAGATTTACATGACAATTAAATCTCAAAAAGACTATCAAATGTTGCAAGATGATTTAGATCGACTTTCTCATTATTATGTCGTAAATAAGATAAACGTCAATACCGATAAGTGTGTACATGTTTCCTTTACTCGCGGCGTTGCGTTGCAGTTCCAATATAGTCTGAACGGCTCTCTCTTGAGGAAGGAAACTTCAATTGGTGACCTTGGTATTATCTTAGACAACAAGCTCACTTTTTCGTCTCATGTTTTTTTTTTTTTTTTTTTTTTTTATGTTATCCGGCAGACAAACAGGCATGTGGGCCACCTGATGGAAAGTGGTCACCGCCGCCTATGGACATCAGCAACACCAGGGGAGTCACCAATGCGTTGCCCGCCTCTGAAGAGATCTCTAATATACCTCTTGAACGATCCCATGTCATAGTGTAGATTATATTGTGTAGATTATATTGTGTCCAAAGCTTTCAAAAATTTAGGATTCATTCACAGGGTCACCAAAGAGTTTTGCGATTTAGAGTGTATCAAAATTTTATATTATGCATATGTTCGAAGTCAACTTGAATATTGTAGCTCAATATGGAACCCGCAGTACGTTACTTATGAAATTGCTGTGGAACGGGTACAAATGAAATTTTTGAAACATTTAAATTATCGTTCTCGCATGCCGAATGGTGACTACGTACAATCATGTCAAACACATAACTTGCTAACTCTGAAAAATCGACGCATTGTTCAAGATATGTCACTTCTTTATAATACAGTATCTAGTACCGTTGATTGTCCTGAGTTAATAAATACAATGTTAAAACTATGCGCGACTACAAAAAGGTCCCGTCACACAGCATTACTGTCTGTTCCGCAGGCGCGAACCAACTACGCGGCAAACAGCCTGGCCGTGCGCCTCCCAAAGACGTATAACAAATTATTTTCAGATATTGACCTATTTCGATTTCCTAAGAAACACTTTTTAAAGCAAATAACATACAAACTCAAAAATAATAAGTGATGCATTGGGTAAGTACTTACGTATTGAATGTGTCTGACTGAGTCGCGCATTGCTTGGCAAATCTGCATGAGTAGTACTGTTGGGTAGGAGACATGATGGTTGTGCGGATACTTTGATTTAGTTACCTACATAAGGAACCACTAGATTATGCCATCAGAAGCACATTTTTTCTAATAAAAAATTACTATAATTATTAATTATTTTTAAAACATAATGCCGACATGTGAACCGATCCTAAAACTTACCTTTGTTTACTTTCGGAAGGATTTTACACGCACACTCACACCACCAATCATTAACACAACACAATCACATTAACAGATCACATCATCACACACTGTGCTCCATGCAAATAATATTTTTTCTAATTTTCTTTGGGTAGGTAGATTAACGTCGACTTGTTTTTTTTTATTCTACTTCTACCCTTATTTGTTTACTAGTTTAAGTAATATAATATAAGTCTGTAATTGGCCTATGATAAAGTAATGATGTTTCGTTTAACATTTTTGTAAATAAGCTGTTGACTTCAGGTGTAATAAATAAAAATAAATAAAAAAAAAAATTGCTATGGACGACAGGAAGAAACTGTAATCTAATGATTTATACCTCTCGTAATTGAATCCTAACAAAATAATTTTATAGATTAGTTAAGTTATTTTAGGCAGATTCTGTAAGGGAACCCTATCTTCTTTTAATATGGATCTGGATTGAAACTGCTATAAATACTAATTTACCTATAATTGTTCCATAACATACTTAATGCAGACAATTTTCAAAACATGGCGAATGTACTTAAGAATTATCTTTATCTTTCAAAGCGCGTTGTGAAATTAATTAAATTTTAGTAGATATTCACAATAAAAATGACTTCCCCGGTGGTTCACATACTATATGTACAATAATTTTACAATACTTATGTTCTACAATAATACAAATTAAATCATAGTTTCATTAATAGGAAGTATACTCACGTTTTTCAATATATCTTTTTCACAAACAACCGCACCAACCAAATGCCGAAACTTTCAAAAACGTACTTGCCTGTTGTCTAATATCTAATTTGTACTATATCTTTAATTTTCTTGTGTACAATAAATTGTTAAATAAATAAATAAATAAAAAATAAATAAAAATACTTATAACTAATTGCTAAGTAAATTACTAGTGCATTATAAACAAGATTGCTTTAGTAAGATACTCATGTCAGATACTAATAAGAGTGTTTATGTTTATAAATGTTTAGTCTAAGAATATTATAGGAGCAATTGCGCTTCCGTAAGTGTATTATAGGGTTTAGTGACAGTCTGCAAGTTGCTCATAAGATCGTTATAAGAAATAATTATTCTATAACTGCGCCCAAATCCAGCTTTATAGCAATTTACAAGTATCTTAAAAATACAAAAAAAGTAGTCTTGAAGACGACTTGAAGTACTGATTTTGCTAGTTGGGCATACAATGAAAAAAGAAAAGACTGTAGTAATGAGCTCTAAATTAAATACACAAGTAATACGAACCGAACGGCAGCGTCGTTAAAAATTTAAATTTTGAATATCTAAGACGATTGTCTATTTTTGTATCGAAAAAGAAAAAAATCATATGTAAGTAAGTTTATAAACTGTAGTAAGTTCACAAAAATTTAGACATGCTTAATATACATGTAAGGAAACAATGCAATGTCTTTGAACCATTATTATAAAATCAGGCACGAATACCTTTAATAATAATAAATTGAACTCACCAAGGAATATTATTTTAAATTAACACTTATGTAGTGTTATAATATTATTTTAATTTTTTCCTTCCGGTTGGTTGAAAGTTTTAGAGACAACCGTACGCGGCGGAAAACAAGACGCCAATGAAGCAAGCCGACCGCGGACCGCGGTTCCTCAGACCGGTCGCGGCTGCCTGGTGGGGTTCGCAGAGCGGGGGTGATGAGCGGGACAGAGATATAAATGGAAAGAGAAAGGCAAAGCGGAAACGGAAAACAGATAGGGGCCTATCTCAAACTAGTAAGCTTCAAATAACGGTCAAGGATTTAATATCAGCGCCGCGCGACTAGCTGTCGCCGTCAGCTGGTTTTAGTAAATAAACATCACACTGGCTAAACACGTATTCACTTTTACCTTTGCCCCTTAAATATTTATTATAATAGACAATTAACAAAATGAAACCATTATCTATACCTTTATTCCTGGAGGCATTATATTTATTTATTAGGATTATTTACAATTGTTTCGAAATAAACATGTAGGGTGACATTGGACTCCGCATTAGTGACTCCCCTGGTGTTGCTGATGTCCATAGGCCACGGTGACCACTTTCCATCAGGTGGCCCGCTTGCCTGTTTGTCAGCTGAATAACATAAACAAGCCTACCCGTTAACAACGAGCCCGCGCTACGAACTCTGACGTATAAAGGCCGCCCCACTATCGTGCCAGTTGCTGAGCGCTCGCCGCGGGAACGCACGTATATGGTGTACTTTAAACGTTTATGGATTTTATGAAAAACAATAGATCGAAATGTTCTTCTACAATTACTATTACACTTGGTGTCAAGAAACCGTCGTCGCCGCCATGCCGCCCGTTGCGCCCACCGCCCCAGCCCCAGCGTCGTCGCTGCCGTCGCCGCAAGAGATTCTGGCTGAAGAATTTAGTGCTGAGCTGCAGAAACTAGTCTTTACGATCTGAGGGCGTTAAAGCTGGTACACACGCGGGTGGTGGACACGTGCCAGCTGTTCCCGCACCCGCGGGGGCTGCCGCTGCGACGCGGGCTCAAGCAGCTCGCGTCGGAGCTCCTGGGCCGCGCCGTGCAGTGCAGCTCGTCGGGGCACTCGCCCTATGAGGACACTGTCGCCGCATTGGAAGTGGTCCTATTAAAAGTAACGATTGCTTGGAACATGGATCGGTACGGCCTAGACTATAAGTGTAACCGACAAATATTTGTGCATAGAGATTTTTAGTTTAGGGTTGTAGGTTAATTTAATTTTAGTTAGATAATTATGTTTATTTATTTATTTTATTGTAGTGCGATGTGTCTTTGAATTGCAATAATACTGCAATAAACGTGATATTGTTACATATAATTTATGTGTTTCTTTCACCTCCTGTATAAACTTGTGAGTACCTATGTATAATAATCAATCTGCACTTAGCTCATCGACTATAGGATAGATTGATTTGGTCTGTTTATAGGTACAAAATCTCTTAAATCACACGTATATCTACTAAATTTAACAAAATAGCAGTCTGGAAAATCAATAGTAAAAATTAATTGACAGAGTTATATAATTACAGTATTTTAATGTACCTCCTAATTTATCTTACCTTAGGATCATAGAAGAAACAGGGATACTTTTACACTCTTTATTGTATTATAACTAGCCTATTTCTCTGGATTTATTACCATAAAGGTAGCCAGGTTTAGAGGATACCAAAGGATGCAACTCCTTTTTTCCTCAGTGCCCCCTTTGTCCAACCGTAGCCAGCGCAATAGCACAACTATGAAAACGCACCTTCGTTCATTTATGTTGCCTGCAACCTATATGCATGATTCATATATGTTATGGGCAATACTCTGAAAAATGGGCAGGTGCGTTTTCTATTGTTATATTTATAATACTGCGATCTCCAACCCACCTGCCAAGCGTGGAGATAACGGCAATAACCTCCCTTTTCGTGGGAGAGCCCCGAAGTCCGACAGTGGACTGTTATGGGCTGTGATGATGATTATGATAGCCAATTGTTACCGCTTACCATCGGGTGGGCGGTCTATCTGCTAGTTTATCACTGCGTATAATTAAAAAAATACATATATTTTAGATAGATAAGCAGCAAAATACCATAAATGAAAACTAAATCATTTTATGTACTTGTACCAAATAATTACTACAGTAATATAATAACCACAAAATACATAGTAAACAACTCACACAAGACAAAACAACTTGCTGCACACAAAAACATAACAGAAAAGAAAATAAACATACACTAATAATAAACTAACACAATTAATAATTACGTTTTCTATTAAATAGTAACTCTTCCAATGCATCCCCAAAAACGATTGAACAATTTTTAAATATTTGGCCGAAAAGTTTAGATGCGTTCAAAAGAGGCTGCACAACTGCATTTTGAAATTGGTGTCACATCTACAACACAAATGTTTCACTATATCGGCATTAAAATTATTTGGCCTTGTTAGGCCGGCTTTAATAATATTTCTAGTCTAAAATTATTTTCCGTGGTAATAAAAAACTAACACGTGAAAGAGGTAGTCGTTCAATACCTTATAATAAACATAAAAAATAAGAGAATATGAACACGAGGCACACGGCGTCTGTAAGTGCACTTTTCAATAGCAGCAGAATGTTGGCTACCTACTTGCTGTATTTGCTTTATCGCACGGAGTGCGATATTCACACGCGAGAGCACGGGGTCCTCCTTTCTGCTCCTCTTTGTCCACTTCTCTCGATCTTAGTCATCCTTAGTTGTGAGTTTATTTTTGTCAACGTCTAGCCATCTCTTTTTGAGCCGGCCTCTCCTCCGTGACTGGTGGAAGTGCCGGACATTCGTATCGTAATTAATTTGACACTTTGATGTATGTCTATCGTTCCAGACATAAACATACGACTTGCCTGGCAATTTTTTGAGGCTCAGACGGTACTGGGCGTTGGGTCACGGGTCGGTGTAGGTCATACTCCGCACAAAGACACCGCCAATAAACTACCGGAGGTGCGACAGCCGGTGGAGCAGGAGGAGGCTCAACAACATGTTGAGGCGCAGGTGCTTCAGGTGCTGGAGGCTCCATCTGCGGTTGAGGAAGCGGGGCCGGAAAAGGCGAGTCGGCTGGCGGAGCAACCTCTTCGGGTATCCTGGCGGGAAGATGGGCTTGTACTGGCAGCACCATGGTTAGGATGAGTTGAGATAACAAGTTCTAAGCAAACGCTGTAATTCACTCGACGTTTAAAGCAGAAATGATTTCGGTCTGCCGGCACAGGCGGATTATCGTCCCGGTAGTGTGCGGGGCGGGGTAGGGATTGCTTCGCATTGTTTTGCGGACTGGCTACCTGCCTTGGCTAATCGTCAGATAGGGATGTAACAACGAAAATACCACATTTTACGTAGTGGCAATTTCCAGAACGTCGTTAGCAATAGTGTTAATTTTATTGTACAAAACTTTTATGGTTTTTATTCATTCGGTATACCTATTGCGAGATTAAGACCACTCGAGGCTCACTCAATCTACTATGTCCTGGATACCTTATCATAAAATATATACCTAATAACATATACATAATAACAAGTAAAGATTTTTATATAATTTGCTTTTCATTGTTCCAATTTAGTTTAAATATCTATACATATAACGCCGTTTTCAAAACTAGACAGATATATCATTTTTGTATGAAATTTATGCGTGCTGTTAAGGAATGGAAATTTTCCGATTAAATCCGTGACCGTTATTTGAAGCTTACTAGTTTGAGATAGGCCCCTATCTGTTTTCCGTTTCAGCTTTGCCTTTCTCTTTCCATTTATTACTGTTTCGCTTATCACACCCGCTCGGCAATCCCCACCAGGCAGCCGTGACCGGTCTGAGGAACCTCCGCGGTCGGCTTGCTTCATTGGCGTCTTGTTTTCCGCCGCGTACGGTTGTCTCTAAAACTTTCAAACAACCGGAAGAAAAAATTAAAATAATGTTATAACACTACATAAGTGTTAATTTAAAATAATATTCCTTGGTGAGTTCAATTTACAAATAAGTTAAATCAGAATCGACTCGCCTTCATCTGGTAAGTGCTATTGGATTGTCTCTCCTTTTTGAGTGAATAAAATAATATTCTATTGTCGGGTATTCGTGCCTGATTTTATAATAATGCAATATTTCTTTACATTGCATTGTTTCTTGACATGTAAATTAATCATGTCAAAATTTTTAAGAACCTACTCTACTGCACTTTATTAACTTACCTACATATTATTATTTTTTTCTTTTTCGATACGAAAATAGTCAATCGTCTTAGATTTTCAAATTTTTAATTTTTAACGGCGCTGCCGTTTGGTTTATATTACTTGTGTATTTAATTTAGAGCTCGTTACTAAAGTCCTTTATTTTTTCATTATATGGCACCTACCCACATTATTTTTAGTTGGTAAACTGTTTTATTTGGAGTATAGATGGATAAATCTAGCAATTATGGTGTGGTTGCGGGTGCTCCAAAAGTTATGTTACCTTCTGTTTCTTTTCTGTTTCTAATATAATGTTCCAGAATATTCAATGTCTCAATAACAAGGTATACATGCTTGAAAGCTTTTTACAAGGTCATAACTATGAAGCAGTTTGTTTATCGGAAACCTGGGTTCCAGCAGATTGTGATAACTCAATTGTACTTGAAAACTACAAACTAGCGAGCTCATATAGTCGACGAGTGAGAGAACACGGAGGCGTTGCTATACTTTTACGTAATGATGTAGATTTTATTAGATTTTATGAACTAACTCGTGAATTTATCGTGGAATGTTGCTGTGTCTAAATTGTTAAATGCAATTTAATACTAATTTGTGTATATAGAGCGAACCGTAACATAGAAGAATTCTACGATTGTCTTAATAATTTATTGCAAAAAATCAAATATAAAGAAAAGAAACACATTGTAGTCGGCGGAGACTTTAAGATAGACACAAATAAAAAAAAAAAAATATCTAGGCGGTTATTGGATACTATGTTAACGTATAACCTTAAAAATATTGTGACGGATCCGACTAGGGTAACTTCCAAAACATCCTCCTGCATAGATCTCATTTTCACTAACAACAATAAATTTGACAAATTAAACACGAACTTCGGCTTATCCGACCATAACAGCTTAGTTTATACATTTACTGGTCACTCTGACATTAAACACACCAATGATAAAATATGGACGACACGAAAAAGAATATATAATAAATTAAACATGAAAATCAAAATCATCAAAATCAAAATCAAAATTTCTTTATTGATTAGGACATTAAATATCTCTTTCAATCGTCAAAAAGGAGGGGGGTAGGAAAGTAGGAAGGAAACACACAGTGACACGCTGACCGCCCTATGGCTGTAGATAAACGTATCCCTCGCCAACCACAACCGAACCGGGCTCGACAATGCCAGACAGAGCCGGAACGCTATATTATATTATATACTCGTAGGTATGTCTAGTATAATTAAGAAAAACCACCTAAAACTACAGCAAGAGTAAGCCAGTCCACCAAGGCAGCACCCGTTCACGAGTATAACGCAGAGCCCAGCCATCGTCCAATTCAACCATATTTGAGGGAAAAGAGCGACCCGGCCCCCACGCCACCGCCAGACAGACTTTTAAGTGAGCGTGCATCACACATGCTGCATGTGATAGGTAGTTGCTCCCACCCTACTCTATCCTATCCCTACCCTATCGCTACCTTACCCCTACCCTATCCTACCATTGCCTTAACCCTACCCTACCACTACCTTACCCCTACCCTACCACTATCTTACCCCGACCCTACCACTATCTTACCCCTACCCCACCCTATACTACCTTACCGCTATCTTACTCCTACCCTACCCTACCCCTACTCTAACTACTACCCTACCCCTACCCTAGCGCAGACAGGAGACACCATGTGTGGGAGAGGAAGGAAAATTAACGCCGCTTCCAAGGTGGTTCTCTGTGGGGGAAAGAAACGGCAAGAAACCCACAGAGCCTACGTTAATTCTTTTTTTTTTTAAACATGTCTTATGTACTAATACATTATTTGTCCTATATACTATCTTAAAAGTAAATACCTGTATAGAACAGCAGTTCAGTCCCATGGACTTTTGTCATTTACATATTCAGATATACTATAATAACTTTTTGACATAATTTGTTTTTTATAGCGACTTTAAATTTATTCAATGGTAAATTCTGAATATCTGTTGGAACCTTATTATAAAAGCGTACACATTGACCCATAAATGATTTGTGGACTTTGGCTAGACGACAAGCACCAGCAACAAGCTTATCTTTATTTCTCGTATTAATATTATGAACATCACTATTCTTCTTAAATAAGTGTAAATTTTTATGAACATACATTAAATTCTTATATATATATTGTGACGGCATCGTCATTATATCAATGTTCCTGAATTTATCTCTTAGTGAAGTTCTAGGTCTCAATTGATAAATCGCGCGAATAGCCCTTTTCTGCAATACAAATACATTGTGCCAGTCGGCAGCGTGTCCCCACAGCAGTATGCCATAGGCCATAATACTGTGGAAATAACTAAAGTAAACTAATCTTGCTGTAGCCTCGTCAGAAATACTCCGTATTTTCTTTACAGCATATGCTGCAGAACTTAGCCTTTTCGCCAATTTATCAATGTGAGGACCCCATTGTAATTTATTATCCAGGGTAAAGCCTAAAAATACTGTAGAATCAACAAAATTCAAATTTTCGCCTTTTATTTGTACATTGGTGGGCACTGATCTAACATTTGGCAAAGAGAATTTTAAACATTTTGTCTTCTTGCCATTCAGTAATAAATTATTAACCGTAAACCAGTTTACCACTTCTGCAATAGCCTACGTCTTCATATGTTAATTGTTGTCTTTTTACTTTAAACACTAAAGATGTATCGTCCGCGAACAAGACAATTTCATGGGTATCTTTTACAAAGTACGGTAAGTCATTTACATTTACATTTACATAAACAAGAAACAAAAACGGGCCCAAAATATATCCCTGGGGGACTCCTATAGAGACAACAGACCCCATAGATCTCTCTCCGTTCACATCAACTTTTTGAATTCTATGACTCAAGTATGAATTTAGCTAGTTCAGGGCCAAGTCCTTTATTCCATAATGTTGTAATTTCCTGACCAAAATGTCATGATTAACGCAATCAAAGGCTTTGGATAAATCACAGAAAACCCCTAAGGCATCACGTGATTCCTCCCACGCCCCAAAGATATGCTTAATAAGTTCAACACCTGCATCAGCTGTTGAACGACCGCGAGTAAAACCGAATTGTTTATTTTGCAATAGGTTACTTCCATAAAAATGAGCTTTTAGTTGTTTTTTTTTTTTTTTTATGTTATACGGCAGACAAACAGGCAAGCGGGCCACCTGATGGAAAGTGGTCACCGCCGCCTATGGACATCAGCAACACCAGGGGAGTCACTGATGCGTTGCCCGCCTCTGAAGAGACCTCTAATATACCTCTTGAACGATCCCATGTCATAGTCCAAAGGAAACACTGTGGCTGGGAGCTCATTCCACATCCGAATCGTACGAGCGAGAAACGTTCTTTCGAACCTTCGCGTCGTGACCAACAGAGGGTCTACGTAGTGAGGATGAGTACCAAGCCCACGGCGGGTGGTGCGATGGCGGAATTGTGCTGTGGGCACCAGATCGAAAAGTTCCTCGGAACACTCCCCATTGTACAGCCGATAGAACACACACAGGGAGCCAAAGTCCCTTCGGTTTGCCAGTGGTTCCAACTTGCGTGTTAGTATGGGATCATCGACAATTCGTACAGCGCGTCTCTGTACGGAGTCTAGAGGATTAAGCAGGTCGGCAGTTTCGCCGGCCCAAAGATGGGAACAATACTCCATATGTGGCCGCACTTGTGCCTTGTACAGCAGCAGGCGCTGCCCCGGGGTGAAGTATCGCTTGGACCGGTTAAGCACTCCAAGCTTTTTCGAAGCTAGTTTGGCCTTGCCTTCCAGGTGACTCCGGAATCGCACGCTATCCGATATGTCGACACCGAGGATCCCAATACTTTTTGAGATGGAAAGGGGTGTTCCTTGAAACTGCGGCACTATGTCAAAGGGATCTTTTTTGGCGGAAAATGCGCAGACCTGTGTCTTCAAGGGGTTGAATTGGACTAGGTTTAGTCTGCCCCACTGAGCAACTTGCTCCAAGGAATGTTCGATATGATTTTCTCAAATATTTTACTTAGAGTCGGTAAAATTGAAACTGGTCTAAAATTTGTAGGATCCGTTGTATTACCAGTTTTCAACAATGGAATAACTTTACTGTGCTTCATCAGGTCAGGAAATTCACCATTATCAACACAATTATTAAATATATTCGCTAAGTGGACAGCAATAACATCAATTACAGAGCTAATAATTTTTACCGACATACCATCAATGTCGGCAGTTGCTTTCATTTTTATGGTTTTAAAAGCCTTAACTATATCTTGAGGTGTTGCATGCTCGAACTTAAAATCGATGACACTCTCGGGTACATTTTGTTTTAACAAGGATTCAGCGAGAGCAGGAGACGAACTTAAGGATTTCGTAGTTGACACTGGAATGTCTGTAAAAAATTTATTGAATGCCTCCGCAACTTCCGAGTTTTTGGTAACAACATTATCATTTATCTTTAAACTGTACTTAGTATCGCGATTTGTTACTTTTCCAGTTTCACTATTTATTATCTGCCATGTGGATATTACTACATCTGTGCAATTTTTTAGTTTGTGTTTAACGAAATTCGATTTAGCTGTAGCACAAACGCGTTTAAATAACTTCGAATAATGTTTAACATACTCAGCAAATTCTACGCTATTATTATACGCCCGTTCTGCATAGAGCTCATATAATTTATTTCTACTCTTATGTATTCCTGCTGTCGCCCAATCGCTAAACATAAGTTTGCTGTTTACTGCCTTCACCTTTGGTTTAAATATACTATTACTTTCAGTTTTTGTCATGTGTAAAACTGAATTATAATATTCATTTGTATCATCAAAATACTTTAAATTAGATGATTTCTCTATAATGTTATTTCTAAAACTGTTTAGACGGTTGTTGGATTCACGGATTCCTTTAAATTTCTATTACATGACATCGACTGGGATAAAATTTTAATTTACGACAATGACATTAACCTAAATTACAAAATATTCAATAATACACTACAGGACATTTTAAATAGAGCGATTCCAATAAAAAACATAAAAATAAACAACAAAAAGGGAACTTTGTTAACTTGGTAACTAAAGGTCTAAAGAAATCTTGCAAGCATAAAAGACAGTTAAAAATATTATCAAATCAAATTCCCAATGACTATGTATTTAAAAAACACTATAATTTATACGAAAAACTATTGAAAAAATGCGTTAAATCGATACGACTAAACTATATTCAAAAAATATCATCGTCAAACAACAAAATGAAGTGTATGTGGCAGATAATAAACGAGGTCACAAAGCCTAATAAAAACGGTAATCGCAGAAATATGTGCATTAAAGTTAACAACAGAGACATAAGCTCACCCTCTGTCATTGCGAATACGTTTAATGAGCATTTTTTAAATGTTTTTAAACCATCTACGTACAGCGATGCGCGGGCGCCCGTGGGTGCGGCGGCGGCGGCGATGGCGCCGGCGCCGCAAACCCTCATGTCGTCCATGTACCTAAGACCGGTAGATGCGCGCGAAATATATAATACTATACGACATCTAAAAAACAAGCGAAGTATTGGTATCGACGACATACCTACATGTCTATTAAGAGCGTGCGCACCCGAACTTACACAGCCACTAACAAGACTTGTAAACCAGTCATTCGAATTAGGCCTATTCCCAAATATGCTAAAGATCTCACTAATTAAACCTTTGTAGAGCTCGTCTAATCTAAAATGAAGCGCCCCACTATCACATTAACGCACACAAGCTAGTTTAAAATATGGACGCAATACATATACAAATGCCGTTGTAATTAAATAAATATAAATATAAATAAATATTCGTGAACAAATTCACACAACGTTATCTAGACCCAAACTAAGCAAAGCTTGTGCTATGGGTGCTAGATAACTGATATACTACTTAAATACTTTTAAATACATACTTATTATACATAGAACACCCAGACCCGTACAATTGGTCATTCAGTTTCTATAGTAATCTGTGATTCAGTTGCCGGTCAGATTCAAACGTAAGCGTCGCACGCGTCGTTCATTGGCTCCCACACAGATGAAGTGTCGTTATCAATATTTGCACTCACACATCGAAATCAACGAACTAAGTAGTGGGGCGCGTCATATTAGACTAGACGAGCTCTACAAAAAATGTAACAAATTCGACGTAGGTAACTATCGCCCAATAGCCCTACTTTCGTCAATTTCAAAAGTTTTGGAAAAGTAATGTAAAATCGCCTGTACAAATTTTTTGAAAAAATAGGCGTTTTTCATAAATATCAATTCGGGTTTAGAAAAAATCGCTCCACAAGTCTTGCCGTTTATACCTATATACAATGGATTCTCGAAAATATTGATAAATCGTATAACGCCGTAGGCCTACTACTAGACCTAAGTAAGGCCATGATAAGGTATGTTACAACATTTTACTGCAAAAGTTATATAAAGTAGGTATCCGTGGCATTGTACATGAATGGTTTAAATCGTATCTCCAGTCACGGACGTAGTGCGTCCAACTCGAACATTATGATGAATCCACCCGCAAAATCGAAATAATACGATCCGATTTTCGAGAATTGAAGGGATCCATTCCCCAAGGAAGTATCCTAGGATGCATTTTATTCCTGATTTATATTAACGACTTACCGAAAATTCTTGATACTCCAAATTTACTTTTTGCGGATGACATATCACTTTTGTTCGGTTTCACACAACACGACGACTATAATAAAAATATCTATGACACACTAAATATAATAAATGCCTGGATCGATGCACAAAAACTAGAAATAAATTTCGATAAAACCAAATTAATCCAATTCCAACCACACCAAAGAAGACCATTGCCACTGAATATCACTTTTAATAATAAGAAGATTGAAGAGGTTAACCAAGCCACCCTGCTAGGATTACTCCTGGACAGTCAACTAAACTGGAAAACACATATAGCACAAACAAAGTCTAGACTAGCAAAATTTGTATATGAACTTAGTATTTTAAAACGTAACACTAGTTTAAAAACGGCACTATCGGCGTATCACGCGTTCGCAGTGTCATGGCTGCGATACGGACTAACACTATGGGGCAGAGGCGCCACCGCTCAGGAACTATTTGTCATGCAAAAAAAATGCATGCGCATACTTTTCAACGTAAAAGACAAATATAGCTGTAGGCCTTATTTTATTGAGAAACAATTATTGACTCTTCCGTGTTTGTATATCTTAGAAACGGCAATGTTTGTAAAGAATAACCTGCATTTATTTACATTTAACAGCAGTGTCTCAAAAAGGACATTAAGACCGAGAACTAATATTATTTTACCTACTTCCAACTTACAAATATATAGGATCCGTCATAGAAATAAATACCCTGGAACCGGTTGAGCGAACAAATAACTCTGACGGTTACCATAGTAAATAAAACTGCGCTGTCTAAAGTGCCACAAACATGTCTGACCGGGTGACAGCGTCGCTGTTGTTGGAATTGACATAACATTTCAAAACGGCAACACTTAGTTCCGGTTTTGTCCACCGGGTCGAATAGGTTTGTCAACAATCTTGTCAAGCCGCCAGATATAACATTGTTAACGCGTACAAGAATATGTATGGACAGTGGTAACCATTCCAATAGCTATGTGTAATACGTCGTTGGATAGCTATTTTCGAGCTGAACAAAAGTAAGTAAGGCGCTAACTGCCAAATTTTAGTTCGTTCAGAGTTATGCTGTACTAAACAAATCACAGTATTAAGTATTTTTTTCTGTTCTACCCGCATTTAATGGCCATGTGTAATGCATCGATGGATTCATGGATATACAGGGTGTAAAAAGACCGCTAGCATTAATTGAAACCCCATATTCTACCCATGAAACTGCCCACATTGCGCGTCGCAATTAATTATTTATTTTAGGTAGCGAAATTATGAAGTCATTTCCGCGGGTATGTTTTTTGGGGAAAGTTGTTCAGTTTCGTGGCTAGAATATGAGGTTTCAATTAATGCTAGCGGTCTTTTGACAACCTGTATAAGTATAAATAAACCATACCATATTAAATATAATGGCGCAGTCTCTTGTGCCACAAACTTATTTGACCCGGTGACAGCGTCGCTGTTGTTGGCAATGACATATTATTTCAATATGGCAACACATAGTTCCAGTTTTGGCCACCGGTTTTTAGCACTGAAATAGACGTCAGTCATCAATCTCGCCAAGGCGCCAGATATAACATTGTAAAAGCTTACAAAATTGTTGTAACGTAATGCCTTAAATATAAATTTCTAAACAGTAATAATTGGGATTCGTCAATTACAAATCCAACCTTCAATTCCAACCTTCAAATTTATCATTTTATCTCCTTTAAAATTATACCACTTTTGTCGTTGTAGAATTCTTCAACGAAGCTACATTATATAACAATATTATTGTTATTGATTAATTTGTATACTCATCTGTTATCTATTTTTATCTATAATAATATTACTTCCGCGAAAACAAAATCAACGGCATTATGCCGCTGGTGCAAAGTCACATCGTGCGCATATATGTAAGACTGCCAAATAAAAAATAAGCAGATGGCGTGCATTGAATTTGAATGAACATACCAACTAATCATGGCCGGTTAATGATGTAGCAATAAACACTTAAATATTTATTGGAAATGCTAAAAATATAAGTTTTACAAGTAATACATGATATTTCTTATACTTTACGGAAAAAAGATACTCCATTCTTGGTTTTGGTTACTGTTTATTGGAATTAGTGCATGTGTTTCCTACGCAACTCGGCATTCTTAGATTGTAAAGTAACGACCATTCGTATACGTGGCCAAAACGTCACTGAGACATAGTTGGAGCGCAATTGCAGTTTACGCTCCAATGACATGGAGCTATTCCCTTTGGTCCATGAACGGGTCCATTATGTAGAAGTCATTGGGATCCGTATTGTTCTGCCATACAAATATATAACAACATTCCGGAAACGATAAAAACCGAATCGAAACCACACATATTCGCAAAAAAACTTAAACAATATTTAATTGAGAAATTTTACTACAAAATTGACGACTTCCTAAATAATAGATAATCCCGTAGATCAACGTAGATATAATTTAGTGTTTAATAGATTTGACATTCCAAATATTGTGTGAATATGCTGACATTGATTCGATTATTTACAATTATTGTATTCCTAATTATTGAATTATTGTATGACATTTTAACATTTATTTGCTTATAGTTTGACCATAAAATTACCTGCCCATTATATGTACCTACCTATTATATTTACTTGCAAATAATATGGTTAAACTTAACTTATAGGACAATTTTATAATGTTTAAATCATTAGTTTGTATGATGTAACAGTTTTGACAGCAATTTAAATTTGCAGTGCCTTCCAAAGGTGTCTAATGTGAATCTTGTTAATTATTAAGACCTTATGTACCATTGGACAGCAAATAAATAAAATGAATATGAATATGATATGATCGATCACTATCTATGCCTATGGAGGCATGAGTATAATTATTATGCTTGACGAGACGATTGGAATATAAGTGATGGTTTGAAAAGACTAAAAGTTAGGTTATTGGGAAGATCGATGTCAAGGTTTCACTGGGGGCACGTGATCAGGATGTGGTCCAGCCACGTGCTCACGGTCTGAGATGCAAGATTGGATGGTGAGTTTCAGGTTTCCCATCGATAGAGAATCGAAGAGGTAGGCTTTTCGAGACCTAAAGGTCTCTGTTCCCTATTATTTAGGTGAGGATAACGTTAAGTGATTTCGCAACAAGAAGAACTCGCTGCCGTTTCGAATGCTGTCAAAGCTAAGTTACATGTTTATTTTATACTTTGTTAAATTTCTTTCTTTTGTTTGACTGTTTAGATTTGTGTGAATTACACTTTAATTACCTTACAAGGATTTTGTCTTTCAAGCATTTCGTTTATGCGGATTTTGATATCTGATTTTGTTTTTTTTACGTGAATTAAATTGTTTTAATTTGTGGATTGTTTCCGAATATGTATGCAGTTGATTTACAGAATTAATTCATATAAATTTACATATCACTGTTGCAATGTTGATAGACTATTTATTGTGTTTGCTAGCTATACTAAGTATTTCGTCAACTGTTTTTCAGGTACGACATTTTTTTTGTGCTACTACGATTATTTATTTACTTGATACCACAATCTTGAAATGCTTGTTTTCGACTCATAGTTGGTTATGCTCGATTTGATTTTCGGATTTTCGGTTCACGTTTTGTAATTGTGTTTGTGGATTTTTGGGTTGACCAGCTACAGTAAGCCATGCTTAAAACTTACTACTCATCTCCCATTTTTAATACAATTTATTTATTTATCTATTTTATCTCGTTATTCTTTTTTACCTGTATGCATATGGAAAACTATAATATACCTAGGTTAGCAATGTAACGAGCAAAGTAAAGAATAACGAGCCTGTTACCGGACCATCATTGGTCGCGGGCGCTGCGCAAGCCGCGCCCACCGCGGCGATACGCAGCCGCGACATGTCAATATGGCGGCTCATAGTACTAGGTACTTATCGCAGGGGTATCCAAAGTGTGCGCCGCAGAGTACTGGGGCGCCGTGCAGAGTAAGCAGGAGTACCACGTGGCGCTCTTATTTTCCCATTTAAAAAAACTAAATTTAGATATTTATATTTACACAATGTAGATGACATCAGAAACTTTGCCAGGATACAAAAAAAATTTCATGATTCTTAAGAAAAGAGTCTCATTGCTACAAAATACTTTCGTTTGCTTTATTTTAGTAGAATTTTGGATATCTGTCAAAAATGAATACCTACCTATACAAGTGCAACAGGGAATTCAAACGAGCTAGTGAGTCACCTGGCTGCCGAGTACAAATACGTTAAATATCTACTAATGCTACCTACCAATACACGCGAGTGTCATACGACAGTTTTCAACACACATAAAGTATTTTGTCCAAGCCAAAAACATTAGTTATGTACAGGTTAACGCCAAGATAGCTACCGCATAGTTTGCTGAGATAAGATGAAAATCGTTGCAAAATGGCCATGTCCACGAACAAGTATTAAAAGTTTAAATAAAACTTAAGAGCGAGAGAGTATTTAATATCGATATGATTTCAAGAATTGTACTTTTGCGTTTCCCGTAGGTACATTTACCTAAAGTTTTTTTTATAATTTGCTCTAATTTGTTTAATTTTTTCTTAAATAGGACCTAGTTAAAACACACGACAATATAACGTCTTTTTCTACGTAAGTAACACCTCACGAAAACAGAGGGGAGTTGTAAGTTTCACTTGCGAATCTGTGTATATGTAGCTTTGTGTGTGGCATCATAACTCCATAACGGATGGACCGAGTGTCTACCTATAGGTATTACATTATGGACAAGCATTTTTTGCTGCGACGCACTGATAACGCGGAAGGGTTCCCATTGCACCACACGGAGACAATGTATCACCAGAGACGTATCAGATTTTGCAAGTTTACAGCTACGTTTACAGCTAAGTAGATCCCACAAAGGCACAAGACAATAGACGTCCCATTCTAGATGCTTCTTTGCTTAATTGATTCCTTTTAGGTTTCCTTATAGTTTCGCCATATCCGTTTGTACGCAGCTTATCTATGTCAAAAACGATTAGTACTAGAAACCTGAAATTTTGATATTAACCACGCGCATTATCCATTGTGGGGTAGAATAGGTCTTTTGAAATAATTTAGGGCATCTAAAGAACATTTTCGTAGGTGTTCCGTTTTCAATCCTATATTTTGCTTCAAAGTGGAATTTTTGTTAGAAACACTTAATGGTAGCTAGGGAACCCTAGATTGCAAGTGGCACTGCAAGTGTCTTTTTGTTTAGGTACCTAAAAAGGGTTTGGTTTAGACTCTTTTCAAACATAATAACAGGGAAATACCAGACGAAAGGAAATAACAGGTTAAGATTTGCATAAGAATTTTAAGCCACGTGCAATTTTGAAACTAAATATGTTAACGAAAATCTGACAAACCACAATCACGTCTCAAGTATTTAGGATTAGGTATTTGTTTAGATCTGTTTGTACTACGCAACCACGTAGATTTCTATGAATTTTATTATAAGCTGAAATAGTGTAATAATAAATTTTAATTCTTCCTCGGTACTAAATCAGGATATTTGCGGACGAAATCAGCCCGCTACAGGTTTGCCACGTCAGTCAAAGAAGTAAACAAAGGTTGTCTCAATCAATGCAATCCACGTTATTTAAATTTATGTATCTTCTTAAATCTATCATTACAGGTATTAACCCTTATGCAACAGACATGTATTACATAACAATATTTATAAGCAAAATAAAAATTATTACCCCACTAAATGTTATCATAATAAGACACTACGTAAAATGTTGTCCTTGTGAATTTGAAAATCGTTGCAATTTAATTGGAAGTCCGGATCGCGCGCATCAGCGGCGCTTCTACCTGCATGTTGGTGCGCGGGCGCGGCTCGCGCTTGTGAAGCTTCCCTATAAAACCTTGTATATAATAGAAAATGACTGAAAATATCGAAAGGTAAAGCGATAAGCCGAATGGATGCAAATTATATTTCGTCAACTATAACTATTAGATTTGTTATGATTATTTAATACTTAAGATTTTTTGAGTACTAGTGTCTTCTATTCATAATTTGGCACTAATTTTTGATCAATAACAATAATTTGTTGATCTTAGTTATATATTTTTATAGCTTCAAACAATTTCTTTTGTAAAGTTCAACAAATTTTACGTAGGTCTATGAGAAATCTTTTCGGATATCATTTTCGGTGGCTAGGTTTCTACAACATTTTTAGTTTACGATATATAATGTGTAGGTATTTAGTTGGCATTTCTCTTGAAATAAAAAATACAAATTGAATAAAGTAAATTTTTAATGCTCTATTTTTGTAAAATTCTTGCTGTCGAGAGTGCCACTGCGCCGGCGCGTCGCCACAGCCGTCCGCACTGACTTCCAGGCTTCGAAGACTCTGTCCCTATGATGAGAGAGTTCGAGTCCCTTCAGCCCGCAACGGAAATTTTTGGTTGCGGTGCCTCGTTGTCACTGGCTGCTGAAGCCGGGCGCTTCGCCGCCATGCCCCGAGGCGCCGCGGCGGGCACGTAGCACGGCAAGATCGCGGACCGGACGAAATGTACCTGAACCACATCGACAAATTACACGTTAGTTTTAATCCAGAAGTTCCAGCAGCAGAGCCAATTATTTATAGCTACAGACTCACGGAGGAATCTAAAATGTTAGTAGCTGCAAAATTTACCTTGACAGCTAATCCGTCAGTCCATGTGCCAGCCCACACCGCCGTTTTCCGTAGCCGCGTCGCGAACAACGCCGCGGCCGCAGCGCATCCAGCTAATGGCGACCCCTCACACCGCAATCCGATCAACCACGTCTGCAAAAAAAAACCACAATATATATGCCTGGTTAAATTAGGTTTAAAATATCATATTTCGACCATATCTTATGATAGTTTAAATTACTTACATTGGTCGGGCAGGTAGCACCAGGCGGGCCCTCAAAGCGACGCGTGGAAGCCCGTGCTTGCATCACCCCGGGCTGCTGTCCAAGACCGACTGTAATAAAGAGCATGTTCATTAGCTTTTTATAATATAATGAAAAATAGGAAAAAGTAAGTCGCTCAAGTGAAGGTGGCACTCACCGACGAGGTGTCTAAGGCGGCTTTCCACGAGCCCTGCCCACGGCAGCTGGGAGCCTCCACAGCCCGATGCCGTCACCACCGCGAACCGTTCGTAGCGCCCGAAGAAATCGGGAGCTAAGAACAGGTCGTCCCACTTGGCCCTGCCCAGCATTATTTCACTGACCAAGGCCATTCCTGGTGAAAGTGAAACGCAAATCGTTAATCTTACTGATTTTCGGGGTGGTAAATAGAAATGCACTTATGTAAGTATATCAGATTGCGATATCACGTACCGAGTTTCATTTCCTCGACTATATGGGCACGTGTCGCTACCGACACGTTGAAGGTGGAGTTCTGCTCGGGGTAGGCTGGGGTGATAATAGGCATGACGTGAAGCCCATCTGACGGATTATTCTGCAATAGAAGATGTTCGATCAGTAACATTCAGTAGTAATTTCGCATATATTAAAAAATCTTGAGAATGGTGGAGCGAAGAGCTAGAAACTCACGCTGGAGTCCCAAATCGGCAAGCCTTTGGGGTTCCCTGCAGCGGGATGCTTCAACAGCACCGGCTGCGGCCACTGCCACTCGCTGAACACAGCGAAAAACCTGTGTATCAGCGTGGCCGGCAGCGCGTTCGGGAACATCTGGCAAATCCGCGCCACCAGCAAGGCCCACGATACCCCGCCGAGGTAGCCGAGAGCATTGGAGTATACTCCTTTGCCTGTTGGAAGAAAATGTTTTGTTAAAAACCATACATAGGTATTAGGCACGTGTTTAAAACCAAATATAATATAGGCAGGTAGGTATACTTACTCTTGGCCCACAGCTTCACTGCGGCGAGGGTGGTGCGGAATGCCTCCACGTTGGGGACCGCCGCCAGGATCTCATCCGACACGCGAGGCCCATTCAGAGACCGCACGCATTCCACGTCGAGATCCTTCAATGCGACATTCCCCGGTTTTAGAGACACTGCAAAGTAGAGAACGGAGGTTAGGTCTTGCTGCTGGTAGAATTAATATTTACAATGTTAAGGAGATTGTAATTTATTCGGAAGATTATTTGTTTAAATTAAGATCAACTTACTCGGCACATACTTCAGCTCCAGCCGTGCAAACAGCAGGTCTATCTCGATGCCGTCGAACGTCATTGAGATTATAGGTACGTAAGCCGTCGGCACTGCCTTCAGATTCCGCACCTATGACAACGAAATCCTGATTAGTATAGGTACCTTAGTTTAGTCAAAATGATAAATACAATTATATTATTTGGTATGGTTGGTACCTATTTAAATTGTAAATAATTACCAGAGGCTGCTGTTGCAGTAGTTGGTAAAAGGAGCCGAAGAAATCCCTCCGGGTGATGTGTCGCGGTGCCGCCACCAGCGCGTCGACATCTGAGCCGCGCTGCTGCGCCTGCAAGGAACACGCCGGTTAGTTTGCGATGTCTTTAGAAGTATAGGTAGGTATATTGTCAGTGTTATAATTTTCTCGTCACAGTTCGTACTCACCCCGAGTCGGTAGGAGCCGAAGGGCAGCAAGGCGCCGCCTGCCCTGCCCGCTTTGGCACGGGAAGCGCCCTGGCGCAGAGTTTCTTCAAGAATCCAGGCCCTAACCAGAGCCAGCAGCGCGGCCAGCGCGCCTTCGCGTCGCCTCCGCTCGGAACGGTCCTCGGCGGCGCCGCTTCGCGACAAGCAACGGCGCAAATCCTCGTCGTAAGCGAGGTCCATAGGTTGAGGACCTGTAAGTAAGTGATCAATATTATGAGAGGACAAGAGATTTTTAAAATTAGGTACCAACACCTGTTTTCAGTAGATATTTCTGAATAAAATTTAATTAAATAATAGGTACTTACAAATGACTAGGTAAGCCATAAAATATTATAAAAAAATTGAAATAGACTACGCATGTCTACACTAGACTAAACATATAATTACTCTAACTGTTTATAACTCAAAATTTTACTTACCAGCCATGGATGTGGCAGACGAAACTCCGAACACTTTTTTGGAAGGCATCTTTAACGAATTCTTAAAAAATGTGACACGAAAGCGACAAGTAGACTGGCGATACTGCACAAAATACGAGCGATACTGAGGCCTGCTCTAGGTAGGTAGCTCTTCTAGGTAGTCGGCGAAAATCTCCGCCCTATCTTCCGCCTTGTACCTAGGTCGGCAGTCAGTGTCTAGTAGTGGCCGGACGGGCTGGGGTTTGGAGGACAGTTGGCGGCAGAGACGATGCACGGAGGGCACGTGATCGCTCACCTCCCTAATGTGGTCCTCCCAGGACTCAGCAGCGTGGTCGACGAGCGCTGCCTTCACCCTCTCCACCAAGGTATTGAGCCTGGTTTTGAGGGTTGGGCATCGGGTACGGTGCCACAGCCGCCGCAGATCGCGTTTCTCCCTGATGAGCGCCTGGATCCGCGCGGGCAAAGGCTCGCGCCTCGCCCTGCGCGGAACGGTGTGGGTTGATGTTGCGATTGCGGTCTGGATGGTACTGAGGCCTGCACTGACAGACGGGCTTTATATATTAAACGCGATCGCGGGTGGGGGCGGGGCGCGACGCGCGGGAAGGGTTCAACGGCGCGCAGGTAGAGCGGCGTGACTTGGTAATTGAAATTTACCAACCCATTTTTGTAAACCAAAAATTGTGTCAAATTGGGAATTGGGGCATAATTTACATTTGTTTTAGAATCAAAATCTGTTTATCTAATAATTGATCTACTGTCTTCCTTTCATCTTGTCTTTCGGACTGTTTATGGGAATGTAACTAATACCAGCTTTTTTAAATATTTATATACCTACCTAACTACTGAACACTTGAGTAAAATATGGTGATAATTCATTGTCAATACATTAATAATAATAATAATAATCATGGACAATTTCACACAGCGCCATCTAGCCCCAAACCAAGCAAAGCTTGTACTATGGGTGCTAGCTAACTGATATACTACTTATATACTTTTAAATACATACTTATTATACATAGAACACCCAGACCCGTAACAGAAATTAAAATTCATCATTAAATTTCTGCCCAGCCGGGAATCGAACCCGGGATCTCTTGCGTGGCTGACTGGCATGTGGACCACTGAACCACTCAGGTCGTCAATCAAATTCAAATTCAATATCAAATTCGTCAATATTGGGATAAACTTGTTGCAGAGGAATAGGTACCCTCTTGCATACCAGAATACCAGTTTCATTCTGTCCATAAATTTCACGCTGGTACCATGTTATAACTCGGTAGTTGACACGCTTATTCATAATATATTGCTGGGAATATCTCGAGATCTTACTTAAGTTCACCAAAAAGCTATGTAGTAAGGTTAAGTATACAAAGTTGTTGTATTTATTATTGTGTGAAATTAAGTTTTACCTACTTTAATAGTTTTCTATTTATAACATGGCACTAACTGGCGGCCAATTATCAATTAGGTAATTGATTAATGTTATTTATTTTGAGGCATTAATTAGCTTTCTTATTAAACATTTGCTACATTTTTAACACTTGGGTAATTGGTAATTCAGAACAAAACAGTTTTCACATGTTCTATTTTCACTTTTCATTTTAATTTTTTGTCGTTGTTTCTAATATCGATTGTATGGCATCTTGGCGTATGGCGCCGTGGTTTCATGCTTTGGATTTAAATTCAGTACTTATTTTGCAAAAAAGAGCTGTACGAGCTATTTATGGTCTTAGAAGTCGGGATTCCTTAAGGCAATAATGTAAAGAAACAAACATTTTGACTGTGCCCTGTCAAATTCTTTATATATTTATAAAAATGTTGTATATGTTGGACAAAATACACAAATGTTCAAGAAGAACTGTTACATATATCACATTTTATACTAGAAATAAAAACAAGTTGGTACACTTAAAAACTATAATCAAACCTGAACTGAATTAATTTGTATTTTATTATAATACTGAATACTGGCCAGTATTCAGTATTATAATAAAATACCTAACGACATAGTCGAGCTACCTATGAATAAATTTAAGTCTGTTTTAAAGACAACTTTACGTAAAAAAGCATATTACAACGTAAACGACTACGTTACACATAAAAAAGCTTGGAATGAAATTTGGGTGAATGAAAAATAAATAATTATGATATGGCAAATGTTTCGACATTGTAATGGTTTTGACTTAATTTAATTGATTTATTTATAAAAATTATATTTTATACATTGTATGCAATATTTATCTCTTTGACATTTTCTTTAAAATATTATATATTGTTTGTGTTATTACTGTTAACTATGAATTTTGTATTAACGTTCAATAAGTGTATTTTTGCCACCTATATTAAATAAACTGAATTGATTGATTGACAAAATCAATACAACACGATTAAGAATTAATTATTGACAACCATGATGCGACACATGAAAAGCGAGTGACGTTACTTAAAAATACAATAGGTATTCTTTTTATTTTATTTAATCTGTCACCTGGCGTGGAGTTCTATCGCAATTCAAATGAGTTTGCAATGTTTCGGGTACTTCCTACTTTTCCTAGACCATGCAACTACATACAGGCTGCTCCGCAGTGATCAATTTAAATTCTTGATTTTACTGTAAATACTGGACCGATTGTTATGATACTTTGAACTTTCGTTTTGAATACCCTACTCATCTAGTAGTATTTGTTTTTGTCTTTGAGCATAAAGACATTTTATATAATGTAATTCTTGAATTAAAGCAGGCGCAAGTAATTACGTAGGCGACTCTAAAGGCCGGCACGTCACTCACCGCGCTATATCAACCTGGGGTTGGCCTAGGTAATAACCGAAGCAATAAATAATTAAATAGTACCTGCATTGGTATTTTTATTTATAATCCTTTGAGAAAACATGTCATCATCGTATATTTAAGAATCGGACTCTTTTCGATGGAGCAATAGCAGTTCTTCTCTCCAAGCCAACAAACCTCCAACATGTTCACTTCTAATAAAAATGTACAATACCTAGATACTAAAAATATTGTCCATGGAGGTATTTCAAATATTGTTAACCTATAAATATTTAAACACAGTGGTTCATAGGATGCCATGTTTATGAGCATTTGTTTAATGCCACGTACGTTACCGAGAAGGAGCACTTCTTTGTTCTATTGTAATAGGCAGGTAGAATAACTCGAAAGATAAAGCGATAAGCCGAAGGGTGAAAATTATATTTCGTCAAATAATTAGATTTGGTATGATTATTTAATATTGGTATAAGGTAATAATAACCATAAAAGATAAATACCATTAATTAGTTGATGTTACTTATATACATCGTTTTTATAGCATCAAACAATATATTTTGTAAAATTTAAGCAATTTTGAAGTAGGTGCGGTTGGCGTATGTGCAATCTCCACTGCCGCGGCACTGCCGCGCACTGCCGCACTGCCGCGGCCCGTGGAACGACACTAGTTACTCACATCGTACAGTTGTCACCTACTTTATGTTTAATTATAATTAGGTTTTGGTTGGAATTTTTATATCAAATAAATTTAGATTAAATAGATTTTGTTTTTTTTACGTCCTACGCTGTAGCCGGTCATATTTGGCGCAGTCGGTAGGATACTCGCGAAATGGTCCGCGAGACGCGTCAAGATATTCACTTTTCCCGATGGATAACTGCCCTGGCGTCTGTAAGTCCACTTTTCAAACACTCTTTTCAATATAACATCGAATGTTGATTTCCAACTGCTTGTTTTTGCTTTATCACACAGAGTTCAAATGAAACACCATCATCGTCATTTTAAAACGCGAGAGCATGAGATCGCTTCGTTTCGCTTCGCTTCGCTTCTTGCGCCGGCCTCTCCTTCCTGTGACTGCTTGGGGTGCCGGATATTAGTATACTAGGTAATTGACACTTTTATGTAAGTCTATCGGTCTGGACATAAACATACAATGGTAACTTTTTGAGGGTTAGGCTGTACCGGGCGTTGGGCCATGAGTCGGTGTGGGTCATACTCCGCACAAAGACACCGCCAATAAACCACCGGAGGTGCGACAGCCTGTAGAGCAGGAGGAGGCTTGACAACAGGCTCAGGCGCAAGTGCTTCTGGTGCTGGAGGCTCCAACTGCGGCTGAGGAAGCGGGACCGGAGCAGGCGCGTTGACTGTTGGAGCTTGTATTGTCAGCACCATAGCTAGATAATAATATCAATAAAATTGAAGTTTTAAGCAAACGCTGTGATTCACTCGATGTTTAGAGAAAAAACGATTTCGGTTCGCCGGTATAGGCCGATTATCGTCCGGCTAGTGTACGGGGCGGGGAAGGGATTGCTTTGCATTGTTTTTCGGGCAGGTTACCTGTCTTGGCCAACCATCAGATAGGGATGTAACAACGAAAATGCCACATATTGAGTAGTGGCAATTTCCAGAACGTAGTTAATTTTATTGTACAAAACTTTTGTAGTTATTATTCGTTTGGTATTTACGCCAATTGCAAGATTAAGACCACTCATGGCTCACTCACTCACTATATACCTAATCATGAAATATATACCAAATAACAATGAAACATATCTACGAAATCATTTTATAATAAGACCACGATAAGTCCGAATCGTTTGAAAAAAATAGAATAAAAATCTTGTAGCTAACTTTTTTAACGTCATAGAACGGCATTCATAATAGTCAAAACAAACAATTTAATTACTGTAGGATTGTTTATTTTCGTGAGTTATGAAAAATATTATTAAATAACAGGCAAAAGAATTAAAAAAGAAGTGCTAGAGATAATTTTCAGCATGATTAATAATTTAGGCAAATTAAAAGTACAAGTTCAAGCCCAATAACTTAATGTTTACAAGAAGGACTGTCAAGGACTGACAAGGACAGATTATCCCCAATACAATACAGACTTATCGTGGTCCTGTTATATTTTTCTTATGATTTGCTCTTCATCATAAGAATGTTCAATATGTTTAATATTTTCTTATTTTAATATTATGTTTATAACATTAAAAAAGAATAAGTACATTTATTGCCACAAGACACCACGACATGACAAGAAATAAACAAAGTTAAAAATAATTACAGAAAAAAATTAAAGAGAAATAAAGCCAGTGCATAAAAAGGCGGCCAGTGCAAAAGGGCTGCTTGTGCTGTGAACCGAAAGGCGTCTCTCAGCGCTGGTTTTATGTGGGTGGTTGTGAATGGTTTTCCTACAAATACTTAGATAGAACTTTGGAGTCTTCAAGTCTAGAATCGACCTTTCCCTTCGGATGAAATGAGGACAAATACATGGCAATCCCATAAAAAGTAATAAAAGAAAGAAAAACATGAATTGAAAGAAAAGTTTTTCCTAAGCCAAAATAAACTAGTACCTAACTTTTCCTCATTAATATACTTCCAAATTAACTTTAGTCAGGACGGCTAACTAAGGCTAATTTTATAAATGTATCTAAGCAGGTATGTTTGAATAAATGTATGTAAGGCCGCCTTTGCTCAACTGTATCTCATTGATTGGTAACTACTCCGTATTTTATTTGTATGTATTTATCAGCAACAGGTAAAGCGTTTGTCTATCTATTGTAATCATTATGGACAAGCATTTTTTGCTGTGACCAACTGATAACGCGGAAGGGTTCCTATTGTGCCACATGGCGACATAGGGACCTACTTTTATCATTTAATATGTTCGCCGGGAAAAATATAAATTGTCCTAACAACGATATCCACACGGACGAACTCGCGGGCACTAGCTAGTATAATATAAGTCTGAGTACAATATAACTCACAACCTTAATAGTAAGTTATAGATTAAAACACATATTTAGTGTGTGTGTGTTTTAATCAATAATTTAATAGAGTAAGTAAGTACTTAGTTAATTATCACATAAATAAGTGACTAATGGTAAGTCATAGGTTTCCGTTTATCGGTTTATTATAATATTTGTTGTTAAATAATTATACTTATGTTTTACATTCTACCTATGCTAATTTATTTAAGCAAAGTTTACGGGAATAAGATGTAACATTATGTATATACCTACCTATTTGTTTCAAACTAAACTCGCGTTCTTTACACATATTATTATATTAGATGGGACTTGGACGCGACGTACCTTTATGATTTGTTTTCCCATTTTCTGCATTTTTAAAGGTAGTGAGCCGGAAGTAAGACAATATTTAGAACATCTAAATTCAATCCACCCAAAAACAAAATTCACGTTGGAGGTGGAAAATGACCGACAATTGCCGTTCCTAGATGTCCTGGTAAAGGTACGAAATGATGGATCTCTGGCACACTCGGTATACAGAAAGACAACACACACGGAAAGATACCTGAATGCTTCATCACACCATCATCCCCGACATTTACTCTCCGTCATAACCTCGCTCACAAGTAGAGCTAGAGATCTTTGTGACTCGGACCACGTAGAGAGCGAGTTGTCACATGTCCAGCTGGTACTACGGAAGAACGGGTACAAGGCGATAAAGAAGCCGGCGAGACGGAAAAAGAGGGATAAGCTCACAGAAGTAAGTCGGCAATCAGCATTCCTACCGTATGTGAAAGGGGTGACAGATAAGATCGGATCAGTACTGAGTAGTTACTCGATTCCGACAATTTATGTCCCGCACCTCAAGGTAGCGAACCTGCTGCGTACGCCAAAGGATGTGATCCCGTATCAGACGCCAGGTGTCTATAAGATTGACTGTAGCTGTGGAAGCTCGTACATTGGCCAAACTAAACGTTCGATTGCCGAAAGGGTCAAAGAGCATATAGCTGCAGTTAAAAACCACCAGACGAATAAATCTGCCATAGCAGACCACCTGCTCAACTCAGGCCCAAACCACTGGATAGAACTGCATGCGCCTAATGTTCTCTCCACTGACCGGCAATATTATCCACGCATGGTTCGGGAAGCGATTGAAATTAAAAAGTACAAAACTTTCAATCGGGAAGATGGATATAAGCTTTCGGCGTCGTGGAATCCGGTGGTGTGCAAAATAAATAACCGTAAGACACAAGAGTTATCGTCGGACGCATCCGTGGATATCGTGAGTGTTGTGTGTCGTGCAGTTCCGAATCAACAACAAATTGACAATTTTATGTGAGGGTAGGAGTCTACTAGCACATCACCGCAGCTGTCACCTCCCACGGCAGTCGTCTCGTGACCACGGTGGGTGTAACCCTACCGAAACGTCGGGAAAACAAATCATAAAGGTACGTCGCGTCCAAGTCCCGTCTAATATAATAATATATACCTACCTATGTATATGACTAGTTACAGACGCTTCGATTTGGCTGGAGCCGATCAACCGTCAGTTACAGTTGATACTAATCCCAATGTCTCAAATTACTTAATTTTGACAGGTGTAAGTATTCCCAAACATAAATAAAGAAATAAATAAATGATGTAGGTACATATTAAATTCGCTTTTGGATTAATTCGAATACGCGGGTAAGCCGACCTTGGTCGGAACTTCGACCACGTCTTCCGCAGCCACAATCGACTATATTTGATATAGTCTGGTTCACATGTACCTTTTTTTATAAAATTTTTCAGTAGTCTCAGAAAATTACGACCAAGGTGTCATTCGATTCGTATTGTCACCTAGAAAGTTTAAGGAAAGGTCCGAAAAGGCGCTGAAAAAAGTTACAAAAGTTATAAACAATTAAGTGAAAAAAAAAATGAGGGTTTGGTTTTTTTTTATATCTCAAAAAAAATTTCAATATTTTTGAAATTCGAAAAAAGATCTGAAAAGTTCACGAAATTTGCTAAAAAAAAGTCTCTACTCTCGGAACTGTATCTTTATTATTTATAATTTTTACAGATCCCTGAAAATAAAACCAAAAACGGGTAGTCCGGCTGCCGCGTGCGTTGCGTAACTCTGAGATAATAACAATAAAAATTATTTAAACATAAAATATGAATATTAAGGAACAAAAATATTCATGTAGTGTTGGGATACATCAATAAACAATAATCCGCGGTCAAAAAGTTTTTATCCCAATTTTTACATTAATTATCGATCAGTTAATTAATAAATTTTTTTGAATTAAAAGTTAACTTAAAAACCCCTATAATTATTAAACTAAAACCCTAGAATTTTTTTCCCTTAGTGAAGTTATTCTTAATAGGCTAACAAATAGATTATAGTTGCAAAAATAAAAAAATTGTTATTTTACACTTTTTTATTACAATTGAAATTTAAAAAAAATACAAAAAAAATTATTTTTTTCAAAAATCTAGATTGTTTCAAGAATCTAGATTTAAAAAAAAAAAACTGTATTTTTTTTTATTTTGTAAATTTCAATTGTTAATAAAAAAGTGGAAAATAACATTTTCACCGGCTTGCCAAAGAATTTTTTTAAGTATTACTTTATTTTGATGCATTTGCTGTTTTACTTTTTCGTCGAGTCTTATCGTTACGGGGAATCGCTGATAAGATAACAATGCGGAGCGCGCCCTAAGCCACGCCCCGCGCTCGCGCTCGCGCCACCACTGCCCTTGTGATAAAAAAGCCTGTGCCGAGCCAGCGGAGTTATTCGTGCCCCACATCCCAAGTGCACCACATTTGTCACAATTCGCTTTTCCAAGTGCTGTGAGTTTAATTTTTTTTAATGTATCCGTATACGAAGCAATACGCGAAGGTCACAGGCGGGAGGACACGTAATTCTCTAAGTATTATACTGTTTCTATTTTATTTAATATTTAATACCTATTATGTAAATGTGATTTCCCTTTATGAAGACGGCCCACTAACATTGATAATCGTATTTCTTACTCTGTAGTCTATAACATTAATTCGTTATATATTAAAATATTTATATCGGACATATTATAGTTAACAAAACCAACTTATTAGTAAATATAACATATGCGATTACGCGGTAGAAACCTGGAAATTCGATAATGATTTTATAAAAAGTTTGAATATTGTTAGTAATCGAATCGTCTGAACCGATATTGAAAATTCCTCTAGACTTATCATCGATATTGGTTTGCAAACATAATATCATCACTTATGCGTTCTATTAGTTTGACTTTTTTAGGATTTTGCTTAATGTGTCGTGCTTAATATTTCTGACTATATTTGTCCGTCTTAATTGTATTTAAGCCACCTATAACAGAAAACTAATGTTGATCCCACACAATAGCCAACTGCATACAAATATCAATACCAATTCAAATTCACTAAAACAAATTTTAAATTCGTGGCACTTCCTTCTAATTTTTTATGAAAACAAAATACAATACCTTTATGTACCCATAGAAAAAACTCACACAGCTTAATAGCATATTCTTATAAATTTTAAAAATCTATGTTTTGCATTAGAAACAAAAACTTGGGCTTCCATTGTTCTGATTAGCTACCTGGAATTGTTACAAGCCCCTAATCTCTTTCGGACCGCAAACAGGTACAAAGTTAATCCCTATCCCTGACGACCGCTTGTGATCCCTGCCAAATTAGTTAAATAGCTTAAACCCAGTGGTGTTACTGTCATATAAGCCCAAAAGCCGGGCTTGCCTTATAAAAATAATTATCGATAAAAAATCAAAGATAATGCGAGCGCGAACTATTTAAAGTTCGCGCTCCTAATGCTTTTTAAACTGCCGCGCCGCAAAGCAGCGCCATCGTGCGCCAAGGTTACGAAACACGATCCGAACGCACTCGCAAGTTGAGGAAATTGAGACTCGGTCAGTCATGTAAGCGGGCTTTGATTCCGGCCGGTATGTCTCTTTCTTACATATGATAACTGTCCTATAATGAGATATAACTATACGTTTGTTAATATAAATTGTACGAGACTTTAAGCCCTGCATGCGTATGAAGTTGTACACGGATCTTTGAAAATCGCAACTTCGCGCATGCGCAGTAGGTACGTTTGTTGAATGCTGTAATACGTACCAACTTCACTATTGTTTTGTTTGAGCCGTTTGGGCGGATTAGTAATTAGATTTTTGTTGTGTTTGTGTTGTGTTTTGTAGTAAAAGTGATTTAATTAGATTGATCAACAATAGACGAAGTAAAGTCCCTTGTGATGGTTTAAAATGTGCACAAGTTTTGATTTGCATGGAAAAGGTAAAGTTTTTAATCATTTCTCAGAAAATAACAAATTATTTCCTTATATGTATTCCTATTATACCTATTTCTCAGATTAGTAAATCGCTTATAAGACAATTTCATAGATCAAACTCATTGAATTGTTGGTTGTCTCTCTCACAAGTTATATGGCTGGTATAAAACTGAAGAGTGATAAGTGAGGATTAATCAGTAATGTGGCAAGGGGATGGATTTATTTTTAATAACCGTAAAAACTACACAAACTTCATCTCTCGGCTTGCCTTACTCTGAACCCCTAGGCACGCCACTGCTTAAACCTCAGTCGTGCTTAGTGCTTCGTGCAGAGCGGACGCATGTTTCAAGTTTGGCTTGCCACAAAGTAGATCGTGCTCCGGTGATTTCAAAGTTGTGTAAATATGAAACAGTATTCATATTTCCAACAACAAAATTCTGTAAGTGTTACTAATTTATATTTAGATTTAGAGGTAGGTTTACATGCAATATATTGTGTGCAATAAACAGTTAAATAAATAATAATTGTAGATGGTACTAGATTTTTTTAATATTAAAATTATGATCGTTCAAAATAAATAAAATTTTATAACTAATGCTTAAAATTTTCTTCTTAGTGTGGTGGTACTCTTGGATGTAATAGATGACGAACCTATTGTAATATTGTTATTGTTTTTAAAGTTAGTATTTAATAACAGCCTTTACAAGCTTTCTTTAGTTATTGTGGTATTTTCAATTTTGTACAAACCTTTATGAGGATTGAACAAAGCTATTCTTAAATTGCTTTAACAATGTAATAATTTAATGGAAATAAACATGTGGCATTTTTCTGTTTAAATCGTTAACATGTAACCATACATTGTTGCAGGTGTCCACTGTGCTGCCGATGGCCGGGCCCCCTCCTGCCGCCATGGCTAACCCAATGCCGGGGCCCGCCCCGTTACCCGTAAATTCTCAGTGGGTACCGGTAAGTGTTTTAATTTCCTTCGCCGCCTTTTATAACTTACTATACTACAATGTTTAGTAATATTTTGGCTCTATGTGTCTTGCAATATTCCTTTAATGACTTACTTTTTTTATTATTTACGTATGGGATGTATCTGACGCATAATTGTGGTCTGCGGAAGACCTCGATGGTTTGCCTCTAAATAATGTTCTCCTTCTGTGACAATACATTACTCGGACCCCCTACCGGACACCACACGGCTTAGTCAGCGTTTCATTTTTTATGCTATTGTATATATTTATGGTTTTTGTGCCTCTTGCAAGCATCTGTTCCCTACCACCATACGGTCATCTAGTTCCTTACTTTTCTAGGAGTTTAGGGGTCGAATAAGCTAATAGTGGTGTTCTTTGTTGCAGCCGTTCCATAATAGAGGGTGGTACGCGCCAGCCGGCGCCATTTCGGCAGCTGCAAGTTGCGTCCCCAGGTTGGCCAGACGCGCCCCCGCTACTAACAGCCGTCGGTACGCGCCAGCCGATGCCAATGTGGCGGCAGTAAGCCGTGACACGCGGTTGGCACGGTACGCCCGCGCACCAGCCCCCGTCCCATCATTACCCTCACTCTCCCTTTCCCAGAAGAGGTCGTCCACAGACGTCTGGGAAAATAAGCCAAAAAAAACAAAACCCGATAAATTTGATATGTAAGTATTTTTTGGGTTTTGTGAGGGTGTTAAGCAAATTTGCATACGTTTGTTTGAATGGCTCATATTGGGATTTAATGAAGGCAATGGCCACTTATTATAAAGATGTAAAATAACATATTTTACCATTTACTTTACAACGAACTTACTCTGTTCAATAACTTCCAGAAAATCTAACATTCTGTTTATAGATTAGGATTCACTACACAGATTATCCAACATGCTCAATCAATTCCAGGCTGTTCGCCAATGAAGACATTGGAGTATTGGGTAGCAACGAAATCGACATCGAGGCCGACAGGAAGGCATTATGCAACATAATGTCTCAGGCCAAGGAGCTCTTCGCCGACGGCAAAATAAATAGACATAGACAAAGACATAGACGTAACTTTATTTGGTCCAATAACACATTCAAATACTTAAAACTAACATAATAAATACATATTAGGAAAGCAGGGCGATGCGTCCTCGGACCAAATTGGACCAGCTTCAGCTTAATGCTATGAATGGCAGCAGCCAAACACAGCGCTGGTTTTCAGACTGACCCATAATAGAGCTCGATGCGCGCACTACGCGAACGACGTGCTAACACAGAAATTATTAATTATTAATACCAATATATATAATACAAAATAAAGAAAAGAAATACATTTTTAGATGTATAACCTGTAATATTTACTTATATTTAAATAAACTTGGGATAAATAATTACATATACCTTATTTTTATGAAAACTAATAAATTAAGGCCAAACTTTACCTTTTTTTTATTCCTAAACGCTAAATGGGAGCCAATACATCGCCCTATTATTGCAAGTCCGCGAAGGCGCCCATCTCATTAAGAAAATGAAACTTACTGAGGTGGAGCTATACTTGATGAGGTGGGCGCTAGCTGCACGTAAACTATCCGACCCCGGGCCTTGACGATGATCCAGGATTTGGCGCTCATGTAATTACAGTGGAGCGACTACCATCTGACCTCCGTGACCGTGATGGTTACAAATTCCGTTGCCTGAATTTGCAGGTTTCATCACGATGTTTTCCCTCACCGCATTGGATAGTTTCAACTAATGGACATTACTCAGAAAAGAGTTATTAGTACATGGCAGCAGCGGGATTACCGAAACGTTTTAAAAATCCTAATACAACAATATTTCATCAAATTTGTGTGAATTAAGTTGGTATTTATGAACAGCAAATTTTTGCATTTTTGTTTGTTTTGACTAAATTTAAAATGTGATACCTACATGTTTGCAAGTACGAATTAAGGTATTTAATTTAATTAGGTTCATTATCTTTTTATACTTATAATTTGAAACAAATGTCTGCTAAATGTTATATGTACTCGTGATACAATTTTATACTAACTGAATTTGTTGCCACTATTAATTTCATTTATTAAATATAAGTGATATTTATTACTAATTTAGTAGTATTTTTTTATATTGACTAAGGCTATCATTTAAAACAATCCAAAACATCTTCATCCCTTTTAAGAAAACGGCTAAATGACGTTCAGCCAATTAGGTGAATGTTACATTCAACTACTTGGCTGTTCATTAGCCACTTAATTGAATGCCAGCATTTAATTAACGGGCTAGCCATCTAATATAACTAAATAAACCAGATGGCTGCGACATATCCATGAAAAGGTTTAATTTTCGATGCTTTACAGACCTCTAATTGAGTTTTTCTTTGAGAGTTGAAATGTGTGTTTTGGGCTGGTGATCAGCTCTTACTAGGTTTTTAATTTGGGATTGCGGTTTTGTCCGTGGTCAAAACTGCTGCTACTCTTATCTGCATAATAAGAACTTATTTATCTGTGTGTTGTTTGTTGTTTTTCTTTGGAGGATGATTTGTTTGTAGAATGTTCAGACTCAGAAGAATTATAGCTTCTGGAACTAAATGGTACAGTTTTTATTTGAATTTGAGACCGTGACACTGATGACGTTTTGGTTTCATGAGTTTGGCTTTTCAGGTTTTACTTTTACAGGTTTTACGTCTTGTTCATATAAATCTGACATTTCAGATTCACTCTCATCACTCTCGGATTCATCTGACTGGTCACTTTCGCTCTCAGATTTTCGACGTTTCGTTTGATTAGTCTAGAGTATTTGGCTTTCTTAGTATCATTTTCTTCCTGAATATGTAAATTAAGGTATACAATAGGTTAAAGAGCAAAGTAATGAAATAAAGTATTTTAACTTATAATAGAAAAATACATATAAGTACAAATACTCGTAAGTAAATTCATCACTTACCTCATTTCTGTGATATTTTCGTTTAGTTCCATTAGTATGTTTATGGCTTTGTTTGCTTTCCTCAGCTGCTACCATGCACTTTCATTTATAGAATTTATCCCTCGCCGCTTGCCCCACGTCGTCATTCTCGTCACACAAGACGTTTACAGTACGCCCGACACCCGTCTCCTGCAGGTGCTGCACTGTCACGTCCAGGTGGAATAACTTGTCTTTTTTTCATATACAAATGGTTTCAAGATCCACGCTGCAGCTAGCCATATACTCTGTTCTGGAGATGGTCAGCTTCAAACCGCCGTTATCTAGGACTTCCTTATATGCCTTTACTTTAGTCTCAAGTTCATATCTAAGCCCCTGCTTACTAATACGATGTTATCAGCGTATTCCATGAGCCAAGGTGGTATGGGCCGGTATTTTAGCTGAGAGGACATCAAGGACAGTACAAAAAATAGTAGGGGCTAAGGGCCGAGCCCTATGATAGTCAGAGTTTTCAAGTACCTAAATAATAAACCATTATTTAACCATTATTTTCTAAGAGATAACTACCGACAGCAAGGTGCTAACATGGTTATACTATATCTACAGTATATCTTGACAATAGGGCACAATAATTTAGTTGTCCCAATTTGATTGTGAAAATGGTTTAGAACGCCTGGGTCTCAAAATTTAAAATGCATCCCCATTTTGCTACCGATCGTTATAACGATCATAAAATGTATCATAATTTTTTTGTAAGAAAAATATTAGAACCACTAAACTTTATTTTATAGTTTTGTCAGATTTAAAGTAATAAAAAAATATATAAAATAAAGTAGAATAATAATCAAATTTGTAAAAACTTGCTGTTTTCAAGATAAGTTACGCGTTCTTTCTACACATACCAATTAAAACACCAAAATCACTCATACGATTCACTCACACACAGAAGATATAATCACAATTTAATTACATAAATGCCAAAAGGCTGTCAAATGTTTACTACGACGATATGTGAACAATTAATCGTAGGGTTTATGTTTAAATAAAGCGTATTTGTAAGACGTATTTTTCATCTTTATAACGATCAGTCAAGTCAACAAACATTATTATTATTATTTTATTGAACTAGGTAACTGGCGCCTTCGCATGTGGCCTCCGCTGCCAGCTGCGCTGGGGTTGCGGCCTCAGCTGCGGAAGACCTCAAGCGGAGGAAATACGAAAGTCTAGCGCAAGACTTCGTATTTCAGCCGTTTGGTGTGGAAACGTTGGCACCGTGGGGCCCTGGTGCATGTTCTTTATAGAACTTTCCAAAACATTAAATGACACCACTGGTGACCGGAGAGCTGGCTTGTTCCTTGGGCAACGGATTAGCATCGCTATTCAACAAGGCAACGCAGCCAGCTTTCTGGGCACCATTTCGGGAGGCAGCGGTGAAATGCACGTGTTGAAGAGATTGAAATTTATTTCGTTTTCATTGTCATATTACGTTTATAATTCATAATTCATAATATCTTTATTTGTAAACACAGGTATATAACATTGTTGAAAATATATTAATTATTAGCCTCTTAGAGGTTTGTAAAAAATTGTAAATTCAACAATAACATAAGAAAGCTTGTAAAGACTAGTTAAATAATGATTTTAAAATCTTTAGATTTGAAAAACAATAATAACAGTACATTAGAAAATGTACGCTAGGTAGTACCACAACACTAAAAATTACCTACTTAAATAGTTGTATCTGTATTAATCATGATGGCGAATTTAGGCATTCATTGAAAATTGTTAATGGGACCTTCACGTAAAGTTTCGGTATAATGATGCTTGTCTATTGCTATCCACACTCAGAATACACGTTGACACGTACCTAAGTACCTTGTTCGCTCCTCTTTTACACCATTAGTCAAGAATATTCTATCATAATAAATAATGGACTCCCGCGTAATGTCGTCTAATACCATCTATGATTTTTATATATTTAACCGTTTATGGCATAAAATATATTGTAAGTATGCTTACTTTAAAATCTAAATATTAAATAGAAATAATTACAGAAATATGTTATTGGAAATATGAATACTTTTTCATAATATGTTTGTTTCCAGTAGAAAATATTGATTATGAAAATTGATAAGAAAATGCTATTTATCTGGCTGAGTATTTTGTATAGGAACACAAATTTAAAAAAATATATATTTATCAGATCTTACAACGATATGTCACGAATTTAAAATCTGTTACAGTTAATTTAAAATTGGTATTTATATTTGTAATTAGTTGTTTACTGTGTTGGCTCAATATTATCGGTAAAAATTTACAACAACATTACACATTACATTACATTACACATTACTTTTTTATTTTTTTTAATCTTAATAATTGTAAATTGTAATTTAAATTGTAAATAAATGAATTACATTACACTTACATTTCTAATTAAAAATACAATTTTACCTACTAGTATTCACATACCGAAACTCAAAACTTTTGTGTAATACTAAAAACCAACAACAACAAGATAGCAGAACGTACTTGACTGCCAATTTCAATCAAGTGCTTACCTACCAAACTCACTCGCAAAAGTAACTGGTGAAAAAAGAAATACGTTAAAGAATTAAGAAAATGCTCTCGAACAGCTTATTTGAAGGAAGGTTTGTTGGAGCTTCGTCTGATATCGACCGGAAGATCATTCCACAGCCTTGCTGCCATTAAAGAGAAAACCAGTGCGGTGAAGTGGAAGATTTAAACAGAAAGTATTAGAAGAGCGAAGATTGCGCATTTGAATATCGCAGAGGTAATATTGTAATTTACATTTCAAATACTCCAGTACAACTGGATCCTTCAGAATGGAAAAAAGAAAAGAAAGAAATCGCAAGTTACTGCGGTGCCGTATAGGAAGCCACTTCAGCTTCTCACGAAATGATTAAATGTGGTCGTATTTGCGTAAACTATAAATAAAACGGATAAACATAATATATCTAGAACCTATGAATTTCATTTCTTATTTAATTTTTGATTTTTTGTAATTAGTGACTACCTACTACTGGGTTCCCTACGCAATTTCGAAACAAGTTTCAACTAATAACATTTCACCTACGACGAGTCATCGAAAGTTCATTACGCTGATACTTTATTTTGTACTATGTTTAATACATCGAAGTACGTTTGCTCGATGCTACATTTCATCTAAATACTATAGCTCCAATGCACGTTTCGTCTGGAAACAGTTTACCGAAGCACCGTACCTCAAAGATTCTTTTTGTCAAACCATTGTTATAACTAATGTTACCACATTCGAAAAGTTAGTCATTTGCTGCGAGAGAAATCTAGATTTATGTATAAATTAATCACTCTAATCTTTTAACAAATATAACGTATTATTGTTATTTTGCTGAGGGTATGTCACAACAAATTAATTGAAGGTATTCAGAAAACAAGTTTACTTATTTTAACCACTGCAGTGGATCGTCGCTTCGCGTTGATATTTTGTTAGAATTTTCTTATTAGCTGTGTAATTAGTGCTTAGTAAATTTACTAATTACTCTAATTAATCATGTCGGACAATGTAGTTATTTGCGATAGAGACTGTATATCGCAAATAGTTACGACCCGACAATGACGACCCGGCACTGGTATTCGACCGCGGTGAGGCCATCGGCGACGGAGGATGGAACGGACCTTACTGCGTGTGCTGCGGCAGGCCGTGCGGTGGCGTAGCTGGCTGCGGCTGTGGTAAATACGGAAACGACGGGTACAGCATGGGGTACGGCATATACTGACCCAAACTACGACCCGATAATGAAGTTACCGACCACGGTGAGGCCATCGGTAACGGAGGGCGAAGCGGGGCTTGCGGCGTAAATATCGGCAGACCGTGGTATCCAAGCATAGTTGGATAAATGCGCTGGCATCACGGTCTCGTATTTCTTCTTAAGGTCTAATGGCGATTTCATTTTTGATGAAGGGATTTTCCGGTCCGGCGCAGGGTGGTTTATGGGACTGGCAGTGGGCGAGGCTACGAAGGTACGCGGGCAGGGGCGCGGGAGTTGTGACGTAGAAAGGGTTGTTTGTATTGTTAAGGGGCCCATGTAATTAGTAAATAGCACCTACTCAATTTGGAATTAGAATTAGCATTCCCAAGGTGTTCCTATTCATATTTTTCACGCCCAAAGAGCCACTGGCAAGTAAGTGCACTCGTGATTAGGTCCGTATGATCGAGAGGTCGATAGGAGCCTGGGTGGAGGAGGATTTACAAAGTGCCACATATATTACTTAACCGATGTGTTATAAGCTAACTAAATGTTAAGGTAACAAAGTCCTAAAGCAAAGTAATGGAAAACACATTTTTTTTAAATTGCATATATTGGCATCATAGCGTAATGTTCCAATTACATATTAGAAAATAGTCGTTTAAGGATACACTTTTTTCAAGCCAGCCTATAAATTTTTAAAAATTTACATATTTACCATGGCGGCTTTCAAAATTTAAACACAATGTAATGGGGCAGGAAATGTCATTGACACATCAATAACTTGATTTAAAGGAGGTAGGTATCAATAATGCAAACAGACAACTGTCAGTGTCAAAGAGACTATCCTTTTTATTGAATGAACCTTTATATTGAATGTATTTATTTACAAAGTGGTTATTCAACGCACGCTGAAAAGTAATTGTTGGTAAATTTCTACAACATGTATTAAATGTAAGCCAGTACTAGAAAAGTAGCCGTAAGTGATTCTAATGCTTTTAAAATGCGGATCCCATGACAAATAATACACTTACTGCTTTTATGGTTTTTAATATTTATGGGTTTACGATAAGTTACAAAAATATGAGTTAAATTAGATTGTAGAGCTTTTCGCGCTTATTCCGAATATGTAGTGAAATCGTTTTCGTCAAATACGGCGAATATAATACGCAGGTCTTAATTTTTTTGATTTTGGTTGCCAACCATATTAGCAGTAAGGGCTCATACTGTGGTTGTAGTATGCGAAGTATGTTCACTTTTTGCGTAGGTAACGATGGAAAGTCAACTGAAATACACGAAAAGTGAAACATTATCTGAATTCACTGGTAAAACATCTCCCAGACAAATTTCTAAATCGACGAAATATGCAATCATGGATAAACTTTTGCAAGTAATGCCTCAAAATCTAAAAAGGTTTTGGCTGAATTTAAATTTTTTCTTCCTCCTGCAACTAAAATCTTACTTGTGCAGTCTCTAATTTTACCCATTATTGACTATGCTGACGTATGTTGCTCTGGACATTAACCAAGATCTCCTCCTAAAGCTGGAACGTCTTCAGAACAACTGCATCAGATTCATTTTCGGCCTGCGCAAGTACGATCACATTTCCGAATTTCGTGCCAAGATTAAGTGGCTGCCCATCCGCCAATGCCGTAATTTAAGAACGCTATCTCAACTTTATTCCATCTTATTTGATCCGGCCATCCCCAACTACCTTAAAACTAAACTCAAGTTTCTCTCCGACACCCATGACCGTGACCTTCGCTCCTCGAGTTACCTATTATTAAATCTTCCTCTTCACCGTACTTGTTTTATTTCTAATTCTTTTGTTCTGAGGGCTGTAAGGCTCTGGAATGAACTCCGTCCCGATCTTAGATTGCTCTCCAGCAAATACTCATTTAAGAAAGCTGTTCGTGAGTATCTGTAGTGTTGGGGCTCGCGAGTTTGTCTCCTATCTCCCCCATGTTTGACTGAGCTTTTGGTTTTGTCTCTCCTTTACTTGTGTAGTATTTGTATGGTTATCTATTTTTGCTATATTACCCACTCACTCACGTTTATTTCTAGCTTTATTATATTTATATTACTTATTTTCAGTTATCTATCTATTTATCTGTACTGTTATCTCTGGTTAGGCTATAATTGCATGAACGGTTCCCCTCCTCCATCTTGTTTAGTAGCTTCTCTTGCACCGCCTTACTTTTTCGTGACCCATTATCTCCTGGTTGACTGGTAGATAAGGCTATTTTAGCTTTAAGTCCGCCTTTGTACTATTTTGTGCATGAAGATTTAATGAATAAATAAATAAATAATCCTTAAATCTATTTACACTGCTAAACATTGCGTTGGTCGTTTATAAAACAAAAAACATTTCAACAGAACGTAGGTACATCATTATTATGGCAAAGATATTTTTATATGTAGGTACAAAACATTTTGAATATAGTGATCGGGGTCATTATTTTTATTACTAATGGCGAAATTATTATCAATTAATGTATATTATCAGAACGTGAGAGGACTCAAGACTACATCTCATTAATTTTTGGGTAGGTTACTTCAATCTTAGGCCGTGTGGTGTCCGGCAGAGTAGAATAGCACCAACCTCTTAGACTTGTGGGTGTCGTACAAGGCGACTAGTATTTCCGAGGCAAAAGATCTAGAGTCTCCGTGGGCTGGAAAATGGGCAACAGCGTTTTCCATTGTTACATTTACAACACTGCGATCTCCAACCCGCCTGCCAAGTTACACCACCAATAAAAATTCTATTAAAAATACTTATAAATAAAACATGCACTATTCGCAAATTAATTGTCCTATTACTACAGCCGCTGGCGCTGGTGGCAACTGACGCATGTCTTCTGGTGCAGTTTAACCTCAAGCCTCCCGATTTTCTGCTTGAGGAACTGCGCCTTGAGCAGGAGTTTGATTTCTCGCTCCTTCCTCCTGCTCCGGCTTGCTTTAGCTGCCTTATTATTCTTGTCCCGCTGCCGTCAGGAGGATGAGCCTCATCCTCCTTGCGGGTGGAACTCACTACGCAGCACATTCGCGGATTGCGTGCAACCACGTCGCCTCCATTCCACTCCCGGATCACAGCCATCGCGGTTTCTTCGAATACTCTATATTCCGGGTCATTGACAGCTTTGTTGCTCCGGCGACTCCGGTGGCATAGCTGCGGCTGTTGTAACGGCGATACCGATTGGGGCAGGATTGGGTACGGCATATAAGGAGCCACTCTATGACCCGACAATGACATGCCAGTCTAATGGCAATTCCATTTTTGATAAAGGGATTTTCCGGTCCGGCGCAGGGTGGTTTATGGGTCTGGCAGTGGGCGAGGCTAAGAAGGTACGCGGGCAAGGGCGCGGGAGTTGTGACGTAGAAAGGGTTGTTTGTATTGTTAAGGGGCCCATGTAATTAGTAAATAAAACGAACTCAATTTTGATTTAGAATTAGCATTCAAAAGGTGTTCCTATTCATATTTCCCACGCCCAAAGAGCCACTGGCAAGTAAGTGCACTCGTGATTAGGTCCGTATGACCGAGAGGTCGATAGGAGCCTGGGTAGAGGAGGATTTACAAAGTGCCAAATATTTTTATTTATTTATTTATTTCCAGTTTATTGTACACATAAAACTTTATACTAAACAGATGTGTTATAAGCTAACTAAATGTTAAGGTAACAAAGTCCTAAAGCAAAGTAATGGACAACACTTTGTTAAACTTGCATATATTGGCATCATAGCGTAATGTTCCAATTACATATTAGAAAATAGTCGTTTAAGGATACACTTTTTCATACCAGCCTATAAATTTTTAAAAATTTACATATTTACCATGGCGGCTTTCAAAATTTAAACACAACGTAATGGGGCAGGAGATGTCATTGACACATCAATAACTAGACTTAAGAGAGGTAGGTATTAGTAATGAAAACAGACAACTGTCAGTGTCAAAGAGACTATCCTTTTTATTGAATGAACCTTTATATTGAATGTATTTCTTTACCAAATGGTTATGCAACGCACGCTGAAAAGTAAAATTTGGTAAATTTCCGAAAACGAATCAAATCAAATTACCCCCATTTATTCGATTATTATAAGAAAGAAGTAGCCACTCATAGAAATAAATACCCTGGAACCGGTTGAGCGAACAAATAACTCTGACGGTTACCATAGTAAATAAAACTGCGCTGTCTACAGTGCCACAAACATGTCTGACCGGGTGACAGCGTCGCTGTTGTTGGCATTGACATTACATTTCAAAACGGCAACACTTAGTTCCGGTTTTGTCCACCGGGTCGAATAGGTTTGTCAACAATCTTGTCAAGCCGCCAGATATAACATTGTTAACGCGTACAAGAATATGTATGGACAGTGGTAACCATTCCAATAGCTATGTGTAATACGTCGTTGGATAGCTATTTTCGAGCTGAACAAAAGTAAGTAAGGCGCTAACTGCCAAATTTTAGTTCGTTCAGAGTTATGCTGTACTAAACATATCACAGTATTAAGTATTTTTTTCTGTTCTACCCGCATTTAATGGCCATGTGTAATGCATCGATGGATTCATGGATATACAGGGTGTAAAAAGACCGCTAGCATTAATTGAAACCCCATATTCTACCCATGAAACTGCCCACATTGCGCGTCGCAATTAATTATTTATTTTAGGTAGCGAAATTATGAAGTCATTTCCGCGGGTATGTTTTTTGAGGAAAGTTTTTCAGTTTCGTGGCTAGAATATGAGGTTTCAATTAATGCTAGCGGTCTTTTGACAACCTGTATAAGTATAACCATACCATATTAAATATAATGGCGCAGTCTCTTGTGCCACAAACTTATTTGACCCGGTGACAGCGTCGCTGTTGTTGGCAATGACATATTATTTCAATATGGCAACACTTAGTTCCAGTTTTGGCCACCGGTTTTTAGCACTGAAATAGACGTCAGTCATCGATCTCGCCAAGGCGCCAGATATAACATTGTAAAAGCTTACAAAATTGTTGTAACGTAATGCCTTAAATATAAATTTCTAAACAGTAATAATTGGGATTCGTCAATTACAAATCCAACCTTCAATTCCAACCTTCAAATTTATCATTTTATCTCCTTTAAAATTATACCACTTTTGTCGTTGTAGAATTCTTCAACGAAGCTACATTATATAACAATATTATTGTTATTGATTAATTTGTATACTCATCTGTTATCTATTTTTATCTATAATAATATTACTTCCGCGAAAACAAAATCAACGGCATTATGCCGCTGGTGCAAAGTCACATCGTGCGCATATATGTAAGACTGCCAAATAAAAAATAAGCAGATGGCGTGCATTGAATTCGAATGAACATACCAACTAATCATGGCCGGTTAATGATGTAGCAATAAACACTTAAATATTTATTGGAAATGCTAAACATATAAGTTTTACAAGTAATACATGATATTTCTTATACTTTACGGAAAAAAGATACTCCATTCTTGGTTTTGGTTACTGTTTATTGGAATTAGTGCATGTGTTTCCTACGCAACTCGGCATTCTTAGATTGTAAAGTAACGACCATTCGTATACGTGGCCAAAACGTCACTGAGACATAGTTGGAGCGCAATTGCAGTTTACGCTCCAATGACATGGAGCTATTCCCTTTGGTCCATGAACGGGTCCATTATGTAGAAGTCATTGTAGCCACTATTTTAAATCTTGTATTATTATTTGAGAAAAGCAATATATATGTCTCGGCGTCGGTCAATATCTTACTTTCCGAGCCTTGGCATTAATGTACATTAACAACGAACCAAATGTTTTGAATTTCGCTTCATTACCAATGGCATAAATGAAAATTACACACATTTTATTGAAGCAGCACAAACACGAAACAAAAAAACATTGTTCCCTGTTTAAATCAGAATATATTTTTAAATATTCATATGATTTTATTTCATTTTAATATAATAATTTTAATCAATATTGCAATGATTTTAAGTAATCCGCCATTTGGATAATTTTTTATATAGTGGTAACCCATTTGTTCACATTTGATCTTTAATTCGATCTCATACCATAGTTATAAAATTTTGTAAAATAATATAACCTCCTTCGATATTTTCTTCGTCTATTTTAGTTATTTTTAGGGTATGTATGTCTAAGGGTGGGTACTGGGTCGCGCTAGAAAATTATTGTCGCTTTCCGTAGTTATCTCTACAGATGCTTTCATAAAAATAGGGTATAATTGATATACTGGTACATGTATGAATGGCAACCTACCCGCCTATTAGTACTGATCATTAAAATTATATACATTTTCCGAGCTATCCAGAAAACTTAGATTTTTTAGTATGTTTTCGTGGTTACTATATGCATCATGGTAACAATATCTTATAATTACGGTAAAATAGTTTTAGTACCAACTGAGTTGAGGTCCGAGATTGGTTTAAGATAAATAAAAAACTAAGTGTGAGCATTTTTAACTACCTAAACAATCTCGTAATGAATGTTAAAATTAATATTGAAAATTTAGATTTCTTCACAAATACAGTTTTTTTGCGGATGACAATAGACAACCGGTTACAGTGGGGTCCTCACATAACAGCCTTGTCGAGTCGGCTTAGTATTGCTGCTTACGCTGTAAAGATAATTAGGTAACTGACGGACATCAAAACAGCAAAACTAGTATATTTTACGTATTTCCACAGCTTACTCTAGTATGGCATCTTCTTTGGGGTCATGCGGCAGATTTGAATTCAGTAGTTGTTTTGCGAAAGAGAGCTGTATGGGCTATTTATGGTCTGCGAAGTCGGGATTCCTTAAGACAATTATGTAAAGAAACGAACATTTTGACTGTGCCCTGTCAATATATTATTTATTTATGAAAATACACAAATATTCAAGAAGAACTATTTCATACATCCATAGCTGATAAATATTATATAAGTCTTTGCATACATCACATTAATACTAGATACCAAAAAACAAGTTGGTACACTTAATAACTAGGCTAAGCAAAACTGAACTGAATTTATATGTAGGGACCAGTATTCAGTCATCATCGTCCTACCTTTTATTTACGGACCAGTATTCAGTATTATAATAAATACCTAAAAACATTGTCGAGTTACCTATAAATAAATTTAAGCCTGTTGTAAAGACAACTTTATGTAAAAAAGTATATTACAACGTAAATTACTACGTTATAGATAAAAATGCCTGGAATGACATTCGGTTCAATTAATAATAAATCATTATGATGCGGACACGTATAGGTACACCAAAGAAAATAGTCTTCTTCTAGAAAATAGATCATGACATTCGAAGGCAGGACTTGCCTCTGATGGTGAGGTCATTAGCAATATGTTCAACAACTATTTTAACTCTGTGTTCGTTGATCGTGGGGTAGGAGGTGATGTCAGTGTCTAATTTGATCCAACATACAAATACATGGTCTGAGGGAGATGTATCTACTGTTGATATAGAACAAAAATTAGTTTTAAAAACGGGTGTTGATGGTATATATCTTCTCCTGATATCGAAACTTGCTACTGAACTCTCGCTACCATTAACGAAAATTTAAAAAAAATATCTTAGCGAAGGTTGTTTCCCTTCCATCTGAAAGAAGGCATTGATCATACTCATTCCAAAGGGAGGTGACAAACATAATATAACGCAGTATAGGCCTATATCAAAATTATGTATCTTCGGAAAAGTTTTAGTGAAGATTGTTACTAGCGCTCTGTTCACATGCCTTCGTCTTCATATTTCGGAGCATCAACATGGGTTTTCCGGGGACGCAGTGTAGACTCGAATATGATATCCTATACAGACTTCATTCTGAACGCACTGGATGCGGGTTATGAAGTGGATGCCGTGTATACCGATTTCTCGAAGGTATTTAATAAAATTTATCATAATACTCTTATAAACAAGCTTTCTGAGGTAGGTATGCACGGAAACATGCTTAGATGGGTTACTTCACATATAAGTAATCGTAGCCAGGCGGTTGCTTTGAAAGGATTCCGATCAAGGTTCCTTAAAATCCCACCTGGAATTCCCCAGGGCTCTCATTTGGGACCGTTGCTGATCATAATGTATATTAATGACATGGGTACTTGCTTCCAGGAATCTCAACACCCGCGGATACGCAGATGATACAAAAAATTTTAAAGTCATAAGAACTATAGAGGACTGTTATAGTATGCAAAGCTATTTGGAAAGATTGGGAAGTAACTTCTCCTCGAATCAGTTATTTCTCAACCTTGATAAGTGTCACACAATAACTTTACTCTGAAGCATACCATCATCAAATATGACTATAATTTTTCCGGCAACCAAACTAACCATGTGGATATTATTCGGGACCTTGGGATTATTCTGGACTCGAAACTGCATTTCAATATTCATCATCATCATCACAGCCCGTAACAGTCCACTGCAGGACTTAGGGCCTCTCCCACAAAAGGGGAGGTTATTGCCATAATCTCCACGCTTGGCAGGCGGGTTAGAGATCGCAGTGTTTAAATAATACAATGGAAAATGCTGCTGCCCATTTTCCAGACTACGGAGACTCTTGATCTTTTTTTTTTTTTTTTTTTTTTTTGTTGTGCGGCAGACAAACAGGCAAGCGGGCCACCTGATGGAAAGTGGTCACCGCCGCCTATGGACCTCAGCAACACCAGGGGAGTCACTGATGCGTTGCCTGCCTCTGAAGAGACCTCTACTATACCTCTTGAACGATCCCATGTCATAGTCCAAAGGAAACACTGTGGCTGGGAGCTCATTCCACATCCGAATCATACGAGCGAGAAACGTTCTTTCGAACCTTCGCGTTGTGACCAACAGAGGGTCTACGTAGTGAGGATGAGTACCCAGCCCACGGCGGGTGGTGCGAAAACATTAGTCGCCTTGTACGACACCCATGAGTGTAAGGGGTTGGTGCTATTCTACTCTGCCGGACACCACACGGCCAATATTCATATTGATAATATAATCTCCGAAGCATTTACTAAACTGGGATTAATCCGTCGATTGGGAAAACCTTTGAAAAAAGTTGTTACCTTAAAACGTTATATTATTCATATGTCCGGAGTGATCTAGAATTTGGAAGTGTAGTATGGAGTCCACAGTATATCGATTGGAAAAAGTCCAAAATAAGTTTATAAAATCGATGGACTATCGGACTGGTCAGCAGTTCATTGATTACGAAACAAGTGCATCGAGACATAGGCGTACTTACCTAGATGCATTATTCCTGTATAAAATAATTAATAATCATGTTGACTCGGGAACACTTCTGGGCAAGATAACGTTTAAGGTACCTCGACCCTCCTCACGTTCTCATGATTTTTTCTATATAGCATCATTTAAAACGAATTATTTCAAAATGCCTACTTCAGATGATCCTTTTATTATCACAATAATAATCTGAGCAGTGTTGACGTATTTTTCTTAAGTATCTCGCAGTTTAAAAAGAAATGAAAAGAAGTTATGTAGTTGACAATACCTTATAGTGAATATTTTGTAAAATATCTACCTTTATACTGAATTATGATGTTTAATCTTTAAGTGTTGCTAGCAATGTTGTATCGTATTCGTGCAATAGTATCTTTCCGCTCGACTAGTTATAGTAAACTTGATTACTTTTATATGGAACTGTAGGTCTGTTTGTGAAATTAAATTACATATTATATTGTTAAAGACTGTTTGTTTCCTGAATAAATAAATAAAATAAATCTATAGTTTGTTTAAACTCATCAAAACTCGCTGGATCTAGAAACTTGAATAACTACTATAACAAAGATTTACTGAACTCCTATAAATACCTATCTAGAAAATTTCAATATTGGTCAAGCAGAAACGTAAACCAAAACACTGTGCCAGGGATAAAGGAGGATGTAGAAAGGGAACTGCCACACAATCGCCATAAAATAGGGCTGAAGCCACGTCGATTAGAATTAGGATTTCAACGTAAATAGTGCACAAAGGCTTTTTGGTAATTTTAAGGCCTGAATACGGAAGGATTTCTTCCTATTCTTACAAAACACGGTAACAAGGAGACAATATAGCGTCAGAGCGGTTTTCTTTGTGCACGAAATTGAAAACACTAGGTTTATTGCTAGTCGTAGAACCAAGAAAGGCATGGTATAATAGTAGAAGTGGAGATTCTGAGTACGTTTATTGCCGGGTTATCGTAAAACTTTCCACCTTACTGTAAAATATGCAAATTAAAAATTTTTGCAAGTCACGTAACGAGCGCAATTGTTTGATATTTATCTAGAAGGGGTTTAATAGTAAAATAACAGGTACACCCAATTCTTACTAAAATATAACGAGCACAACCATAGGCTACTTGAATAATCGTTTAAAAATGTAATGAGATGAGATTAATTGGAGTAGATTCCGTCATTGAAAGAGATACATCGCGGATAAGATTGAAGAGGCTCGCTTGTGCTGATTTGATCATGCGCTGCGCCACGTGCCGCAGGGCTACCTGAATCTACCAGTGTCAGGAAAGGAGTCCCGCGGGAGGCTCAAGAAGTAAGGCCTTTACATATACATTATTGTTTGCGGAGAACCTAGCTACTTAAACAAACTTACTTATTCTATTATTAACATTCATAGGATTCAAGTCAAATGTTTATTCTAGGAACGGAACACTTGGTTTTATTATAGGCCTTTTACTTTGCCGAGTGGTTACGGTATGTAACTTCCTATTTATCGCTAGGTAAAATACCTAAATTGTCTCCCAGCTGTTTTTTATTCAGAAAAACGTACTTAACTTCATACTAAAAGATGGTGCTGGTTTCCGGAAGTGATCTATCCGGGCCATATTTGAAGCTAAAGGAAGGGACTAATAGTCCTCTCCCCTCATGAAGCATATACCTAAAGCATTGGCTCCCAAACTATCGATTTAAGAATAATAAACACATGGATATTTCTGTATAAATGTATTTATTTGGAATATCACAGTGACTAAATCTAGGAAACCTTATATACACAATATATACAATTACAGTGTAAACTCTATATAGCAACACTGAAGGGACTGTGCATTTTATGGCGTTATAGAGAGTTGTCGTTAAATGGAGAGAAGAAACATCAGAATTAGAAAAAGAAAAAGTTTATTTCCGACTATTGTTAGTAGTTATGTGCATAAAAAAGAATGTTATTTGAACGCTATTGCGTACAGTCTGTTATTTTTGTCTGACGTCTTTTGCTGCACCAGTAATTTTGTTGTATTTTTTTACTTATTTTATTCATATCTAGCAATATTGAGGCATCTTGGTTATAAAGGAAGTATTTTCCAATAATTTAGCTGCTTCCAGAGCTTCTTTAATGCTCGGCGGAGGCTCAGGCTCATCCGTCTCATCTTCTTCATCGCCTTGTTCTTGATCCTCAGTTTTTCTCACTGAATCCAAAATTTCTTCGTCTGTGAAGCCGTTGTAAGCAGGCGGTCGTCTACTTCGATGTAGGTTTGAAGATTTACCGTATTTCCTGCCATGTTGAACTGTTGAATCCACTCAGTTAATGGAAGGTCGTCGTCGCTTTCAAACTCAGGTTCTGTTTCCACCTCATCACTCGTAGAATTGGTACAAAGTCCAGCATGTCGAAAAGAGTGCTGTATAGTTGTGGGTTTCACTTCTTCCCAGGCTTTAGATAAAAAATTTACTGCATGCAGCATATTAACAGAAGTTTTACCCTCAGATTCGACTAGTTCCATCAATAATTTCCTTCTGTAGTGACCCTTGAGGCTTTTAATCACACTCTAGTCCATTGGCTGTAAGACACTAGTCGTATTTGGAGGAAGAAATGCCAACTCTATGTTTTGAAGGTTTGATATAAACGGGTGGGCAGGGCAGTTGTCAACAAGAAGTAAAATTTTTCGTCCCTTTCTGCATCCCACTTTCGCACTTCTTCTTCAAAAAGTTGACTGGTCATCCAAGCTGATTTATTAGCTTTATACGTCACTGGCAATTTTTTAATGTTCTTAAAACAGCGCGGATTTTTCGATTTGCCTATTATCATTAGCTTTTTTTTTTCTGTGCCATCCATATTAGCAGCCACAAGCACCATAATACGTTCCTTGGAAAACTTTCCTCCCACACACTTTTCCCCTTTAAATTTCAGAGTTTTATCTGGAGTCAACTTATAGAAAATTCCTGCTTCATCAGCATTGAAGATGTCACTTGGGGCGTATTTTTCTATGAATTTTGACCACACTCTGTTAATCCAATCATGAGTCACATTTGTATTAACACTTCGTGCTTCCCCACTTATTTTACCATAGTTGATATGATGACGCTGCTTGAATTTTCCGAGCCATCCTTCTGATGCTTTGAAAGAAGTTAAACCAAGTTCTTCAGCAAAATTCTCCGCCTTAGCTTTCACGAGCGGCCCCGAGATAGGCATATTATTCTGGCGCTGTCGGTGAAACCATGATAATACAGCTTGATCAAAATCTTCGTATATAGGTTTCTTTAATTTTTTGGAAGATTTTCCCTCGCCCTCAGCGTGGAGGATTTTTTCTTTGTTTTTCCATATTGTGGACACGGTAGAGCGACTAAATCCAAAGCGTTTGCCAACATCACTTATCTTCTCTCCCGTTTCTATTGCGCGTATCAGTAAAACTTTTTCGTCAATACACAGTGATTTTCTTTTATTAGCCATGTTTACAGTTTGAAAGTTTGTGAGCAACTAAGAATATGATAACGTATAGATAATCCATGACTCCTACTTATGAGTCATGGTCAACAACAGTCTACACGTGCAAGCAATCCCAATTTGTAAACAACAGAACGAATTTCTTAGAAAGTTTGGTATGCATGATGCCGACAGTCGAGTTTATTGCGGGCTAGGATAATAAAGCGACAATAGATCGTACACAGCTGCGCAGTTTTCACTAATTTTAGCAACTTAAAAGGTACTTTTTATTACTCAATTGTTGTCGTTATTGAGAGTGGGTGTAATGCTATGTAGAGTGAAACATTATATGAAAGACAAGCTAAACCAACCAAAGCCAATTGATTTCGACGCTTAAGGGAGTTTGTCGTTAAATAGAGTGACGTTACATGGAGTTTACACTATATATATTGTATATAAGTTTCAAATATAAAAATAAATTAATGAGTAGGACTTATCCGAGTGTGGTAGGTTAGTATACTATCCCAAAACATAAACGCAGAAGCATACACCTACATTTCAAATTTTAAACATCAAATTTATTAAGTAACATATATATCAGTATATTTACGCATTTATCATCATCCGAGCAGTCAGGCCCGGCTCCTGCCAGGATCCGCTTTATTATTATATACTTTATTGCACATGAAACAAGTTAAAAACAATAATTACAAACGGTTGTTTACAAGGGCTTATCTCTGTAAGAGATCTCTCTATCTAAAAGGCTTTCCTACTTTTTCTTCTCCACTTCGCCCGGTCTTGGGCATCGTCACGTCGTAAACAATTGGCTCTCGCAACTAACTATCACTCCTCGCATGTCATTGTGTCACGAGGGCTTATCCCTGTCTATTTATGTAATATGACACAATTAAAACATATAAAATAAAAGTTAATTTATGAAACTTTGAAAGAAAATAAGCAATTTTATCTACTTACTCATTAAATGATAAGACCTGCTTTGATATAACTTAATTTGTGTTAACAAAAATTAATAATTTTTTTCTGCTTTAAGCAATAACTAAGTAACCTAACCTACCTACTAACTGCCTTAGTAAAAAATACTACATTAAAAATACTTATAAATAAAACGCACTATTCACAACATAATTATCTTGTAACTACAGCCGCTGGTGGCAACTGACGCATGTCTTCTGGCGCAGTTCAACCTCAAGCCTCCCGATTTTCTGCTTGAGGAACTGCGCCTTGAGCACGAGTTTGATTTCTCGCTCCTTCCTCCTGCTCCGGCTTTCCTTAGCTGCCTGGTTATTTCTGTTCCGCTACCGTCTATTTTCCTCATTCTCCTTGCGGGTGGAACTCACTACGCGGCACATTCGCAAATTGCGTGCAACCACGTCGCCTCCATTCCGCGCCCGGATCGCAGTCATCGCGGTTTCTTCAAAAACTTTGTATTGTATTGTTGTCAGCTTTGTACTGCTCCGGTGGCCTAGCTGGCTACGGCTGTAGTAACGGAAATACCGGCTGGTGCAAAATGGAGTAGAATGGGGGCATATAAGGAGCCACACTAAAACCCGAGAATGAGGACCCGGCACTGGACTTCGACCGCTGGGTTCCGTAGTAATGGATGCACCTCTGTAAGTTTTTTATTTATCCGCCCTTGGGCAATTGGTTCTACACCTACCTAAATTGTATAGAAAAGCGTTTTGTAGAAATCTGTCTGTAAATTAATAGCCGATAGCCGGTCTATTACTGAATTTAATGATACAGTTCATAGATACTTAAATACTCTTTATTACATAAAATTCAAAATTTTACATGTCATTTTTATATAAAATTTAAATTAATACAGTCTATCACATTACAGGTCAATATCGACGTTAGGAGATTATTTTAATTAAAACGTCTTAAATTTATTGTTAATTTGTCATCAAAGAATTCTTTCAAGCTGTAATAAGCTTTTGCTATTAACAATACTTTTATTTTATTTTTAAATGTTATTAAACAGTCATAGTCCCTAATATACTTTGGAATTTTATTGTAGACTACAGGACCGAAATTCGTCATAATAAATTTTGATTTATGTAACCTGTAGGCTTCACAATTAAGATCAGATTTGTTTTGAAGTGTGTATCTCAGATGTTCTGATTTGCTAGGGAAATGTTCCAAGTTTGATTTTACGTGGGTAGCTATGTCATAAATATATAACTGTGATGTTAAAGTCATAATGTTTTTAGATCGGAATAGACTCCTTGCGGGTGTGTACGGTGGGACGCGCGATATTAGTCGCACTGCCCTCTTCTGTAATATGAACGCGCGCTCGGCCGGGGCCGCGGCGCCCCACAGCTCCAGCCCGTAGCACAGCGCGGAGTGGAACAGCGAGAAGTAACATGAGCGCACCTCAGACGCGGGCAACACGCCAGTGTTGGGCATGAACAATTGATATTTTAATCATCGTATTAATCGATTGAAAAATTAATTGCAATTAATTTAATCACAATTGATTTAATTGCAATTAATCTGTTATTTGCATATTGCAATTAATTTATTTAAATAAACTCACGTTAATAGCAAGAGACAATTAAAATAATTAAAATAATATTTTTAATTGTTACAAGAGACAATTAAAACTAACAATTAACATTATAACAAATAATACTTGTGATTTATGCATGTTTTGTTGTTACCTATATAATGTTTAGTTGGCCGGACTAAATTTAAATAAATGAATAGTATCTTAGTAAATAAATTGTTAAATAAATAAATATTAATAACTTGTCTATTATTTTCTATTAACGAGCAACTTATTTATACCGTTATCATATTAGCGGGTATATATTATGTTGAAAGCTATTTGCGGAAAGAATTTTCTATTCTTAAGTACTAGTATATATTCTGTGTGGCTATCATGAAGAATGATTTAGCATGGCCGTTAAGGTCAAGCTTGTGAAAGCCCTACCCTGTGCCACTCCTTAATCTTATAATATTACTATTAACATTATTTAAATTTAATTTAAGTTTAATTACAAGAACAATTAACAATTGATTAATTGTAATTTAAAAATATAATAATTTACAATTAATAAATTGTTAATTGCAACGTCACAACTAACAATTAATCAATTGTTAATTGATATTTCACAATTAACAATTAATCAATTGTTATTTTTAATTGTAACCTGCAATTAAATTTTGCCCAACACTGCAACACGCTCGACAGTCGGGATAGTGCGAAGCAGGCTCCGCTGAGTTTACCACATAGTACGTCAATATGTGCATCGAATTTGAGAGCCCTGTCTATTGTTATACCTAAAAACTTTGAATTATTTGTTTGTGGCAATGATATGTCATTTATTTTTATATTTAATGGTCTTGGTGGGGGTCCACCAAGGTTAAAGTGTAAAATTTGAGTTTTGGATAAATTTAATAGGAGTCCGTTTGCCGTGAACCAGTTCTGCAATTTATGTACATCGGATGTGATCTTTGTTTTGATGAGATCGATTGTGTCAGCGGTTATGATGTCACATGCATCGTCAACAAATACGTACATGTCACCATCAACAGCATTAGGCAGATCGTTAACCTGGATTAGGAAACTGAGGTTCGCGAGCCCTGATCCTTGGGGAACACCGATAGTGGAAGTGCCCTGGTCTGACCTCGCACGACCCTGATCTAATGAGACTATTTGTTGCCTATTTTCAAGAAATTCGTTTATTAATGAGAGCGCGGGGCCTCTTATGCCGAAATGATAAAATTTTTGCAAGAAGACATCATGATCACAAAGGTCGGAAGCGCGAGTCATATCACACAGCAGTACAACTACGTGACTGCGACGCTCCTTCGACTGCATGATTTTATTTAGTACTTCACGAATTACCGCAATACATGAACGACCCTTCCTGTATGCGTATTGTTTATTACTTAGCAAGTTATTTGTTTCCAAAAATTTAAACATGCGCTTAGTTATTCCGTATTCAAAAACTTTTGCAAAACCAGGTATTAATGCTATGGGTCTATACCCACTGATGTCGTTTTTTGGGCCCTTACCTTTATAAACGGGTACCACTTTAACTGATTTTAATATTTTAGGATACCTTTCGTGCCTAAGAAAGTCATTAAAAATATTTTGTATGTGGTGTATAATGATTGGGAAGGCGACGCGCAACAGTTTAGTGGAGGTGTCATAGATGTCACAGGTATCTTTACATGCGACTCCGTGAGTCATGATAAACAACAACTCTGTGACGGTGAAGGGGGTGAGGCGCAGCGAGACGTCGCGCGGTGCGCCTGCACCGAGTAGCAGTGCCCGTGCGCGGTCCGGTGAGGCCGCAAGCGCCGGCGCCGCGAGCAGCTGATAAAAAGAACTCGTTTATGTCGTTTGCTAGATCCGTGATGCAACCGTATGTCAAGACCTTCCTGATTTTTTATTGTGTAAAGACTGTTCATGTTTTTGTTTTTGCGGGTGTTCTGTTCGTTGACAATTTACCACATTGCTTTGTGTGGATTTTTGCTAGATACGATTTTGTTTACGTTATAGTTATACTGTGCGCTAGTCAATGACCCCTCAAACTTGAGCGACAGAGATGCTATTAGACGGCATAAGTGATCGTTTTCAGGCCATTTATTGTACATTTTGAAAAGATTGTCAATAAGTGTTTTTAGTAATAAAATATCTTCATTATACCACGGGCACTCGGGACGTTTTGGGATAATCAGTTTTTTGTATGGAAAGCAAATATTGGTTGTGTATGATATTATATTTACTATACTCTCAAGGTGCAGCTCAGTGTCACACTTGGATTTCGATTGTATTTCCTGCCAGTCAAATGAAAGTAAGTAGTCATAAAAGTAATTAACTTTATTTTCGGAAAAAACACGACAGTATCTGTATTTAGGACAGGTGACTGACATATCTATTGACACTAGCTGTCCGTTATGATCAGATATGTTTTTTTGTATGGGTGATATGTTTATGTTATAGTCGTAGGAATCTAGGTTAGAAAATACATGATCTAAACAGGAGCTTGTAGATATGGTTTTGCGTGTTGGGAAGTTTACGTGTTGTTTGAGATTAAAAGACTGTATTAAGTCGTAAACGTAATAATTGGTAGTTGTTTTGTAAATTGGTTTTATTATAGGCCTTTTACTTTGTCGAGTGGTTACGGTATGTAACTTCCTATTTATCGCTAGGTAAAATACCTAAATTGTCTCCCGGCTGTTTTTTATTCAGAAAAACTTACTTAACTTCATACTAAAAGATGGTGCTGGTTTCCGGAAGTGATCCATCCGGGCCATATTTGAAGCTAAAGGAAGGGACTAATAGTCCTCTCCCCTCATGAAGCATATACCTAAAGCATTGGCTCCCAAACTAACGATTAAAGAATAATAAACACATGGATATTTCTGTATAAATGTATTTATTTGGAATATCACAGTGACAAAATCTAGGAAACCTTATATACACAATATATACAATTATATTGTATATAAGTTTCAAATATAAAAATAAATTAATGAGTAGGACTTATACGAGTGTGGTAGGTTAGTATACTATCCCAAAACATAAACGCAGAAGCATACACCTACATTTCAACTTTTAAAAATCAAATTTATTAAGGAACATATATATCAGTATATTTACGCATTTATCATCATCAGAGCAGTCAGTCCCGGCTTCTGCCAGGATCCGCTTTATAATTATATACTTTATTGCACATGAAACAAGTTAAAAACAATAATTACAAACGGTTGTTTACAAAGGTGGGCTTATCTCTGTAAGAGATCTCTCTATCTAAAAGGCTTTCCTACTTTTTCTTCTCCACTTCGCCCGGTCTTGGGCATCCTCACGTCGTAAGCAATTGGCTCTCGCAACTAACTATCACTCCTCGCATGTCATTGTGTCACGAGGCCTTATCCCTGTCTATTTATGCAATATCAAACAATTAAAACATATAAAATAAAAATGAATTTATAAAACTTTGAAAGAAAATAAACAATTTTATCTACTTACTCATTGAATGATAAGACCTGCTTTGATATAACTTAATTTGTGTTAACAAAAATTAATAATTTTTTCTGCTTTAAGCAATAACTAAGTAACCTAACCTACCTACTAACTGCCTTAGTAAAAAATACTACATTAAAAATACTTATAAATAAAACGCACTAGTCACAACATAATTATCTTGTAAATACAGCCGCTGGTGGCAACTGACGCATGTCTTCTGGCGCAGTTCAACCTCAAGCCTCCCGATTTTCTGCTTTAGGAACTGCGTCTTGAGCACGAGTTTGATTTCTCGCTCCTTCCTCCTGCTCCGGCTTTCCTTAGCTGCCTGGTTATTTTTGTTCCGCTACCGTCTATTTTCCTCATTCTCCTTGCGGGTGGAACTCACTACGCGGCACATTCGCGAATTGCGTGCAACCACGTCGCTTCCATTCCGCACCCGGATCGCAGTCATCGCGGTTTCTTCAAAAACTTTGTATTGTATTGTTGTCAGCTTTGTACTGCTCCGGTGGCGTAGCTGGCTACGGCTGTAGCAACGGAAAAACAGGCTGGTGCAAAATGGAGTAGAATGGGGGCATATAAGGAGCCACACTATAACCCGAGAATGAGGACCCGGCACTGGAATTCGACCGCAGGATTCCGTAGTAATGAATGCACCTCTGTAAGTTTTTTATTTATCCGCCCTTGGGCAATTGGTTCTACACCTACCTAAATTGTATAGAAAAGCGTTTTGTAGAAAATTGATTTGTAAATTAATAGCCGATAGCCGGTCTATTACTGAATTTAATGATACAGTTAATAGATAATTGGTAGTTGTTTTGTAAATTGGTTTTAATATAGGCCTTTTACTTTGCCGAGTGGTAACGGTATGTAACTTCCTATTTATCGCTAGGCAAAATACCTAAATTGTCTCCCGGCTGTTTTTTATTCAGAAAAACTTACTTAACTTCATACTAAAAGGTGGCGCTGGTTTCCGGAAGTGATCTATCCGGGCCATATTTGAAGCTAAAGGAAGGGACTAATAGTCCTCTCCCCTCATGAAGCATATACCTAAAGCATTGGCTCCCAAACTAACGATTAAAGAATAATAAACACATGGATATTTCTGTATAAATGTATTTATTTGGAATATCACAGTGACTAAATCTAGGAAACCTTATATACACAATATATACAATTATATTGTAAATAAGTTTCAAATATAAAAATAAATTAATGAGTAGGACTTATACGAGTGTGGTAGGTTAGTATACAATCCCAAAACATAAACGCAGAAGCATACACCTACATTTCAACTTTTAAACATCAAATTTATTAAGTAACATATATATCAGTATATTTACGCATTTATCATCATCCGAGCAGTCAGTCCCGGCTCCTGCCAGGATCCGCTTTGTTATTATATACTTTATTGCACATGAAACAAGTTAAAAACAATAATTACCAACGGTTGTTTACAAAGGTGGGCTTATTTCTGTAAGAGATCTCTCTATCTAAAAGGCTTTCCTACTTTTTCTTCTCCACTACGCCCGGTCTTGGGCATCGTCACGTCGTAAAAAATTGGCTCTCGCAACTAACTATCACTCCTCGCATGTTATTGTGTCACGAGGGCTTATCCCTGTCTATTTATGCAATATGAAACAATTAAAACATATAAAATAAAAGTTAATTTATGAAACTTTGAAAGAAAATAAGCAATTTTATCTACTTACTCATTAAATGATAAGACCTGCTTTGATATAACTTAATTTGTGTTAACAAAAATTTAAAAAAATTTTCTGCTTTAAGCAATAACTAAGTAACCTAACCTACCTACTAACTGCCTTAGTAAAAAATACTATATTAAAAATACTTATAAATAAAACGCACTATTCACAACATAATTATTTTGTAACTACAGCCGCTGGTGGCAACTGACGCATGTCTTCTGGCGCAGTTCAACCTCAATTTTCTGCTTGAGGAACTGCGCCTTGAGCACGAGTTTGATTTCTCGCTCCTTCCTCCTGCTCCGGCTTTCCTTAGCTGCCTGGTTATTTTTGTTCCGCTACCGTCTATTTGCCTCATTCTCCTTGCGGGTGGAACTTACTACGCGGCACATTCGCGAATTGCGTGCAACCACGTCGCCTCCATTCCGCGCCCGGATCGCAGTCATCGCGGTTTCTTCAAAAACTTTGTATTGTATTGTTGTCAGCTTTGTACTGCTCCGGTGGCGTAGCTGGATACGGCTGTAGCAACGGAAAAACCGGCTGGTGCAAAATGGAGTAGAATGGGGGCATATAAGGAGCCACACTTTAACCAGAGAATGAGGACCCGGCACTGGAATTCGGCCGCAGTGAGGCCATCGGCGACGGAGGATGGAACGGACCTTGCTGTGTGTGCTGCGGCAGCCCGTGTGGTGGCGTATCTGGCTGCGGCTGTAGTATATGTGATAACGGCGGATACAGCATGGGGTACGGCATATACCGACCCAAAGTACGACCCGTAAATGGAGATACCGACCACGGTGAGGCCATCGGTAACAGAGGACGGAGCGGGGCTTGCGGCGCGATTATCGGCAGACCGTGCGGATACCAGGCATGGTTGGCTAAATGCGCTGACATCAATGTTTCGTTTTTCTTCGACAGATCCAATGAAGATTCTATTTTTGATTAGGATGCGGAGATGACTCGTACGAGAAGAAGCTGCACTGCGGTCCACTCGACGTGTAAAACAGGAATGGATTTCCTGGTCCGGCGCAGGGTGGTTTATGGGACTGGCAGTGGGCGGGGCTAAGAAAAGAAGCTGGCAGGGGCCCCTGTACAGGACAATGGTGCGCAAAGTGTAAAAAAAAATTGTAAAGTGTATCATTGCGAAAGTGTTAATTTAAACTATCGTTACGATCGATTTGTTTTATTAGGTGATCATTTTAGGGCATTTATGTTTGAATATGATTTTGGTCACGTGGCAATCGTGTGTTTATTAATAATTTAACCAAAGCGACCGTTTTCGCCGAATAAAATTTTGTATGATTAAAGAAATGGACATCAACGAATAATTTGTACTAAAGTTGGCTACCTAGATTTTGTGATCTAACTCCATTTTCACTTTTCAACACCGATAATCCAGAGACGATCGAACACAACGTTCGATGAATTATTAACAAAAAAAAATGTCTTGGTTGTGCTTTCACGTACGAGGGCCCGGACTCCGCTTTGGCCATGATTCAGGATTTGGCAGATCAGAATAATAACAGTGGAGCGACTGCCATCTGACCACCGTGACCCTGCTACCAGGGACACCTGACCAGATTGGATCATGGTTACATATTCAGTCGCCTGAATGAACAGGTTTATTTACGATATTTTCCCCCACCGTAACAACATCGGTTAGCATTCAACTGTAGGATCGGGTGTCCAACGTTGAAACAGTAGTACACAATGAAACAGCGCCATATTTCTGAAATGCGAAGTTTCTGAGTTGCCAGATAGTGCTGTATGCCTAGTCCAGACAGCCTCGTACACCCCCGATCATGCCTTATTTTGCATGCTCGCCGCTTGTAAAATGACGTGTCTGCGGAGCTATTTTGGTTTTTTTGACTAAAAAGTAAGATTTTATTTAAGTTGTATTTGATTTTTAGTAAAATACTATGGTGAATTCCATTTTTCGCAGTATTGCGCTGCTATGTACATGTATCATAGATTCACGTGAACTAGTTCACCTATTAAATTGTATGTTTTTTGTAGGTTATTTTTTGAGGTAATTATAAAATATCCCAGGTGTCCAACAATGACACAGCTGTAGGGTGGACACAATGAAACAGTGTTTCATTAAGAAAAAAGGGTAACCATTCATCGGAAAATATGCTTAAAGCTATAAGACTTAACAGACAAGGAATAAGCTTACGAAAAGCCGCAAAACAGTGCAATGTGTCTTATCCTACACTGTTCGAAAACGTCAAAAAACATAAAAATATTAGTGATGTGTCATTGGAAGATAAAAGATTAACGCCTAACTACGATGTTAACAAAACTACGTAATATTAGTTTTTTTTTAATTATTGAGACTGATTAATCTTTAAGTAAATAAATAATAGTACCTAAGACAAACCTAAAAGAGACTTTTAAAGTCTGAATAGAGTGTAAAACTTTGAATAAAACCTTTAGTTATTGAAATTTAATATTATTTTTTTCATTTACTTTTTTCAATAATCACACTAAATACAATAAGTCAAAATTAATAACAGTGTTTCACTGTAGGACACAGGATGTTTCATTGTGTACACCTGGATGTACTAGTGTGTACACCTGGGTGTACACAATGAAACGATTCTCTTTTTTTATTTTTAACCTTAATGGTAATATATCTTTTTATAAATAAAACTATAAACGCCATATTATACCTAATTAAGTAGACTTTCTTCGTATACAATATGGAATCCATATCTACAAAAATGAGAGAATTATGAGACCATGAATTTTTGGCGTTTCATTGTTGGACACTGCACCCTACTCACATAACCCGGAAAAGAGTCATTTGCACAAGGCCGCTGTGGGATCAGATCCCGGCACCTCTAGCTTATAAGTCGGATACTTTATCACTCGTCCACTAAAGCTCCTGGTGATTTATTAGCTAAATACGGCTGCAATTGTTACCAAAACTTTATGAAAATAGGATATCGAGGTTGGGCCATCTCTGCGCCAGTTTTACAGACGAATGTTTGCCAAGATATCCTTTCAACCATTGTGTTCGTTGTTCAAAATGTGTTATTTTTCCACTTACACGCTAAACCCCTTTCAGGTAACTAAACTAAACAAAAATAACACGGCAAAACATTGCAGAGACATGCTTTAATTTCTGCTATTGTCTCATGCTTTTGCAGGCTCTATGCATAAATGGACAAAATCTGAAATAGGTACTTAACCTGGTATTTCCCAATACCTATCGAGTACAAAGAAATGTAAGTAGAAAATCCACCGGCGTTTTATTGTCTCCGTGTGACAAATAAAAATGAATAAAAATATTATATATATATTCTTTATTGTACATAATAGACATTACAGTAATGTTACAATAGAAATAGAAATACAAAGGTGGACTGATCTCTAAAAGATATCTCTTCCAGTCAACCCTGCCGAGTGTTACGAGAGTAAAAAAAACATACGGGAAGGCAGTAGCGTAAAATAAAAAAAACTAAAAAAACTACTCATACATACATACTGATAAAATAATAGTACCTATCTAAAATACAAAAATACATATTGCATACCTACCCTATCAATATACATACAAATATATAAATCAATTAAACTTGTAGTGATAATAGATGCTCCTTCAATCTTGCTTTGAATATTGAATATGTATCTATAGCCATATAAAGCTTGGCGAACCTTGGCTGTTGCATATAAATAACGCGAATTGCAGTGATTGAGACATCCGCCATACCTACCGTTACCCAACCACAGAACACAACGTTGCGAATCCCTGAAACCGTTACCCGGTCGCAATCCTCGATCGTTTGTCATTAAATATTTATCTTATTTATTGTCAATAGGCTTGTATTTGACCTCAACTCACCTGATGAGAAGCGACGATAAAGTTGAAATTGTAGCATGCGTGCTTAGACGATACCTATTCACTCTTGATTTTAAGACCCCAAGGTTATGCTTACAAAGGCGTATCAAAAGCGATCCATCATTGTCGATTACACAAAGTGCTCTGTCTGTCAATCAAGCCCAGGGTCCAAATGTCTAATACGACCTTTGCACTTCTTTTCTCCATGGCTCTCACAGATTGCAGATATGCACCGGACTGTTACTATAATACCGTAAAAGGCATGTTTCTGATCACGGTAGCTATGCCCGTTTCCAAGCATCCTAAATTCCAGAAATGTGAACGAATAAACCTAGGGTAGGTATTTATTAGATGCGCAAAATTTAAATTTTAAATTATCCTTATTAAGTACCAAAGAAGAAGTACTATTATTACTATTTAAGCTCATAATTAAATTCATAGAAATTTCCGCGATTGCGTAATCGACGAACAGATCTAAACAATTAACTAAGTATGACAATACCTAAGCATGATAAGATGATGGAGCGCGCTCCATACAAACGTAATTTAATCATATTTACAATATTACGCTATCAAAGCCAACAAACTATTGTAGCCGTGATTGTGTGCTTGGTTTGTCAGAATTTGTTTAAAGTATTTAGTTTCAACATTGCACACGATTCAAAATTTGTATGCAAATCTTCGTCTGTCCTTTTGTCTGGTTATCCCTGTTTGTTTGAAAAGGGTCTAAACCAAACCCTTTCCAGGTACCATAACAAATAGCCACGTGCCGCTAGCAGTGGCACGACCAAGACGTGTCGTGCCATTTGAAGTCTAGGGTTCCGTAGTAACCGTGACGTGTTACAAACAAAAATTCCATTTAAAGCAAAATATATCGAAAACGGAACACTTATTCCAAAAACGTTCTTCAGATAGGTACCCTAAATGATTTCAAAGGATCTATCCAATGCCACAATGGATAATGCGCGAACAAAAATTTTACCACCCGCTTTACACGTAGGTACCCAACGGTAGGTATTTACTTTTAAAATATTTCTTTTTACAAGTTAGTCCGCGTGATTATTATCAAAAGTTCAGTTTTCTAGTACTATTCGTTTATGAGATAGATAAGCTGTGGACAGACAGACATGGCGAAACTATATGGGAACCCTAAAAATTTATTAAGACGACTTGAAAAATATTGTAATTTGCATATTTACAGTAAACCAGGCAATAAATGCTACAGACTTCTACAGAATCTAGAATAGGACCGGTTCTGCTATTGTCTCGTGCCTTTGTAGAATCTACTTACCAGTAAACGTGCAAAATCTGCTTTCAATCTACTATTGTTCTAAGTGCGGTGCATAAAAGATACTTCTCTGGCGGTACGTTGTCTCCGTGTGGTTTAATAGGAACCCTTTCCGCGTTATCAGTGCGTCGCAGCAAAAAATGCATGTCCATATAATTACCTACTATAGATGAACACTCGGTCTATCCGTTCGGAAGTTATTATTTTGCCACACAGGTGGCAAACATGGTTACGCCCTGCCTGATGGTAAGCAGTCACCACAGCCTAAAGACGTAACGATGCCATAGACACAAAGTGGTGGCCATCTTGGCGTTAACCTGTAGATATCTAATGATTTTGGATTGGAGTAAAAATATTTTATGTGTGTTGAAAACTGTTGTATAAGCACTAGTAAGGTATGAGATCGAATTAAAAATCATATTTAAAATCATTGAAATATCGATTAAAATTATTACATTCAAAATAAAATAAAATAAAATCATATGAATATTTTACTGAATTAAGTAGGGGACTATGTTTTTTTTGTTACATATTTGTGCTGTTTCAATAAAATATGGGTAGTTTGCCACTGGTAATGGTAAAAAATTCTAAACCTTTGGTTCGCTGTTACAGTACATTATTGCAAATGCTTGGAAAGTAAGAGATTGACCGACGCCAAGACATATTTAATTAATTTCTCAAATAATAATACATATAACAATATAAGATTCAAAATGGCGGCCACTTCTTTCTAATATTAGACTTTTCTAACTAGAGTTCTTGGTAGTAATAAAGTATTACGTTTTTAATCAATTGAAAAAATAGTTATTAATTGGTTTGTTTCGCTTTTGTAAGTTTACCAGCCATTGTAAAGCACACTGAAAAGTGTGCATGATGCATAACCATTTGGTTATGCAAACCAAAGGTTTTATACTCCTGGATAGTCTCTTTGATATTGACAGTTGTGTGTTTACTCCCTTTCTCTTTAAAATCCCTATCAATTCAGAAAATTTGAATTTTGGATTTGTCAAAGACATTTAGGTATTCAGCCTACATTTCGCCGTGTCCCGGCAACCGACAAAAATTTAAAAAATGAAAGTGTGTATATAAAAAAAATTTCTAGTTATTAATGTGTCAATTAAATTTCCGGCCCCATTACATTGTGTTTAAATTTTGAAAGCCGCCATAGTAAAAAGTGAATTCTTAAACGACTGTTTTCTAAAATGTTATTCGAACATGACGCTATGATATCAATATGATATGAAAAATATGCCATTTTAATAAAGTTTTAACATTAGTTTGCTCTAGGACTTTTCCATAATACAGCTTACTTATAGATATCTTTGTAACCTTAACAGTTTGTTAGCTTATATCATATCCGTTTAGTAATATATGTGGCACTTTGTAAACCCTCCTCCACCCAGGGTCCTATCGATCTCTCGATCATACGAACCTAATCACAAGTGCACTTACTTGCCAGTGGCTCTTTGGGCGCGGAAATATAAACAGAGCTATGAACATGAATTATGAACGTTGAACTAAAAATATGAACACCTTTGGAATGCTAATTCTAATTCTAAATGGAGTTGGTGCTATTTACAGTGTTCATACTGACAGACAGACGACATTCTTTTTACTTATTTGTTCCGAGCTTAGGGGGCGACGCAGGCAGGCCGGCTGGTGCGTGCGGGTGTGAGCGCCGGCTGGCGCTGGGTATGCGCCGCACATGATTCGCTTAGGCGGCTATATGCGTGGCGTGTATCGGTACCCGGTGTCTCGCTGGAGTAAGCCCTCGTACGCGCTGATCGGTCTGCATGCGTCGCCCCCTACCTGGATGAGCTCGCTTAACTTTCTCTCTGTTTTCCGTTAGATTTCTGACTTTTGAAAAGAGATTAAATAAATGCTTTTCATTTTCATTTTCTAATCTATGAAAACCATTATGTTATCATTTTTTAAATCTTTATTGAGTAGAGTTGGGACCGCATTATTCAAATTATCTTTCCGACAATGTTTTAAAATGCTCTTTAATAGCAATTATGTAATCTTTTCCTTTTGGCTTTCATTGTAATTGCGTTGAGGACACGATTTAGTGTAATATGCCTATTTCGTTTTAAGAGTAGTTTTGTTTGTGTTGCATTTTCTATGTTATTGTTGTGTATTTTGTTAAAGATTATTCTTACTGTGTTCGTAGCATATCATGTTTTATACTTGCTTCTCTTGTTGGTCTTTCCTTAACCGTTTTACTTAAGGTAAATTATTAGATGTTACTGGCAGAATAAGCATTTGATATTTATATTTTATTCAGATTAAAGGCCGAAAATCGGTCCAAGTGGACACGAAAAAATGCGAAAGCGGATCCAGGCAGAAGCCGGGATTAACCGCTCGGATGATGACGATAGATTAAAGGTCAAGGCAAGCCAAAGTGCCCTTCAATATTTTGAGCAATTTTTTAATCTGAATGCTTACGATTAGGACTGTGAAATGTAGGTCCTAAGTGTTTAAAAAAAATACCCAGACGATCCGTAATAACAATTACAAATGTTAGTACTACAGTAAAAAATGGATTGAATGTATATTTTGATTTACTGCAATCTTTAAGGTAAATAAAAGATCAAATATAAATAAAATATTCATTTTTATTTCTTTATCTAAACAGAGAATGACTATTATTTATTCAATATCTTCAGTCTTCAATCTATTCCGCTTCAAAATACCTGATTATATCTATTTATATGCCGACAATGATCGTTCCACATCAAATTTTAACTTTGAGGAACAGAGTCAAAAATTTGAGTCTATTTACTGGACATCTTGTGTGACACTTTTTCCAAAAACAACAATGTACCTAACAACATAGAATCAAAAGAAGCCGCTTGCCTTATTTCACCTAGCTGCTAGAAGGTTACAAAGTACCTATTGCTTAATTTATATTACTCAGAAATGGGACACGAAGGGTTTTGCATCACTTACATCCGGATTGATTCATTTATAAATACAGTCTTGTTTTTTTGTCTTAATTGAAGTATGCTTAGACAATTCACACAGCACATTATCTAGCCCCAAGCAAAGCTTGCGTTATGGGTGCAGGCACAGTCTTATTATAAAATGTTACATGTTCCTAATTATCTAGGCGTTATTATAAATTTTATGGGCGTGCCAAACAATCAGTTTAAGTATTACTTTATTTTGATGCATTTGCTATTTTACTTTTTCGTCGTTACGGGGAATTGCTAACGAAATAATGCCACGCGCGCCCTAAGCCCCGCCCCGCGCCCGCGCTCGCCCCACCACTGCCCTTGGGATAAAACAGACTGTGCCGTACCAGCGGAGTCATTCGTGCCCGACATCCCGAGCGGACCACATTTCTCAGCGATTTAGCTTTTGCAAGTTTCGTGAGTTTAATTTTATAAAATGTATCCGTATACGCAGCAAAACGCGAAGGTCGCAGGCGGAAGGGCGCATAATTCTGTAAGTATTACAATATCTATATTAAGATTTTATCTTATATTTAAACTTATTATATAAGTTTGATTTTCCTTGACGAAGATGACCTAATAACATTGATAATGATATTTCTTAATATCAAGTCTATAACCTTAATTTGTAATTGTTTAAATATTTATATCGGTTAACATATAGAAAACCAAACCAAATTTTATAGTTTGCTTTAACCTGGAAATTCTGTACTAATAATATTTTAATACAAGTCTGTATATTGTAAGAAATTTCCGAAGCGATTTTGAAAATTCCTCTGGACTCGACTCTGGGTTAATAATTTCTCACTGTCAAATCTAGAACCACAAATCATAATATTTTAAATTCTTATAAAATGTAGGAATGGAATACCATAAAATATTTACAATATCTTAAAAGACCCGTATCTAATACGAAAAGGGCTTTTAATACATATCAAGCGGCTATAAGAATCACGTAACTGTATTGAGTCTGGAGTGTGATAGGAGTGACATACTTAACTAAAAAGCAGTCCTAATTATTTAATCCCAGAGTCGCGTTGCACGACACCAATCGCGACATATATGGCTTTAAAAGTAATTTCAAAATATTTTTAATTTATGGCTATTTCCGTTAGGCTTAGTTGTATTTAAGACATCTGAAACTGTAAACCAATGTCAATTCCACGTACATGATCACAACATAACTTACCAATGCAATTTAACTATTCAAATTTTTAACTTACCGAGGCAACCTGCAATTTTTTCAAGTCCCTTATCGCTTTCGGGCCGCAAACAGGTACAAAGTGCAACCCACCCCTAACGACCGCGTGTGACTTTCCGCCCGAACTAATATCTCAGACCTCAGTCGAGCTAGTGCTTCGTATAGTGCGAAGGAAATCGTAATCCAGTGATTGAGAAGTAGTGAAAATGTTTAAATATGAATCCGTATTGTAATTACCAGTATAATAATTCTGTAAGTATTACTGTTTCCATTAATATTTTGAGTGTGTAATAAACGGTTAAATAACAAAATTCAGGATGGTATTAGATACCTATCTAAGACCGAATTCATTAATAATACTTCAAAACATGTCAAAGTTTTTTAAGGATAAACGTGTGTGTGTACGTTATAAACAACGGTATAATTTAACCAAAATAAATATGTGTCGTTTCTTGTTCTTCAACCATTAACCTGTAGCCATCCATTGCTGCAGGTGTCCACCGTGCTGCCGATGGCCGGGGCCCCGCCTGCCGCCATGGCTAATCCAATGCCAGAGCCCGCCCAGTTGTCTGTCAATTCTCGATTTGGACCGGTAAGCTTTTTAATTCCCATCGAAGCATTGGAATCAAGCATATTTCAATGTTCTTTACTAGTACTCGTATTTTGTTTTTAGTTCTATGCTTCATACATCATTATCAAGCCCACACGTTCTGAAGATTTCAGAGCGCATGCCTTCTCAAAAGTGGATAAGTTTATTGTAATGTATCATAATTAATGATATAATAATTAATCGTATGACATTTGGATCCTCATAATCTTAGTCGGCACTTATATTTTATACTACTCAGTAACAAATGAACAGATAGACCTCCTGATGGTAAGCGGTAGCTGACACTAATTAATTATGCACTTAGGGTTCATGTAGGTATTGAAAATGGAAGTCAGCAGGTTGAGGACTAATACGAAATGCCTCATGCTTGTAATTATAGCGCTGGCTGCCTTAAACGAAACTGCCAGAGGCAACTCGTGCCAAGCCTATCTTGTCCGGTTTTTGTACCTCTGGCTGGTTTGCAGACATAGGACTGTATGATCATCCAACTTCTTTCTTTCCTAAGAAAAGGAAGAGTTTGTAGCAGAATATGCTAACAGTGGCTTTCTTTTTGCAGCCGGTCTATTGTAGAGGTTGGTACGCGACATCCAGCGCCAATTTTGGGGCTACAAGTCGTTCTCCGCGGTTGACAAGGTACGCCCGCGCGCCACCTGGCGCCCCCGCGTCGCCCTCGCCCTCCCAAATCGCGTCCTCGTCCGCACCAACTGCCCTCAACGTGCATAACATCAAGCCCTTGGGGAGAGTTACCAAGAGGAGGAAAGTCGTCACTACAGATGTGAACCAAGGCGCGGCTATCGTAAGATCGGGTATGCAAGGCAGGCCAGCTTTCCCTATGCCGCAACGGTCTACCTACACGCCCATGACTCCCAGCCCGGAGAGCTATCAAGGTGAGATTTTGGGTCTATTTTCTTCTACAATCACAATTATTGAAGAACACCTAACTGAGATTCTACATTACTACTACTAAATGCATGCATCACATAATGTACATTTTTCATAAAGTTGATTATTTGTAATAAAAATTTACATGATTCTTATTACGTATTCCTTGACTAACAATTTCATGACATCAATCCTATTTATCCTTCAGGTCTACAAATGCTAGCAAACTGTATGCCATCTAGCATACTGACTCCCGCATCGCCGTACAGCGTCGCCAAACCCCACTTCTCCAGGTGCCAGGTCGAAAAGACGCCATGTCTTAAAACGTCTTCCGAGAACAAGTCAGCCATTGATAATATCAATGTGGCAGATTTATTTGCCAAACTGGTTGCCAATGGCATTGTGAAAGAAGTTGAAGATAAGACCGTAGTGCCCAGAGTGGATTTTCTCAAGCCAGAGACGCTTAGAGTGTAAGTATTTTATTGTTTTTGTATAAATGGTCTTGTTTGTTATCGTTCAAAAGTTTTTCTAAAATTAAAGAAGAAGAACAGTTGTGACTAAGGACTTGTTCTTGCTTGTATTAAACCACTATCGAACATAAGTTTTCTTCCTTTCGATTGTAGGAAATACACCTATAATAATCTCCTCTTCCCCCGAACAGGAAACAGCCAGCCTTGGTAGCGCAACTCTACGCCGGTAGGCAATGTAGCAGTTGCGATACCCGATTCCCGCCGGAACACACCGTGCAGTACACGCAGCATCTAGACTGGCACTTTAGGCAGAATACACGCGAGCGGGACTCGAAAAAGCGGGCGCTTTCAAGGCCATGGTACTACGGTGTGTCGGACTGGAAACAATTTAAGGAACAGGAGGACGCTGAGGAGAAAGGTTTGTGGACCCGTCTTACTTATAAATTTTGTATTTTTTTTTGTACCACCAAGAAGACAAATTTACGATACTTATTTTAAATTTCAATTGGACGCAACATACTAAACCTACCCTACACCTACTCTACAAATAACCTAAATTTCCCCTATCTACCCTTTCTTCTTTTATACAAACCTTGGCCTGACAGTTACAAAAAAACAAATAAATAATAAGTTTCAGACGTTCTTAAATTAAGCGGCAACAAGGAACATTTTGATACCTTGGGTTACCTATATTATTGCCTTTTCCTAGTGATCTCTAGTTATTTAGCTTTCTTTACTTGGAATCATTTTTAAATTCGCTTAAGTTAAGTAATTTTTGAGTTTAGCTATTACAAACATACTGACAAACAGTCAAATATTTTCTCTTTATAATAGGCATACACTCAATAATACGTACTACTTAATAAATCTAGATATAATGTATTGAAAGCTAAAGATAGCCCAATTTTCTACCAATATTGACGTCCCGCCTTACGTCTACAGAAAAGAGCTGGTTCGACACGAACAAATCGGAGACCGAAGCCTCCGCCGCGCCCGCCGAAGCACCATCGACCGCCGCCGGCGCTCTGGGAGACGCGCACTGTGCCCTCTGTGGTGACCTCTTCCAACAGTTTTTTCATCAAGACAAGGAGGAATGGCACCTGAGGAACGCAGTGCGGTTTAAAGAGGCGTACTACCATCCGGTATGCTTGGAGGATTATAAGGTTGGTGTTCGTTATTATTTCCATTTTTAACTACTTAATCAAATTACAGATGTTTTACTTTTACCTCCTTCCTTTGCTTCCTTATTATGTACTTATTCTGTTAATTTCAAGTTTTTTGAATACCTATGTTATCGGACCAAATAAAGAAACGTCTATATCCATACGTTAGATATGCGTGTCCATCTATGGCATCATCGTACATCGTAGTAATCCACCAGGTATCTCTTGGAAATATGTACCTAATGATATTAAACTTCACTACCCAAGAACGTACTCAGTACGAAACAACTACTAACGCCTAACTCCTTACACAGGTGTCGCTGATCAAACTGCTGGAGAAGAAAGAGTATCTCGACGCTGACGACGCTGATGACGAAACCGCGTTGTCTGCGGTAGAGTTGGTCGAACCCAAGTCAGAGCCTTTGACGCCTCCTATCCAGGTAAACTTTTTGAGAATTATAGGTTGATTACGTTTCTTTTATATTAGTTTGTACATGAACAGTGGTCACTAACGCCTACGAGCATTAGCAACATCAAAGGCGCCACCAATGTTATAAGTTTATTGAAAGCTGCGTGGTCTAGTGGAAGTGTGTTTGCGAGACCGGTAAGTTAATCAACGTACCCAGAGTCAGAGAATTGGATTTTCATTTCGTACTTTAAGGCTAGTTGGCTTTCAGCACCGCAAAGAGCTCGTTCGGTTTTTTACACCTCTGAGCTATGGACGTTTGCGATACTTTCGGCTGCCAAACCGTATAAACCTTTTTCACCCCTAACTTGAAGAACTCCTTGTACTCTCTAAGTACAACTCTCTAGGGAGATCGATCCGAAGAAAATTCTTCCAAGATAGTCTCAGGAGCCGATAGACTGTATACTTGTATACGGATAGATGTGACAATATAATAGACGCATTATTGCGAAGTCTATTGATTTTCTATTAGGCCACATATTTTATGCCTGCACATACACATGACGTAAAAATGTTGTGACTTATTTCTAATCCGTTTCTCCCACAGAACTACGGCGACAACCTACTAGACGGTGGTGACAAGGATGACGTGGTCCTGAAGTCCGAGCCTGTCGTGAAAGTCATCGTGATTGACGACGATACCGATGACGAGTCGCCTGCCTAGCGTGCGGACAAGGAGAATTGGTGGGAGACTTCCCCAATGCGAAGATTAAGATTGGTTGATAGATTGATTGCTCTTTTAATACTATCTTCTCAAGTGAACGAGTTGATAGCCCACCTGATGGTAAGCAGTTACGGTAGTCCATGGACGTATGCAAAACAGAAACATCATAAGTGTGCTGGCGAACAAGCAAAAACTCCTTCTTGAAGTTCTTCAAGAAGTGAAGAGCAACATATTCTGCTTGATTAGTTTGGATTTTCGATTATCTATTATGTCGATGTTAAACGTGCGAGTTCATACATGCTGATGATAAGTTCGCATAATTCTGGTAGCTTCACAGCCACGCAAATGGTCGTTTGAATCGCTTTAATTCTGGTAGCCTGTATCACCGCAAATTCTCGTTTAAATCGCTTTTATCGTAAGTCTTACTTTCATGCCTTCTTCGTTTCGACTAACATAAACTTGTTTCCACAGACAGCGAGACATCTAGCCGATTACACCTACTGGTGTACGCCGTGTCCATAGACAATACCAACACCACGGTGCTGTCAACTATCGACGGGAACGTCCAAAGAGAACGTTTTCATAACGTCGGCCACTCTGCTACCTCGGTGGCATTAGAATAAATATTAATAAATATTTACATCTTCGTTTTTGTCTCACCACCACCATCCGAGAAAAACTTACAAAACATCTGAATAGAAGACGATCGTCTTCCATTAGGCAAGATCCAGAGCTAGAATACAAGCTAAAACCTAGCTTATGAGCTTACTTTGCTATGAGCTTATCAGCTTTGGCCAAATCAGTACCCTAAATTCCGGAGCAAAAGACGTTAGAGCAAATTAAAGGATGGTAAAGCTGCATGTGTATGCTGCAGTAACGCAAAATGGTCATGGCTCAGCACAGTGTTGCTTTTGAGAGCGACACACTGGTATTCTGCCAAGACTCGCAAAGCAGAAGGGTGCTAGGTAAAACAACAATCCCATTAATGAGGTGAATGAAACTACTCAATTATTAGCCTTGAGTCTGGTCTGGAGCCTGGAGTCTTTGTTGGTCGATATTATTACTTTATTGTTGGTCGATATTTTTATATTACTCGTCATTCTATCATCGCACCGCTCGCCATCGACAGGGGGCCATTCATCTTCATACCTTGGAGTCAAATTGGTCGCGAACTGTGCGGTTCCAGACCAACTTTCTCCCATGCACACTAAGGTTGTGAAATGAACTACCTGGAGAGGTTTTCCCTGGAGAGTCCAACATGGAGTTCTTCAAGAAAGGGGTTAAAAGGTTTTTACGGAGTCGGCAACGTGTGGGTGATGCCCCTGGTATTGCAAACGTCCATAGGCTGCGGTGACTGCTTACTATCAAGCAGTCACCGCAGCCACTGCTAAGCTTGCAAGCCTGTTTGCCACCTTAGTGGTATATAAAAAACATGTTTATTTTAAAATAAGTTATAATTTTTAATAAGTTTTAACTAATTAATTTGTGATAGTTTATCATAAGAAACATATTTTACGATTTCTATGGTGCCAGTGTTCGTTGCAAATAAGTTTATAACGACACTAAAGTCGTGCCTAACGGTCCCCTTTGTTTGACCGAAATCAGAGAACTACGAAACTGGCGAGTGTTGTTTTGTTTTGCTATTTTTATTAACTTTCACGCACATATTTAGTTAGGCCTATCGACATACTGTAAAATATTTCGAATAGGTAGTTTTATAAAGGACTTGCATAATTTTCGAAACAGATTGCAGCTATTATTCTATACCTACGTACCTATTATACGTATTCATTTGTAATTGATCCCAAAACAATTAATTGTTATTACTACCGGTGAGTGTGTATAATCTGTCCATACTGACTTGTCCTAATTGGATTGAATGTGCAGCAGTATTCGTTGAAATTCACATTTTATGCATTTCTTGTATAATTCTCGACATCTAGCGTGCTTGATACGGCAAGTCGTGAAGACAAGTCAGTTTAAACAGATCATACCTGCGCGATTCGTGTTACACTCGTAGGTATTCAACAGATTGCAAAGCCGCAATCGTTGACCCGGTCTGATAACAAATAAGTGAACGCATCTTGATGGAAAATAGATCTTGTTCATTGTAAACTTCACACTGTTGAATATAACCTAATAAATAAGTAAACAGGTTACCTATCCCTGCTTTAATCTTTTTCCAGATAGGTTAGGACCTTTCTACTACGGTGACATAGGAAGTTGGTGCAACTTGATCCCTATAGTTATTGTCCAATTGCCATTTATGTGTAAAGTAGAAAAACACATACATATAACGTGAGGTGAGTAGCTATGTATCTATAAACTTCTCAGTTTATAGATACATAGCTACTCACCTACTATATTTACGGGGCACGGGCGGGGCGCGAGAGCCAGGCCTCGCCCGCAGCGTTTGCTGTCCTTGTCTTGCCTACGCTCTTGACTGGTACGGCGACGGCGCACACTGGGCTGAAATCAGCGTTTCATAGACATTCAAATGATTTTTTTAAAAGTGTAATTTTTTTTCACGTGGAATGCTAGAGGTAAGTAATTACATGCCTAAAAATATATTCTATATGAAATGGGTACGTAAACGGAAGTCTGAGAATTTTTTCTTTAAAACTTTGTATGGAGACAAAATACAATAAAAAAATACAATAACTCTGTTATCGCACAATTGGCCCTAATTCCCTTCTAGGGGATTAATCCTTGAATTATTTTGGACTTTATGACATACTCGGTATCACGGACTCAGGTGCGCTTTTTTTTTTAAATGTACCTACACATATATATTTTTTTTTTGGATTATGTTGCAATTTCGTTCGACCAATTTGGCTTTACATATATTAATATGATCCAAACAACTGACTACAACAGTTTTGAAACATTTACAACCTCTAATTCAGAAGAATCAGATTCAGGTAGCTCCAGCAGAGTTAATGTTTCTACGAAAAAAATATTATTTATTTTGCATCCATCATAGGTCTTACTGATGAAATAATTGGATCAGATGAAAGAAGAAAATTTAAAATATCCTCGTTGGAATTCACTCTGCTTTTCTGCCGAGAGTGGTGCTCTCGAGTCCTCCTGAAGTCTTTGTTACGAGCTTCCTGGTTGATAATGTCAGATCCATGAAGCAGTACTTTGTGTACTGTTGACGACATACAGTACCAATTATATAATGCCACATATCTTTCAGCAGTCTTGTACGTATATTCTTTGAATTTCTCAACCCTAATATGTTCACCAGATGTAATAGCCAGTAAAATTACTGCAAATCTGCGGATCAGTTCTTCGTCTAGTCCAATGATGGCAGCAGTTTTTTCTGGAAACTCAAAGAAGCTTCTTGCAGTGTTGCCGTCATTGGTAGTTCCGTGACCTTGCTTAACGATATCGATAAGCAGATTCATTTCTTCCTTAAATCGATTTTGTATAATCTTCATTCTTGCATCTCTTGAATCCTGTTGTGCTTTGGTTTTACAAGACCAAACTTTAACATCCAGTGTGTAGGCAATGTGCAGGAGACATTCCATCATGTTGATGCGTGCATGTAGAGAAGAAATTCCAAGATCCATCATGGAATCTGATGTCCCTCGTTTTATTTGACTTTGCATCTGAAATATATGTGCAAACCTTAGCATCAATCATCGTCAGCATAAGTTTGTGTCGAACAGTCTTGCTGCCACATTCAAAAGGTCGAAGTGCTGATATTTCGGCCTCCATTTTTCTTTTTTCTTCTTTTACTACTGCTTCGCAAATGGTGCAAGCCTTATCTATCTTGAAACCAATTACACTAAAAGTGGTACAAGCTTCATCTATCTCGAAAGCACATGAAACCACAAATGGTACAAGTCTCATCTATCTTGAAACCACCTTAAACTACACGTGGTACAAGCTTCGTCTATCTTGAAACCACATAAAATTACAAGTGGTATAAGCCTCAGCTATCTTGAAACCACCATTTAACCATAAATACCATATAATCTGTGACAATCTGCACACAAACTGAAAATAATCACAATGACAAACAGAAAGACACTAATTATTGAACTACAAATCAGCTTATTTTATCAGTATTGTTTGAATGACTATGACACTCTATTTGACTCATCGCCACTATTTTCTGTCTCGCTACTAGAAGGTGTTTCGTTATTCGACCGATCAAAATTCGCCCAAGATTTCATCTTATCCACCGCTATTACAGATGTATAACGCCGATTACCTTTACGAGTTATGGTAGTGTCTTCGATTTCATATCTATCATTTCCTAATTCAGCTGTTCACGATATAGACCTTGAAATTTCGGTTTTAATTTTTTACTTTGTCCAGTAGACGGTATTTCGTAAAACTCGTGCCCAATTAGTGCAGAAAACTTGTTGAAAAAGTCAGGTACCTGTGAAAATGACTTTTGTTATTCCGAAGTAGACGCTAAAACTATCATTAAAGTTTTTAAAGCATTAAGTTGAAAAATACGGAAGATATTTGGGGAATGTCAGTTAGAGTTATAAGTACTGTTGTTGATATTTTAGCACCGTATTTAGCTTACATTTTTAATGCTTGCGTCGAAGTAGGTGTTTTCCCCGACGTCATGAAAATCAGTAAAGTGGTGCCATTATTCAAATCAGGTTGTAAAAATAGTTTGAATAATTTTAGACCGGTATCCATCCTGCCCGTTTTCAGTAAAATCTTTGAAAAAATCATGTTAAGTCAAATGATTGTGCATTTCAACAGTAATAAATTATTTCATCAACAACAATATGGCTTCACAAGAGGCCGCAATACTAGCGAAGCTGGTATTAGCCTCAATCAACAAATTTTTGGCGCTTGGGAAGAACATCATAATGCAGTAGGTGTTTCTTGCGATTTGTCTAAAGCATTGGATTGTGTAAATCATTCAACACTATTACTAAAATTAAAACATTACGGTTTTACGCATGATAGTCTTGAAATGATGAAATCATACTTAGAAGGTAGAGTTCAAAAAGTAAATGTAAATGGTGAGTTATCTGCGTGTGGGAAAGTGAGCTTTGGAGTGCCACAAGGATCTATATTGGGGCTGTTTCTCTTTCTTGTATATATAAATGACCTTCCATACATGGTGCAGAATATTGCTGGTATAGTCTTGTTTGCTGACGACACTTCACTGATATTTAAAATTAATAGAAAAGATAATAATATAGACGAAGTAAACTGAGTTCTTCAGAATGTGCTTAATTGGTTTACAATTAATAACTTAGTCTTAAACTCTATAAAAACAAAATGCGTTCATTTTTGCCTCCCTAATGTACAAAGTAATCAATGTAATGTTATATTAGATAAAACGCAACTTGAGTTGGTAGAGAAAACTGCTTTCTTAGGCGTTTATATAGATTCAAAAATTCAATGGGGCTCACATATTGAATCATTGGCTAGTAGGTTAAGTTCGGCTGCATTTGCCGTGTGGCGAAAGGAGGCTAACGGATGTGAATACAGCTAGATTAGTTTATTATAGTTATTTTCATAGTATTATGTCATACGGCATCATACTATGGGGCAAGTGTGCTGATAGTGACATCATTTTCAATCTACAAAAGCGAGCTGTTAGAGCAATATATGGATTACGTCGACGTGATTCAAAGAATCGTTTAAAGAAATTGATGTATTGACTTTCTCAAGTCAATATATATTTGATAATATTATGTATGTTAGAAAGCATATTACCCAATTTGCTAAAAATACTGATATTCATAATGTCAATTTAAGAAACAAAAATAAACTGGTAACACCGTTGTTCAGACTTAGTAAAGTAAATTCATCTTTCATGGGTAACTGTATAAGATTTTATAATCATATTCCTGGATGTATTATTAATTTGCCTGAATCACAATTTAAAGAAAAGGTGAAAACAACTTTAATGAAAAAAGCCTATTATAAAATTGATGAATATATCAATGACAAAAATTTATGGTGTACTACTAGCTCTTCGAAATAGGAAGTTATTTATAAATTTACAATTTTGTTAATTGGGTGAGGATGATTTGATGTGTAATAGTCATTGAATAACAAATATTTTTTTAATGTGTACGGCATTGGCAGCGCATGCTCACTTAAAAGTCTGCCTGGTGGTGGCGTGGGGGTCGGGTCGTTCTCTTCCCTCAAATATGGTTGAATTGGACGATGGCTGGGTCCTGCGTCATGCTCGTGAACGGGTGCTGCCTTGGTGGACTAACCTGCTTTTGCTGTGCCATTTTTTATGTTTTTGAATTTATTTTTATTTTTAGTTATCTTGACCGATTTGTAGAGGTTCACATCATATTCCAATCAAGACAGGCTCACTCAAATTAAATTGACAAATGTTACAATGCAATGTAATCATATTTATATTTACCTGTGGGTTTCTTGCCGTTTCTTTTTCCCATGACCATCCATTTTCCTAACTGAAGCGGCATACTGACAGACAGACATTCTTTTTACTTATTTGTTCCGAGCTCAGGGGGCGACACGGGTAGGCAGGCTGGTGCGTGCGGGCTTGAGCGCCGGCGGGCTGGCTGGGGCTGGGCGCGCGCCGCACATGGTTCGCCTAGGCGGTTATGTGCGTGGCGCGTATCGGTACCCGGTGTCTCGCCGGAGTAAGCCCTCGTACGCGCTGATCGGTCTGCATGCGTCGCCCCCTACCTGGATGAGCTCGCTTAACTTCCCTTTGTTTTCCGTTAGATTTTAACTTTTGAAAAGAGATTAATTAACGTAATCCTAATTCAATAAATACTTTTTCATTTTCATTTTTCATTTTCTCGCTGTACACTTACTAAATCGCCAACACTAAACTCAATTGGCACACACGTATTTCTGTCGTAAGCACTAACATAAGTCTTCTCTTTTTCTTGATATTTGGCAATGCGATCATTTATTTTCTCTCTTATTTGCTCTATTAAGCTGCGATTAGTCACACTGCTATTGTCTAAATATGATTTATTTTTTCCTTCCGTGATTCCAGTCAGTGCTGTTCCAAATAATGCTTGGGCTGGTGTCACAACAATACTTGCGACCAAGCTGCACATCCGGCATGAAAGTATCCCATTTTCTTTCATTTATGCCAATACAACTTGCAGTCAACGCGTCAAGTAGAGTCCGATTGTACCGTTCTACTTGACCGTTGGCGCGAGGCGTAGCCACGGCATTGAGTATGTGCCGAATACCCATTTTATCCATGAAACTGGTGAACTTCGAACTTGTGAAAGAAGTACCCTTATCGGAAATTACTCTTTATGGCATACCAAAAATACTAAAATACTCGTGCATCTTCTCCACAGCCACAGATGCTTTTGTATTCCGTACTGGCTTTAATACAATGAATTTCGTATAGGCATCGATTATCACTAGCAAGTGAGTATTACCTCTCGAACTCTTAATGAAAGGACTTACGTGGTCAATATGTAGGGTTCCGAACGGCGTATCATCCTTTGGAATAGGATGCAGAGGCGGTTTTTGTTTGGAAGTAGATTTTGCGTATGCACATTCTAAGCAATAATTTACATACTTCTTGATAAATCTCCTCATCTTACTAAACCAATAAGTCTCTTTGACTTTGTTTAACGTTTTCTCAAACGCAAAATGGCCTATGTCATAATATCATTACTTGAGGATCTGCCATCGTACACCTTTTGGAACGACCCACTTTTCTCCTTCGTCAGTAATCCGAAATAATTTATTATTGCGCACTACATAATTATTTTTGATGTCAAGCACACGTACAATTGAGTTGAATTTAATCAGTGTGTGCATTGGAATCGGCTCTTATGTAAAAAGCAATTAGTTTTGCCATTTTGACCAGTAATTAAAATTTGTTAAAAACTGGGTTTTAAAGGAAAACAATTTTTTGTCAACGATAGCAGCTACAATTTACCAAGTATCATACTATTCTGGAATCCTTACTAAATGCGTCAGCTTTTCACATAACTTGCCAAACTCGCGTAGTACTTTTTTTTTCAATACATTCAGTTAAGCCTAGGAATTTTTTTATTTTGAATTTTTTTCTATGAGATAAGTCCTATTTTTATGCAAGCTTAAGCAGCTGGTTTCAAAATTTTGATTACATTTTAGAGAAGCATTATTCAGGGTCAACAGCATAAAAAAAATGGGAAAAAGTAAAGATTTGTGGCAACAGGCCTGAAAAGTCTGTCGCAGGGTGTGCAATATTGGGTTTTTTTTAAATGCCTATAATTTTAAAATCATGCAACTTAGATTTGTTTTAATATTTTTCTGCCAACCAGCATGACTTGCCTTTTCACCCGATTCCGGGTTGACGTCGAGTTTTGGGACACTCTGTATAGTAATCTAATAATATTTAATAACATATTTATCTAGGTAGATCCATACAAAGTCAAACACTAGTAGTAAGTTCGTTTAATCATCAATTATACTTTGCGTTTCGTGTTAGAGATTAGTAACTTCAATGACTTCTACATAATGGACCCGTTCATGGACCAAAGGGAATAGCTACATGTCATTGGAGCGTAAACTGCAATTGCGCTCCAACTATGTCTCAGTGACGTTTTGGCCACGTATACGAATGGTCGTTACTTTACAATCTAAGAATCCCGAGTTGCGTAGGAAACACATGCACAAATTCCAATAAACAGTAACCAAAACCAAGAATGGAGTATCTTTTTTCCGTAAAGTATAAGAAATATAATGTATTACTTGTAAAACTTATATTTTTAACATTTCCAATAAAAATTGAAGTGTTTATTGCTACATCATTAACCGGCCATGATTAGTTGGTATGTTCATTCAAATTCAATGCACGCCATCTGCTTATTTTTTATTTGGCAGTCTTACATATATGCGCACGATGTGACTTTGCACCAGCGGCATAATGCCGTTGATTTTGTTTTCGCGGAAGTAATATTATTATAGATAAAAATAGATAACAGATGAGTATACAAATTAGTCAATAACAATAATATTGTTATATAATGTAGCTTCGTTGAAGAATTCTACAACAACAAAAGTGGTATAATTTTAAAGTAGATAAAATGATAAATTTGAAGGTTGGAATTGAAGGTTGGATTTGTAATTGACGAATCCCAATTATTATCTACTGTTTAGGAATTTATATTTAAGGCGTTACGTTACAACAAATTTGTAAGCTTTTACAATGTTATATCTGGCGCCTTGGCGAGATTGATGACTGACATCTATTTCAGTGCTAAAAACCGGTGGCCAAAACTGGAACTAAGTGTTGCCATATTGAAATAATATGTTATTGCCAACAACAGCGACGCTGTCACCGGGTCAAATAAGTTTGTGGCACAAGAGACTGCGCTATTATATTTAATATGGTATGGTTTATTTATACTTATACAGGATGTCAAAAGACTGCTAGCATTAATTGAAACCTCATATTCTAGCCACGAAACTGAACAACTTTCCCCAAGAAACATACCCGCGGAAATGCCTTCATAATTTCGCTACCTAAAATAAATAATTAATTGCGACGCGCAATGTGGGCAGTTTCATGGGTAGAATATGGGGTTTCAATTAATGCTAGCGGTCTTTTTACACCCTGTATATCCATGAATCCATCGATGCATTACACATGGCCATTAAATGCAGGTAGAACAGAAAAAATACTTAATTCTGTGATATGTTTAGTACAGCATAACTCTGAACGAACTAAAATTTGGCAGTTAGCGCCTTTCTTACTTTTGTTCAGCTCGAAAATAGCTATTCAACGACGTATTACACATAGCTATTGGAATGGTTACCACTGTCCATACATATTCTTGTACGCGTTAACAATGTTATATCTGGCGGCAAGATTGTTGACAAACCCATTCGACCCGGTGGACAAAACCGGAACTAAGTGTTGCCGTTTTGAAATGTAATGTCAATGCCAATAACAGCGACGCTGTCACCCGGTCAGACATGTTTGTGGCACTGTAGACAGCGCAGTTTTATTTACTATGGTAACCGTCAGAGTTATTTGTTCGCTCAACCGGTTCCAGGGTATTTATTTCTATGAGTAACTTAGATTTATTCGACAACATGCAGACATTTAGAGTAGGTTTTGGAAATTTTACTTAAACCCAAATATTTTTACAATCAAAAGAATTTGTATTTTAAAAATCATATAGTTAAACAATTATTTTCATAATAAAACGAAATTTAACAAAACAATGATGTACTTATGTTTGTTAACATTATAAGTTATTCATTAGGGTCTATTATAGCCTTAGCCAGGGAGGTATTATCAATGTTAGCGATTGTTCTGTGATAGAATTTACTAAAGGTTTTCGACGTCCCACTTTAGCCTGCAGTTTTACGAATTAAATCTATATTTATGCCTTGTTTATGCGCCTGAGATGTTGACGCATGCCGAGTGCTGTGGGCAGAAAATATAGCGACATCGATACCCAAAGAGATTGGAATGCTAGCGACCTACTTGTCAGTCTATAGAGGGGGCTGTGACAGCTCTTTCATACAAAAAATGCGTGCAAGGTCAGCGACAAAAAATAATTAAATCTCCTTAAGTTTTTGTCAGCATCAAATAAAAAGGGATGTTCACTCTGTCGATATATTGTTTCGATATGTTATATTAAGCAATTTTATCGATATCGATATACTAAACAAAAATATTCCTATCACCAAATATACAATAGACATCATCAGCTTATGTAGCCATTATAGCACAGCTTTTTTACATTACATTATGTTGTAATGTAAAAATAAAATGTTTTAACATTAGGTACGAATGTATGTCATTTCGCAACGAAAACCAACGTCACGGCATTAGCCATGGCATTATGCCGAGTGCGACCACGATGACATTACTCGTATACAATAAATGGACATACACGTTTTACCTTAACATTTAAGTACACCCTTATTACTTAAAAAGTAAGACAGAAAAAGTAAAGGATCCATCACTTGAAGTATTACCAATTCATCATCAGCATTATATCAAAAGACGCCTACTGCTGGACTAAGCCCCTGAGATCTTCATAGAGGCCGATCCTGTGTCCTCATTTTGCTGGCGTTTTGTCCTCGAACGTTGGCAAAGACAGAATAACCAATAAACCAGAATGTCAAAAATACCAATAGCGATGACCGACCGCATACAACTTTTAATTTCTTACAATTTTGTATTATATACTCGCTGGACCCGCTGGACTATTATTGAACACTGTGATATTAGGATTTACACATTGTATTCGAGGGGATTAAGAATAGACAAAATTTTTTTTAAGAAATTACTACTTAATTTCTTTATTTGGGGCGGGGGTAGATGTAGCGTGTGTGCTCATGCAGGCCTTAGGTAAGGACGGGTTCTAGGACAGGTAGGTGTCGGAGGCCGTATGTTTGGACGGGCTCTAAGTTAGGTAGGCGTTCGGGTTGGCCTGCTGCTCCTGTAGGGTAACCGGGGCTCTAGTCGGTTAAGTAGGTTAGAGCAAGTAGGATATAGGCGTGTAGGTTTAGATAGGTCGGAGCAAGTAGGACGCAAGCTATTAGCTTGCGTCTATGGGCACACATATCACTGGCTAGGTGATAATTCAAATGTGTTCCATGTGAATTAGATCTAAGGTATTATATGTATTTTATATCATTCTTAAAACCAAACTTATCAATTAAACATTTGCATTTTTACTTTAAGCTCAATGTAGCAAGCAGTGTTACTATACCATAGTGCTGATAATGAGAAGAATAATACCGGACAAACCTTTCTGTGTTTTAGTGGAACAGCATCAACAGTATAATTCATATGGTCTGAAGTATTAGGAAGTACCTACAATGAAGGTCATGATTATAATTATATTGCCCATGGTGGTAAGAAACACCGCACTTGTATTGTTTATTCGCTGCGTTACTGTTGTTTGGGCATAATAATATTGCACACTTCGGCATTTTTCTGCGTTCACAAACAATGATAAATAATCTAAAATAATAAAAATTAAGTGAACTTACGTATTTTAAAGCTCAAGTATTCATAATAGCCTACATTATTCCACTGTTGAGCAAAGGACTTTCCTAATTTTTCCACTCCTCGTGATCAATAGGTATTTTTTGTTTACATCGACATTGGGAAAAAGCAGCGAACACACCACTATCGCACGTTCGAACAAGCACTAACTTTATATATTTTTAGGAATTAAGTAGGTAATTATGAATTATCATTGTTTCTACAGTATATATTACTGAGCTCGGCGTATTAATTCAGTCAGAAAATTACTAATACTTTGAGATATTTCGAAAAAGCTTATAAAACAAGAATCTTTAACACGCATTTATTTCACATGCTATACACATTCTACAATCGATAATCAACGAGTTTTAATATACATAACATGGTAGTGGTCCGAAGCACTTCACTAATTTAATAAAATAACAAAGCCTATAACACAAAATATAAAAATATTTTACCAATAAATAAATTGAAATTGTTTGTTTACAATTGCGTCTGACAAGTAAAATTATTGTCAAACTGACGGGTAACATGCATTTTACCCTTCAGGGCGACTCTTCTATACCTATGAAGGTCGCTAACATTCCAATCTCTTTGTCGATACCACTATCTTTAAGAGTTAATTTGATCCAACGGCTCAAATTAACTCTTAAGCTAATGAACAGTGCATCTGATTTTCTTAATTGTGATATTTTATTGATGTAGCATATCAATGTTTTTGCAAGGCATATTGTAGGTTTATTTTCGAAGAATGGTAAGTGAAGAACTGGTTGGGAGCAGCCTAATCGCGAAGTTTTATTAGATCCGGAATTTTAATGACTATTTGTGATCGGCTGGCCATCTCAATATTTTGTATTTTAATTTTAGACAGGGTTTGGACTCTATGGGCTGTGACCAAAGCTAGTAGAGTAGTACTCTTCTTAGACAACTTTTCAAGGGATACATTTTCATTGGGGTACCATGTGCTTAGGTGATTTAAAACTCAATTGGTATCCCACGAAGTGTCGTATTTCGAAGCCGAAGGCCGAAGTCTTAACACGCCTTTAAAAAATCTTGTTAATAATGCGTCTTCAGAAATGATTGGTCCCAAGATGAGAGACAATGCGGCTCTGCAACTGTTTAGAGACCCGTATTGGCTACCATTGTTATATAATTCGGTTAAAAATTTACGGATCGTCGTAACAAATAATACATATAAAATTAATTTGTTTTGGTTACAGAACGCATAGCATTACTTCCAGTAAACTTCGTACTGCTTGAATGAATGAGCAGTTTTCCAATAGGTATCTAAAGCATTCCTAACCACTCACTAGATGGCGCCCCGACAATTTTGGTAATTGATAATCGCTTGAAATAGGTTCTCAGCAAACAGGATGTAAACACTGGGTACGTTGTATTGGATTATATTGTATTTGTCAATAGTTTTCAACCATTTTAGAGGTTATAATAATAATGGAACATAGTGCCAACTTCTATAAATATTTCTTTTTACACTTCGTTCAACCTTTAACAGTTATGTTTATATTAATAAAAAAAATATTTTTAAGTTTAGTATTAGTTGGCTGCATGAAATCACTGCCACCATCATACCAGATTACCAAAATTGTAGGAGCGCCATCTATTGAAACTTTTTGAAACCAATCGACAATACCTACTGGAAAACTCCTCATTAGATGAAATACATGCCAGCATAATAGTTATAAAAGAAGGCTGCACATTTTTTCAAACCCTAGCGGACAATATGCCTGCCACCAGGGTACGGCTGAAGTAAATGCTCCGCCGGCTGGAATGAGATATTATAGTGTATTGACTAGGCTTAAATGTTATAATTTCTGAAACTAGTAAACTCGTGAATACTGGGTACCACGATTGAAATGGCATTATCAGTTTTAATTTTTTTTTTTTACTTTTAGGATAATGGAGCAGGACGGAAATGCGTAAAAAAAATCGTGCCAATCAATGGTGAAGACATTGATTGCGTAGGTAAGCATCAGGGTCTTTGTGCCATGAAATATATTTACTGCATTTCCGGTTTATTGTGCTTGCGAACAAATCAATTCCAGGGGTGCCAAATTTGGATGTTAACATTTGGAACACGGAGTCGGCCAATTCCCATTCGATATCTGGGTGTACTTGTCTCGAGTCTTCATCAGCGATGTTCTCGCAAGACTCGACATATGATGCGAAAATAAGTATTCTTCGAGATTCACACCACTGCCAGATATCCCTTGCAATTTGGGATAAATGTGGAAATTGCACGCCGCCCATTCTATTAATATAAACTATAGCCGTGGTATTATCGATTTTTATCAGTATTTAGCAATTCTGTAAATGTTTGGCAAATAGTTTAATTGCGATAAATGCAGCCAGCAATTCTAAACAATTGATGTGCTTTTTTGCCTCGTCTCGAGACCATTGGCCACTGGCGGACTCCACGCCGCACACCGCGCCCCACTTTGTCGTTGAGGCGTCAGAGTATATGTGTATGGTGTATCGATCATCTCAAATCCTATGATAAGAGTGATCTATTGCGTTCAACCACCATTAAGTATCAAGTAATAATGAGCTAGGAATGTCCATGAGTCTGTCGTAATCGTCGTGATTGAGTAAATTAAGAAATTTATGACGTTCGAATTGTTTAGTATAGAGTAGCCCGACAGACTGCAGGGCACTAGATACTAACAACCCTACTAATCGAGCAAATTTACGAATGCGATAGCATTTAAGTTTATTGTACTTTTTAAGTTCGGATTTTAGAACATTTCGTTTTTCATCAGGCAGAGTTACCTGCATCGTATGAGATTTGATTATGTATCCGAGGAATTTAACAGACATGCTAGGGGAAAGATTACTTTTCTCTTCATTGATTTTAAAACCTCTTTGGGTTAGTAATTTTTTAGTAACATTTATGTTATCTATACAATCTGTATTAGAGTTGCCTAGAAGAAGTATATCGTCCAGGTATATCGTAGAGACATAGTCAGAGGCTCTGAGTAGTTTTACCACCGGATTAAGCAATTTTGTGAAAATATAAGGTACTGTGTTCAAACCAAATGGCAAGACATTAAACTCATAAATTTGGTGTCCCCATTTGAACCTCAAGAAATTTCGGGATTCTGGATGAATTTTAATGAGAAAATATGTATCTTTTATATCCACAGTGTAGCCATAAAGCAATCTTTGTTTATGAGTTTAATTGCTGTCCGTAAGTCTTCTATTTTCAAGTGACTAGTTTTTATGATTTTTTTAAGGTTTTTAAGATTAAGTATAAGTCTCATTTTGCCATTTAGTTTAGGACGCAGAAAGATTTTTGTCAAAAAATGATGCTCGCAAGGTTCACATTCAGATATAGCACCATTTGACAATAGGTTCCGAATGGCATTCTCGTAATGAGCTATTTTAGAAAGTGAAGGCTTAGGTTGACTAGGCGGACATGTTTATATAACTGGTTGGGTAAATTGTATTTTATACCCACTTATCCAGGACAATACATTGCAATCCTTAGTAATAAGAGCCAATTGTTTACGAAAAAATTAAAGTTGACCAGCGAACTTTACCGGGTCTAGCGATGGCGCGTGGTTCTCTGCGGATACGGTGTCGGCCTCGACGAGGTCTCGCGCTGACCGCACGGCGCTGCGGGCTCGCGGCGCCCGCGCTCGCGCCCGCGTTTTTGAGTCTACTTTTAAGTCGGTGCTAGTTTAAGTCACGGCTTTACAGTTTTAATAGTATCGGAGAAGGTCTTGCCGAATAGTAATTTATCTATTTTTGTGTTATTCATTTGTTCCTTCATTTCTTTTCTAAGAGCATATGTAGCAAAATTTCGCCTTGTGACTGACTCTGCATATTGCAAATCAGCGAGAAGGCGTCCCGCATCCATGGACTTCTTTAAAATGTCTTGATTTGGGTCTTTGGACTTCAGTTGGTCAGTAGCGACTGAGCTACACAAGATATTGCCAAAACAAGTTGCTTTTGTTGTGCCTCAATTGCTTTGTCGCGTTTGATGAGATTTTCATTCATGGCAGCTTTGATTTCAACGTTCAATTGAGGGGCGCCGATACGCGCACGAGGTATTTCTGGCACAAATCTTTGCGGGTTTCTTTGGTTAGTCCCTCAGTTGCTAGATGCTCGAACCTGTTAGCGAGTTCTGTATGAATTTCGCTATCATATTCAATGGTTAAAGTCGTGTCGTCCCCAAATATTTGGAGAACAGCGTCGTCAAATTTTTCTTCCGCTGGAAGTTCGGCGTCGGTTTGCGGCAGTACGGTTTGTACAGCGGCGGCGGTCGCAGCCAAAGAGGTGCCGACTTCCATGATGTCAGCCAAGGCGATCTGTTGAAGGTCCACCACCTTCAACATCTTGGGATACCGATGGTGCTCCGTCTGGAACGACGTTGATATGCTTTCAATATGTATTTATTCCCTTCCATCCGGACCACGAAAGTGTTTAGACCTCCAACCTTACGTTTCTTTTAATTTAATTTTTATTAAAAATAAATTCTATAATAAAAAGCAAAAGTACTAGGCGGGCATAACATAAAGGAGCCTCAAACAGTGCATAACTTCCTAAGTGTGAGCAGTCTTTCCAACACCGAGCGAGAGGTCAATACAAACAAAGTGACCAATATACTACGACCCTACTTACTACGGTAAAGTTTGTCCTACGGAGCTCAAGGTAAAATTGTCTTGTTACGTGCAAACTAACCAGAGGTAGTTGTGCAAACTAACCACATAAACTGTGAACCTAAGCAAACTGCTTGCTCAGAGGAAAATGAATCGTCTAACTAGAAGTCCACCTTCGAATTGTACAGTAGACCATGTTAAATCGGATTCAGATTTAACAAAACTCGCTAACGAAGAAAACAGCAAATCATTCGTTAGTCAACGCAATAAACGACGCCGGGACTCTTCTGACGAAAATCATATTAACTTAAAGGACGAACTAAAACTAATGTTTCAGTCTATGAAAGAAGAACAAAATGCCATTTTGAACAAATTAATTAGCGAAGTTGCCGACATAAAATGTCAGAACTCCACAATACAGCAGTCTAACCTAGAAATCGAAAAATCCCTTCAATTTCTATCAAACAAATACGATGAAATGTCCAAAACAATTGAAACTCTGGAAAGTGAGAGAAAGGTCCACCTGGAATACATTTCAAACCTAGAGGATAGACTTGAGGGAATGCAAAGAAACTTAAAATTATCTTCTATTGAAATCCGTAACGTACCCTCAATTGAAAAAAAAGAGTCGAAAGGCGAGTTATGCGAAACAGTTTTCAATACTTGCAAACTACTTAATGTTGTTGTGCAGCCGAGCGATATTAGAGATGTTTATCGAGTTAAAAGTAAGTCAGGAATATCGACTATAGTAGTCGACTTCACTCGATTGACAACAAAGCACGACGTCATCGGAGCAGCAAAAACGTACAACAAACAACATCCAAAACAAAAAATTAACTCTAAACTGATAGGCTTTAGTGGAGACATTGTGCCTATTTACATATCGGAGGCTTTGACTAACAAAGCTCGCAGATTACTGTATCTGTCTCGAGACTTGTCACTATCGGCTGAGTACAAATATTGCTGGACTAATAACGGCCGCGTATTTATTAGGAAGACGGATAAATCACCTCATATCGAAATAAAGGGTGAAGTCCAAATAACATCACTATACAAGGCAAATGCACCAGGCGAGATGTCACCAAAGGCGACAAAGTGACTAGTTAAGTTTATTTTTTCTTTTCATTTTATCTAGATACTATTTAATTTTAATGTATCGAGTTTATGTTTTGTTACAAGCAAAATATTTTGATAATTTACTAATTGCATTTAATAACTCAAACCATATAGTAATATATTGCATACAACTTATGTTTATGATATTACCAAAACTGTCAATTCTAGTGTCAATTATTAAGAATAACAATAAGAATGGCTATCGAACTAGTTGATAGTGTTAATATTATGGAGGAATTTGACGAATTGAGGGCGGGAAAATCCTATTCGGTGGACCCTGAAAACATTAGCTCAATAATAAATATAAATAATTGTTCTCATAGTCTAAAATTGGTGACACAGAATATAAGAAGTATTAGATGCAACTTCGATTCATTTCAAGTCTTACTCGAAAGAATAAACATTGATTGCGACTTTTACATTTTAACGGAAACTTGGAACTCCACGATATATGCAATTCCTTCGATGTTGAATTATAACACGTACTGCACCAAAAAAAATTTAAATCAAAATGATGGGATCGTTGTTTATAGCAGAAGTGAGTTGAATGTTTTAGTGGAGGAGCCTGAATTCATAGATGCTAGTTGCTTACTTATTAAAGTAAACCAAAACACACTCATAATTGCATTATACCGGTCACCATCAAAAATAAATATATCTCCCTTTATTGAGTCATTAGATAAAACATTAGCATTATATAAATCGTACAAAAATATAATTCTTATTGGCGACATTAACATCGATATAAAACCGAATAATGAGGACAATAACTCTAATGAATACTTAAACTTGAACGCATCTCACGGATTATTAAGCAGTTATACTTACCCCACAAGGGGTAAAAATTGCATTGACCATGTCATGATTAAAACAAATAGCGCTATTAACACATTCGTTCTAAGGGCTCCTCTAACGGACCACTCAGCTGTCTTGGTTTGTATGCAAACTACTAAATTTGAAAAAAAAACGAAAATTTACAGTAGACAAAATTAACTACGACTCTTTACTACGTGAACTATCGATAACAAACTTTAACAACATAATAATGGGCACTGACGCTGAGCAGGCTGCTGGAGATCTTGTGGATGCCCTTTCTAAATGCATTAATAATAACACGGAAAAATTACTTATCCCTAAAAGACAGCGTTGTTTGAAGCCATGGATTACCCCAGGTCTTAAAAGATGCATAAAACATCGCGACAGGATGCATATCAGATGCAAAGCTAAACCAGATGACGAAAACCTCAGATTAACCTATAATAGATACAAAAACTACTGCAACGATCTACTGAAACGGCTAAAAACAATACACGAAAGAAATGAGCTACTAAAGCATTCGAACGACCCAAAAAGAACATGGAACATCATAAAAACCATTACCCACACTAACAAGAATATTACAGTAGGCTCGGAACTGTTGAAAGTATTGGATACACCACAGCGCTCTCTTGACTCTGTCAATGAGTTTTTTGCGACTGTAGGTAATAAACTTGCCAATGATATCAACTCCGCGGCCGTCAGTGGCGTAGACTACCCAGAGTTAGAAAACGCTCCTTCTGCCTTAAACTCTATGTCTATGTTGCAAACAACAAATGACGAGGTCGAGGCTACCATTTTAAACTTAAAACAGGATAGTGATGTTGGGTGGGATGGTATATCGAGTAAAATTCTTCAACTTGGAGGACACATACTGGTACCAATAATAACTCATATTATCAACTTGTGCATTAATACAGGCGTGTTTCCTAGCGTTTTTAAGGTTTCAATAATCCGCCCAATACATAAGGCGGGAAATAGAGACTGTGTCAATAATTATCGGCCTATTTCAATTTCATCTGCGTTATCTAAAGTAGCAGAAAAAATAATCAACAAACGACTTATTTTGTATCTCGAAAAAAATAACATTCTCTCACAAAACCAATATGGCTTTAGGGCCGGAAGATCTACTTCAGAGGCAGTAACTGACCTCACTGATTATGTTGCACAGAAACTTGACCAAAAAGAGAAATGCTTTGGAGTATTTTTGGACCTTGCAAAGGCATTTGACACAGTCTCTATTGACCTGCTACTGAATAAAATGCATCGGATAGGAATACGTGGAATAGCTCTAGACCTCTTTAAAAGTTACCTCACTCAACGGAAACAGAGAGTAAAAATATCTGAACTGATTAGTTCTGATGCGCCTGTCACTTTCGGCGTTCCCCAGGGCAGTGTCCTTGGTCCTAGCCTCTTCCTAATCTACATCAATGACTTATGCGAACTAAAATTAATCAACTCAAAAATATTCACTTTTGCAGACGACACATCTATAATCTTTCATGGTAAAACATGGGTGGAGGCGGGGGCCACGGCAGAAGCTGGATTGAGGATAGTCTCCCATTGGCTTAAGAAAAACAAGCTTACGCTTAACTTAAGTAAGACTAAAATCATCCCCTTTGCCATACGTGCAAAGGAACTCCCGACCAACGACAGTCTTAAAATTAAGGCACATACTTGCGCTGAATTGAAACTGTCTGAAATCCGATGTAAAGACGTTGTCGAAGCCAAAGAAAGTCCAGAAAATCCAAACTGTGGGTGCGAGGTTCCAGATAGAGTAACTACCATAAAGTATTTAGGTGTAATTCTCGACGAAACACTTACATGGAAACCCCAGATAGACAAAGTCTCAGTGAGAATACGCAAACTTATATACGTTTTCAAAACCCTCAGACAAGTAGCTGATGCAAAGCTCTTGAAAACTGTGTACTATGCTCTGGCCCAATCTATCTTGTCATACTGTATCAAAGCGTGGGGTGGCGCAAATAAATCCCATATAATCAAAGCTGAAAGAGCACAACGAGCCCTATTAAAAGTTATGACTTTTAAATCATTTCGACATCCCACGCATGAACTGTACTCTCAGTGTGACTTGATGACCGTCAGACAGATGTTTATACAGGCTACTATCCTAACACAACACAGGAAAATTACATTTAACAACGAAATTTCACAATCAAGAAGGAACAATAATGTATGTCCTCGGCCTCAAATGCGCACTAGAACTTTCTTCTGTAATAAATTTCAATTTTTCCTTGCTTCTTATCTTTACAACAGGATCAACAATATAATTGACATCTATCCTCTTAACTATTATAAATGTAAAAATAAGTTGACAGTTTGGCTAAAATCTCAGTCCTATGAGGATGTGGAGAATTTGTTTGTTGTTGTTAGATAATGGACAATTTTCTACATCACCAAGGAGTTAAATTATCCATGAGTTATTGGATCGCGATCTGTTTTGTTAGTTAATTTAATGTATTTCTAAGATTAATTAATTTAATTTATAATTTAATTTATGTTTTGTCTACATATTGAAGGAACTAATTAATATATGCGTCTTAACTGAACTTTTTTTGTAACATGAAGGATGGGACTAGCGTTCAAGTTACAGGCTCTGCCTAGTTTGGAGGCTAGTACACACTGTCTAATTTAAGTTATTTAAGAATACTAAGTATATAACGCTGTTGTTACTTTCTTTTGGAGACAATAAAATTATTATTATTATTATAATTGTTATTGTTATTGTCTTAAACATATTCAACCGAGCGCCACGCGTGTCACTCAACCAACATCAACAAATTAAATGTAGGATTTACAAACCTACATTTTGCTGCCGAATGGACTGTATCCATAGGTCACCGTACTAATTCAGTCCATAACCTAGGTACTTTAATCAATAAATCCTAGTGATAAGACCGCCCTTTGTACTGCTTTTTATTATGTATTTTATCCAATATATGTATCTAGTGTGCAAATAAAGAGTTTTTGTATTGTATTGTATTGTAAATCCGAAGATATTTAATAATAATATTAACTACATGGTATTGCACACAATTGTCTCATACATGGCATAATACATTAACATCAGAATAGCGAAATAACTACAAATCTAATAGGTATCTTAAATATCATCCTAGCGCTTATTACGACCTCTGCCAGGGTCCGCTTTCCTACTCAATCTTAGCCGTTTTAAGCCGTTGGCTCTCGCATTCGACTCAGCGATATCAATCCGTCGCTTCTTGGGTCGCCCGCGGGGCCTCTTTCCTGATACCGGCAGATTCAGGCACCTATTTCCTACATATCCCTGAGGCTTACGCAAAATGTGACAAAATCAGCGCAGACAAGCCTCCTCGATCTTATTATCCCTCATGCCAAGGCTGCCATGGATGTATTCGTAAAGTACTCAATCAAGTTTCATAACTTCGCACATCTACCGCAGTGTATTAATTTCGTTTTCGAGCTTTACAGGGATTTTAGTGTTACAGGTGACTGGCGTGAGTTCCCGCCATTTGGCTCAAGCTGCAGAGATTCGAGACTTGACATCAGGGCAATATCCTAGGTACCTACTTACTATTTTCATAACGTTAGTGAGAATTATCTGTACCATGGAGCGTCGGTGGCCGAGCGGTTAGGGTATCCGTCTCGTAAGCGAGAGGTACCGGGTTAGAATCCCGCTGCGGCCATGTACCAATGACTTTTTCTGAGTTATCTACATTAGTTGAATACTAACCGATGCTCTTACGGTGAGGGAAAACATTGCACACTTTGATGAGATGCACATTCAGGCGACTGAATGTGTAATCATGATTCAATCTGGTCATGTTCCCGTGCTAGCAGGGTCATGGAGGTCAGATGGCAGTCACTCTGTAATTGCCAAATCCTAGATCATGGTCAAGGCGGACCGCGGGCCGCGAGACCACAACCGGAATATTAACGCAAAGATGATTATTTAATCTCTCAGATCTATCAGATCTCAAAATCTATCAAAAGTAAGCAGATAGTGCTACATTTGGAAATACTACCTACTGTCTGCGGAGATCGTCGGAAGTTATTAAATAAACTTACTTATTTTAACATTAACATTCAAGTCAAATAAGTTTTTATTTTTTCCGCTCTTGACCTACCTAAATTGTACAAATAAAGTGTTTTGTAGAAGATTAATTTGTTAATTATTATGCGATAGCCGGTGTATTACAGAATGTAATTATACAGTTCATAGAAAATTGGTGGTGGTTTTGTTAATTGGTTTTATTATAGGCCCTTTTTTTAACTTTTCCGAGAGCGTCTATGGCCGAGTGGTTACGGTATCCAACTTCTTATTTAACGCTAGGTAAAATACCTAAATTAACGAATATTATAAATAAATAATCATAATAATCTACCTATGGTTCCTGAGCTATCTCTCGAAGCCTTTAGATATACCTACACCGATGGGTAGGTAATGTGAAAATTAAGCAAAGGTCTCTTTAAAGGTCGGCTACGCCTTAGCCCCCCTCGCCCCTGGTCTGCTGATGTCCAAAGGCGGCGGTGACCACTTTCCATCAGTTGGCCAGATAAGTGTTTGTCTACCGTAAAACATAAAATAAAAAAATACCACAAGCATACGGCCTTCCTGAAAGTGAGCAGCAAAGTGAGAGCAAGACGTTGCTCTGGCAGCGAATACGCGAGCGCTCTCCATTGGCAAAGACATAGTCCTCTCTACTAACGAAGCATATACCTAAATTATTGTCTCCCAAACTAACCATTTAAGAATAATAAACACATGGATATTTCTGTATAAATGTATTTATTTGGAATATCACAGTGACTAAATCTAGGAAACTGTATGTACACAATATATACAATTAATTGCATATTAGTTTCAAATACAAAAATAAATTAATGAGTAGGACTTATACAAGTGTGGTAGGTTAGTATACTATCCCAAAACATAAACGCAGAAGCATACACCTACATTTCAACTTTTAAACATCAAATTTATTAAGTAACATATATATTAGTATATTTACGCATTCATCATCATCCGAGCAGTCAGGCCCGGCTTTGCCAGGGTCCGCTTTCCTACTTTTTCTTCTCCACTTCGCCCGGACTTGGGCATCCTCACGTCGTACACAATTGGCTCTCGCACCCAACTATCACTTCTCTCATGTCATTGTGTCACGAGGGCTTATCGCTGCCTATTTATGCAATATCAAATAATTAAAACATAAATTAAAACTGTAAATTTTAGATAATTTGTAATACTTTGAAAGAAAATAAACAATTTTATATACTTACTCATTGAATGATAAGACCTACTTTGATATAACTTAATTTCTGTTAACAAAAATTAAAGTTTTTTTCCGCTTTAAGCAATAACTAAGTAACTACCTACCTACTGTAATGTTTATATTTTTGGTTGGTGAAGTTGCGCTTAACCTAGAGGCTCGGAATGAAAGATGATGTTTGAATTTGAAAGCACTGCTTTATTAGCATCGGGTTTGATTACACACAAAATGTCCTTAGGTTATTGCGGCTATAAATAATCAAATTACAGATTATATGAATACAAGGGTTACATAGAGGGTTTGATCGATAACGCATACGAGAAGTCTATTATATTTTATATTTAAATTCACTCAGCTGCCTGTCAAGGAGTCTTGACTAAAGTCGAGCAGGAGCATCCCCTGAAGCAGCTGGCCAAAACTGCTCCAAGCAGACGGCTGCCCAACCCCAATTATGGGCTGGTACCAAGCACCTCCTGAAATGATCACACCGTTGCAATCATTCAGGGGGGGGAAATAATAAAAAGGAAGCGAGCAAACCATTCTTTCTCAGCTGGCTTTGGGGGAAATGGGGTAAAGAAGCAAAAGCGTGCGGCATGCCAGACTAGCGGCATAACCTCCAACGCCAGATGATGATAGGTGGCAGGATTTAGCAAAGGCAGTGCAGCACGCGGTCACGTTAGGTTGTGTGGCATAACCTCGAACATCAGATGATGATGGGTGGCAGAAATAAGCAAAGCACTGTAACACGCGGTCACGACAGGTCGCGCGGCATAACCTCCAACACCAGAGGGTGACAGATGGAAGAAACTAGCATAAGCACGACAAGACGGGGCCATGATAGGCCACGCGTGGCACAGCTTCAATCACTTAACAGCGGGATGGAGAAATAGCCAAGTAAAGCATGCTTACCTGTTGGAGGTGGGTCCCAAAGTTTCCTACGCGTCGCGGCCACTGGCGACGGGCGTAAGCAACTGGGCGCGGGACGGTAGGAGGCGTGCCTCCTACCTACGTCGGCTGAAAACACCAAAAAGGTTAACATGGGCTTCATCGCGCCAAGCGGATGTCAACAAGCCATCGCGATATGCTACTTACGTGGGAAATTCTGTGGGAATACTCTCACCACCAACTACCGCAGTGTCCCGTTTGTTTGGAAAGGTGACAGGCTAGCAATGGTGCTGCGCAGTCGCATGTGCGTGGCCGCCTTTCGGGCAGGACGTAGCCGACAACACGTGGACACAAAGTTTTCCACAATATACACTATGATTATACGTTCTGACTGGTTCTGCTGAAAATATTAAGAAATTAGCACCGCGCAAACAAACAACAATGTAATCTAGCGGCTCCGATAACACTTACGAGATTCACTACGTATTTATTTTTTACAAGACACCAGTAACTTCGGGGGCTTCGGTCAGGCAAAAGGACTGAGAACCCGCGTGCTCCGGGCTTTATTCCTCGGCCTCCGCCCTAACCTACTCGCCAATAAAACCTATAACAAAAAAACGGCTTGGGGTTGTCAAGCTATAACTTTTATCGAAATTCAGCGAAAGGTTAAAAATCATACAGCCAAACGGTGACGCTAGAAACGAACAATTTAAATTAAGGTGAAAGCCAAGTTTAACCCAAATAAAAGGATTACAGGCAACCTGAAACGAATTTAAGTAATATAAATTGACGTAATTCCGATTTAACTCCATCGGAACCTGTAATAAAAAGACCAAAGACCAATTTGGTGATTCTGAGATAAAACGAATTATCCATTCTATAACATTTCAGTTATAGAATGTAAAATATTTAAAGAAAAAATGAAATGGAATCAACCATAAAAAAAAATGTTTATACTTTATTTATTTTTGCAGGAAATTAGTTTTATGTCAGCAACACCAGCGTTTAGTTTTCTAAAATTGACATTTCGGCAAAGGGAATCAGTCATCATACAGCCATGCGTTGACTGATATTTCTCAGTTGAGAAATATATGTTACACACCCCCCAAACCAGGAGAATTTTACGACGGAAGCAAGCTGAAAGAGTAAAATTCCAGCTCGGCCCCGAGCTTAAAACCAAAAAAAATAAAGCAGAAAAACTTAAGAATCGGAGTTCTTAAAATTAAAGAAAAAGGCATGTATTCGAAAGCCTAAAGCTAATACAGCACCTGTATAAAGCGCCATATAAATAAGGTTTAAATTACCAATTAAGCAACAAAGGGCTTACTAAAGATTTAAAGTTCTAATCTAACATCTAAAATTATTTATTAAAGATACCTATCCTTAAGAGGTAAGGGTTAATTAAATAAAGGTAAGGTTACCCATACTGTGAGAGTAAAAGGCGTAAAGTAAAAATAATGTATCCCATTCTTTAAAAGGGTTAAATAAAGTTTAAGGTTACCTATTTACTGAGTAAATGGGTATAAAGTAAAAATAATATATCCCATACTGTAAAGGTACAGGCTAAACAGCATAAGTGTTGGTTATGTCCAACTAAACTAAAGAAAAGTAGGCTATGCCTAACTATTTAAAGTTAATAATGTTCTAACATGTTATCCTATAATTTAAAAAATATTTATTTTAAAAGTGTACTAGTAGTGGTTGCTGACTACAAAATATCCATATAAGTACAAACAATTTTGAAAAAAATCAATGTAATATGAAATGTTAATATATAACTGTTGAAAAATATATGCTATAAAAGATATATTATTTAATAGTAATAAATATAAAGTAGTAGTCTGCAAGTTCAGATGGACTGGGCCAAGGGGAATCTGAGTCACTGCCCGCTCAGAATGGAACGTGTTGGCTTATTTAAACGTCACGATCCGCATTAGTGTAGGCTTGTTTATTACCTATGACACAGAACAAAAAAATCTGAAGACTGCTGGAAGAAACTGTAATAAACAATAATAATACGAATACATAAGGTATGTATGGTTTCGGTGGACCCTGTTGGACACTGCATGATACACGCGGAACCAATACAAGAAGGCAAATACAATAGAGGAAAAAGAGGTCACCAATCCTGCATGAAGCAGTTGCACGACCTCATTCCGCCGGCCCCTTTCCGCCATCGGGAGACGCGATCCGGGCGAGCGCTTCATCCTTATGTCGTGGATCTTCCAACTATCCGCACGAGCCGCTTTGGCTCGACTTTTATAATGCGTACGGCTAAGGAGTGGAATGCGTTGCCTGCGAGTGTGTTCCCTGATCAATATAATCTGGATGCCTTCAAGGCTAGAGTGAATAGGCTGTTCCTAGACAGGCATGCTCCATCATAGACCGCATCGTCACTTACCACCAGGTGAGGTGGCGGTCAAATGCCTGGCTAGTAGAGTAATAAAAAAAAAATCCAGCTTACCAGAGTCACCGCCCGCTCTGCAAAAAATATGGTGTATTATGGCTTATTTTTGGTGTTACCAACCGCACCAGTGAAGGCTTATTTTTACTGGAGTGGATCCCATACCTAATCCAGGAAAAATAGTTACAATAGGTAAATCATATTTATATTAAAGAAAGAACCTTGTAGCCACCAAACAACTGACTAGTACAAACAATGCTTTTCATTCCGACAAACAAACCAAAAAAATCCAGCTCCCGGGACAGGTGTTCACATTCTAAAAATCTCTGCAGTCCAGGGGTTCGGTCGAGTCAGAGGAGTGTTGATATAGCAACATTAAGCCGCAACAGCGTAGTACGTATACTATAAACTGGTAGCATAAGTAAGCTGTAGCATAATAACTGGCCGGAGCGTCAATGGCTCGGACAGCATTAAAGTATACCAGTGCAGCGTCAATGTCAGGCTGCAACGGCGTAGGGATAAATGACTGCCGCGGCAACACGGGGCCGGGTCAGCATGAATGTATACTGATGCAGCGTCACAGGCTGCAACAGAGCAGGGAAAACCGCCGTGGCAACACGAGGCCGGGTCAGCGTAATGAGTAGAATCAACTGGTGCAGCATCACTGGCTGCAACAGCACGAGGGTTACTGCCACGGCACACGGGGCCGGGTAAGCGTAATAAGTAGAATAGAGTAAACTGGTGCAGCGTCACTGGCTGCAACAGCATGAGGGTTACTGCCACGGCACACGAGGCCGGGTTAGCGTAATAAGTAGAATAGAGTAAACTGGTGCAGCGTCACTGGCTGCAACAGCATGAGTGTTACTGCCACGGCACACGGGGCCGGGTCAGCGTATAAGGTAAACTGGAGCAGCATCACTGGCTGCAACAGCATGAGGGTTACTGCCACGGCACACGGGGCCGGGTCAGTGTAATAAGTAGTAGAGTAAACTGGTGCAGCATCACTGGCTGCAACAGCATTGAAGGGTTACGCCCACGGCACACGGGGCCGGGTCAGCGTAATGGGTATACTGGCACAGCACAGTAAACAAGGTTCAGTTTATGTTGGAGTGCAACATAACTTGTAAATATAATAGGTTACTGGTGCAGCGTCATATGGCTGCATTAGCATAAGGGTTACTGCCACGGCACCACAGGCCGGGTCAGCTTAATAGGTATACTGGCACACTTGGCACAGTATATAAAGGTTCAGCCGGTTGGGGTACAACCTAACTGTTAATAGTGCTGGGTAAAGCAATTAAGTAAAAGTCCAGGAAGGTTATTGCTGGGTAACAGCAAAAATGCAATAAACGGGTATTTAATTTCAGTGAATGTCAGGCCGTAACATTACTGTTAAAGGTAGATGCTGGGGAAAGCAACAAAAGGGTAAATATCAGTAGATGTTAGGTTATAACATCACTGTTATGAAGTAGATGCTGGAGTGCAGCAACAATAGGGTAAATTTCAGTAGATGTTAGGCTATAACATCACTGTTATGAAGTAGATGCTGGAGTGCAGCAACAATAGGGTAAATTTCAGTAGATGTTAGGTTATAACATTACTGCAAATAAGTAGGTGCTGAGATGCAGCAAAAAAATGGAAATAAGAAATTATCTGTAAGTGTTGGCTTACAGTAAGTAAAATCTATAAAAATAACATAAAATAAACTTTTATTGAACCGCAAGCTGTAACATAGATGTAGATATGTGACTGGAACCACGTCGCACAACTTGGAACCTAAAAGTTAAAATCCAAAAAAAAAATTGAGAAACCCTGAAATAAAAATTTAAAGCACCCTCAAGCAAAGCTGAAGATAGTGAAGGCCAAAAACGCTGAAATAAGTGCACAGCTGAAAATTATAAGCAAGGGCAATCACATATAAGCTGTAGTTTAAAGTTGTAGTAGGTAAATATTATTTTAAAAGAAATCCAGCTGTAATTCCCAAAAGTAGTTAAAAGAAGTAAAGTTTTAAGTTATAAGGTTATAAGTAGGTATGCATGATCGATCAGTACAAAATTATCATATTAATTTTTAGAAAAGAGTAAATTTAAATTTTTCAAAATTTGCAGTGAATGTGAAATTTATTCCATAATAAAAATATTGTTTATCTATATGAACAAATGTAGGTATAGTATAACTGTCAACACAATATAATATGAGTCCAAGTTGGCTAGCGAGGAGCCAGTCTGAATATTAGATTTTAAGTATTTTCAAGCGAGTTCCATACAACAAAAGTACAAATAGTTACATACCTTGTAACAAGTATGTTTAAATAATAAAGTAAAAGTTAATGTGAGATAAGTTACTACCTGTCAATAAAACAAGTAGGTATAAATAACCAAATCAAGTTACTCAATGTGACTTGTTACATAGTATCTTGTAAAACATTGACCTATATAAAATGAGGTGTACATACCTAACTGAATTCTTAAAAGTAATTGTTACTTAATGTTTCAATACTTATATGAAAATCTGTTCTGTGTTTATCATCACACTTATTAATAAAAATACTATGTTTAAATAGTGTAATAAACTAAGTAGGTAAGAACTTACTTACTAAAGTTATAGTATCCATAGTATGTATGGTGTACTACAAAACTAAAATAATAAAATTTGTTGCAACAAAATTGAACCTAAATTAAATGTAAACAAAACAAGATATGAAAAATATTCAATTTTATTACAACAAAAGTGCCTTTGCCTTGACCCCCGTGTCAGTTACTTATGATATTCTAGATAAATAACATTTAAAATATTCAACTAATTTGACTTAAGCCACTTACTGTGACTAAAATTGTTATACTTATTAGGTAAGTATGTATGTATGATGCAGCAAAGTAGATAATTTACTTGAATGAAGGAATCAATAATTAAAAAGTGAACTCATCACATAAGAATATTTATAAGAGTTACTCTAAAAAAAAACTACTGCATCAAATGGAAATAAAAAAACATTCTCCTCAACCAGTCAGAACACTTTAAAAGGCCTATAGCCTTAGCATTGAGCCAAAAATAAATTACAAGTACTAATTAAAATAATGCTTGCAAGTTATTTAGTACACTGTCCTTAAGTAGACCTAATACTGTAAAAGATATTAACATTTACCAAAATAAGTAATAAACATTAAACTGAAATCTATCAAGCAATGGCAAATGGCAATCCCTGTTCGGGCGCCATGTAATGTTTATATTTTTGGTTGGTGAAGTTGCGCTTAACCTAGAGGCTCGGAATGAAAGATGGTGTTTGAATTTGAAAGCACTGCTTTATTAGCATCGGGTTTGATTACACACAAAATGTCCTTAGGTTATTGCGGCTATAAATAACCAAATTACAGATTATATGAATACAAGGGTTACATAGAGGGTTTGATCGATAACGCATACGAGGAGTCTATTATATTTTATATTTAAATTCACTCAGCTGCCTGTCAAGGAGTCTTGACTAAAGTCGAGCAGGAGCATCCCCTGAAGCAGCTGGCCAAAACTGCTCCAAGCAGACGGCTGCCCAACCCCAATTATGGGCTGGTACCAAGCACCTCCTGAAATGATCACACCGTTGCAATCATTCAGGGGGGGGAAATAAAAAAAAGGAAGCGAGCAAACTATTCGTTCTCAGCTGGCTTTGGGGGAAATGGGTGTGACAATAGGCTGTCACTAACAGGGGTAAAGAAGCAAAAGCGTGCGGCATGCCAGACTAGCGGCATAACCTCCAACGCCAGATGATGATAGGTGGCAGGATTTAGCAAAGGCAGTGCAGCACGCGGTCACGTTAGGTTGTGTGGCATAACCTCGAACATCAGATGATGATGGGTGGCAGAAATAAGCAAAGCACTGTAACACGCGGTCACGACAGGTTGCGCGGCATAACCTCCAACACCAGAGGGTGACAGATGGAAGAAACGGATTGATCGATGTACAACACAAACGCAATTCTACCTATTCGCGATTCTACACAATATGGATTCCGCACAACTGACATTTAACACATAATTTATTCCACACAGTCTTCAATTATACACAAACGCGTTTCTTCCTATTCGCGATTCTACACAATATTAATTCCACACAACTGCTGCGATTCACCAGATTCGCTATTCCACATATTCAATACATATTTTAAATCATCTCGTCATCTTGGCGTTAATGTGCCGGTTGTCCTCTTGCTCACGAGGGCCCGGGGTCTGCATTGACCATGATCCAGGATTGGCAGATCAAGTAATTACAGTGGAGCAACTGCCATCTGACCTGCTACCACGGGAACCTGAACAAATTGGATCATGGTTACTTACACATTTGGTCACCTGAATGAGCAGGTTGCATCATGATGTTTGCCCTCACACTAAGAGCATCGGTTAGTATTCAACTAATGTACATATATTAGAAAAAGTCATTGGTACATGGCGGCAGTGGGATTCAAACCCGGTCCCTCTCGCTTACGTCGGATACTATAACCACTAGGCCACCCATGCTTTTAAGGGCAGGCGGCCCATTAGTGTATTGCTGATTTACACTGACAGACCAAATTGGAACGCGTTGCTCATAGAAGTCTCATAATAACTCTGATCCAACCAGCCTGGTCAACGCTGTGGACGCTGGACTGCCATTCACACATTCTTCAACGCTGGGCACCATGAGAATGGTTGTATTGTAACCTCACCTAGAACTAGACCAAGGTCTAAGTTTGGTGGACCTAGTAAACATTGACCAAGATCAACTCGGGTCATCGAACCTGGTCAACGCTGGGCACCCTGAGACTGGTTGTATACCCAAGCATAGAATTATACCAGGACCTAGTAAAGGTTGACCAAGGTCAATCCCAGTCAACAAACAAAGCATTGGACTAGGTTTGTTAAATAGGGTTGACCTTGACCAACCTTAACTGGTTCCATTAAACTTAGGTCCAGGTCTAAGTCAGCCGGTCCCAGGTCCCCAGCGTTGTGGAATAGCGAATCTGTTGAATGGCAGCATTTGTGTGGAATTAATATTGTGTAGAATCGCGAACAGGAAGAAACGCGTTTGTGTATAATTGAAGACTGTGTGGAATAAATTATGTGTTGAATGTCAGTTGTGCGGAATCCATATTGTGTAGAATCGCGAATAGGTAGAATTGCGTTTGTGTTGTACATCGATCAATCCGAAGAAACTAGCATAAGCACGACAAGACGGGGCCATGATAGGCCACGCGTGGCACAGCTTCAATCACTTAACAGCGGGATGGAGAAATAGCCAAGTAAAGCATGCTTAACTGTTGGAGGTGGGTCCCAAAGTTTCCTACGCGTCGCGGCCACTGGCGACGGGCGTAGGCAACTGGGCGCGGGATGGTAGGAGGCGTGCCTCCTACCTACGTCGGCTGAAAACACCAAAAAGGTTAACATGGGCTTCATCGCGCCAAGCAGATGTCAACAAGCCATCGCGATATGCTACTTACGTGGGAAATTCTGTGGGAATACTCTCACCACCAACTACCGCAGTGTCCCGTTTGTTTGGAAAGGTGACAGGCTAGCAATGGTGCTGCGCAGTCGCATGTGCGTGGCCGCCTTTCGGGCAGGACGTAGCCGACAACACGTGGACACAAAGTTTTGCACAATATACACTATGATTATACGTTCTGACTGGTTCTGCTGAAAATATTAAGAAATTAGCACCGCGCAAACAAACAACAATGTAATCTAGCGGCTCCGATAACACTTACGAGATTCACTACGTATTTATTTTTTACAAGACACCATTAACTTCGGGGGCTTCGGTCAGGCAAAAGGACTGAGAACCCGCGTGCTCCGGGCTTTATTCCTCGGCCTCCGCCTTAACCTACTCGCCAATAAAACCTATAACAAAAAAACGGCTTGGGGTTGTCAAGCTATAACTTTTATCGAAATTCAGCGAAAGGTTAAAAATCATACAGCCAAACGGTGACGCTAGAAACGAACAATTTAAATTAAGGTGAAAGCCAAGTTTCACCCAAATAAAAGGATTACAGGCAACCTGAAACGAATTTAAGTAATATAAATTGACGTAATTCCGATTTAACTCCATCGGAACCTGTAATAAAAAGACCAAAGACCAATTTGGTGATTCTGAGATAAAACGAATTATCCATTCTATAACATTTCAGTTATAGAATGTAAAATATTTAAAGAAAAAATGAAATGAAATCAACCATAAAAAAAATGTTTATACTTTATTTATTTTTGCAGGAAATTAGTTTTATGTCAGCAACACCAGCGTTTAGTTTTCTAAAATTGACATTTCGGCAAAGGGAATCAGTCATCATACAGCCATGCGTTGACTGATATTTCTCAGTCGAGAAATATATGTTACACTACCTACTAACTGCCTTAGTAAAAAATACTACATTAAAATACTTATAAATAAAATACGCACTATTCACAACATTTGTTCTATAACTACAGCCGCTGGTGGCAACTGACGCATGTTTTTTGGCGCTGTTCATCCTCAAGCCTCCCGATTTTCTGTTTGAGGAACTGCGCCTTGAGCATGAGTTTTATTTCACGCTCCTTCCTCCTGCTCCGGCTTTCTTTAGCTGCCTGGTTGTTTTTGTTCCGCTTCCGTCTATGGGCCTCATCCTCCTTGCGGGTGGAACCCACTGCGCGGCACATTCGCGGATTGCGTGCAACCACGTCGCCTCCATTCCGCGCCCGGATCGCAGCCATCGCGGTTTCTTCGTACAATTTATATTCCGGGTCGTTGTCAACCTTGTACTGCTCCGGCGACTCTGGTGGCGTAGCTGGCTGCGGCTGTAGTATCGGCAAAACCGGCGACTGCAGTATAGGGTACGGCATATACCGACCCACACTACGACCCGACAATGATGACCCGGCGCTATCCAGCGACCGCGGTAAGGTTATCGGCGACGGAGGATGGAACGGAGCTTGCGGCGTGAATATCGGCAGTCCGTGCGGAGGCGTAGCTGGCTGCGGCTGCGGTACATGCGATAACGGCGGATACAGCATGGGGTACGGCATATACCGACCCAAACTACGGCCCGACAATGGAGATACCGACCACGGTGAGGCCATCGGTAACAGAGGACAGAGCGAAGCTTGCGGCGCAATTATCGGCAGACCGTGCGGATACCAGGCATGGTTGGCTAAATGCGCTGGCATCAATGTTTCGTATCTCTTCGACAGATTCAATGAAGATTCCATTTTTGATTAGGATGCGGAGATGACACGTACGAGAAGAAGCTTCAGTGTGTTTCACTCGGCGTGTGAAGCCAGAATGGATTTCCCGGTCCGGCGCAGGGTGCATTGTGGCACTGGCAGTGGGCGGGGGCTAAGAAGTGAGGCGGGCAGGGGCGCGCAAAGGTGCATGGTGCGCAAAGTGTAAAAAAATTGCAAAGTGAAACATTGCGGAAGTGTTAATTTTACACTATCGAAACCAAAAACTCTATTTAAAAAGTAAGCAAATCTTTGTAAGAAGAATTATGAATGAATCTTTGTTTGAATTATGTTTGAATATGATTTCGGTCATGTGGCAGTCGTGTGTTTATTAATAAATTTACCAAAAGTGAGCTTCATCGCCGAATAAAATTTTGTATGAGGAAAGAAATAAACATCAACGAGTAATTTTAAGTTGGCAACCTAGATTGTGTGATCTAACTCAATTTTCTTTGCAGATATGTCAAGTCACTTTTCAACACCGATAAACCAGAGACGATCAAGCACAACATTCAGTGAATTATTAGTAATAAAACACATCTTGGCGTTAATGTCCCGATTGTGCTCTCGCGCACGAGGGCCCGGAGTCCGCCTTGACCATGATCCAAGATTTGGCAAACCAGATAATTACAGTGGGGCGACTGTCGTCTGATCCCGCGACCATGCTACCAGGGGAACCTGACCAGATTGGATCAATCAATGTATTTATTGCATTCATGAGGTTACAAAAGATCTAACAGTTTTAAGGCCTTGCCACACACAAAGCTCGGCGCGAGCGCGGCGTGATAGTTGCCTAGCAACTATCGCACCGCGCTCGCGCCGAGCTTTGTGTGTGGCAAGGCCTTTAATGTACTCAATCATGAAACCCATGTGGGTATGGCAAAATGTATTGCTTAAATTAATAATGGAAACAGTTCTATGTAATTAGGCTTAATTTCAAAATATTATCTATTTCAAATATAATATATTTCATGAAATATAATATATTTCAAAACATGATCCTGGTTACACATTGCAAGCGCCCTAAGTTGTGAGGCAATTCGGAAATACGAACGAAAGGTACCTACATATTAGTTGCGCCAAATTTTAAAATTTTATATTGTGTTAACTGACGGACTGACGTGGCAGACCTGTAGCCTGTAGCGGGATAATTTCGTCCGCAAATATTCTGATTAAGTACCAAGGTAAAAGGTCTATTATTGACATGCCCTATGTCGACGAACAGATCTAAACAAATACCTATGACAATACCTAAGTATGATAATATAAGCAAGAGACTTATTTACAATATTACGCTATCGAAGCCAGCGAAATATTATAGGTGTGATTGTGCGCTTGTGGTTTGTCAGATTTTCGTTAGAATATTTAGTTTCAAAGTTGCACGGGATTTACAATTTATATGCAAATATTTACCTGTTATTTCCTTTCGTCTGGTATTTCTCTGTTATTATGTTTTAAAGAGACTAAACCAAACCCTTTCCAGGTATCTATACAAAAAGACATGACGAAACTATAAAGGACCCTTAAAAATTCATCAAGTTGACTTATAAAAATATTGTAATTTTCATATTCACAGTAAACCCGGCAATAAATGCACAGACTTACAATTAAACAACGTAGAATCTAGAAAGGGACCGGTTCTGCAATTGTCTCGTGCCTTGTCGGGTCTACTTAGCAGTAAACGTGCAAAATCTGCTTTATATCTGCTATTGTTCTCAATCCGGCACAAAATATACTTTTCTGGCGCTACATTGTGTCCTTGCGGTTCAATAGGAACCCTTCCGCGTTATCAGTGCGTTGCAGCAAAAAATGCTTGTCCATATAATTACTATCTATAGATAAACACTCGGGTCTATCCGTTCGGAAGTTACGATTTTTTTTATACCACACAGGTGGCGAACAAGCTTTTACGCCCTGCCTGATAGTAAGCAGTCACTACAGCCTATAGGCGATGCCACAGACAGACACACAAAGCGGTGGTAATAATGATATTGGCTTGGAGTAAAAATATTTTATGTGTTGAAAACTATCGTATGACACTCGCATGTACTGGTAGGTAGTATTAGGTAGTAGATATTTAACGTATTTTTACTCGGTAGCCAGCTGAGTCACTAGCTCGTTGACCTTCCCTTTTGCACCTCTATAGGTAGATATCTATTTAGTTTTGACAGATATCTAAATTAAAGTAAGTGATGTTAATTTTAAGTTTTCTGTACCAAGAGTTCAAGTAGACTCTTGTCTTGCAATGTGAATTCTGGTAGAGCTTGAACATGAAAATATTTGTATATACAGGCAAACTTTTCGATGTCATCTTTATTTTGTTTATATGAATATCTAAGTTTAGTTTTATGAGACGAGAAAATGGTAGCGTTCACGGTGCCCTTGCTTACTCTGCACGGCGCCCCAGGGCTCCGCGGCGCACACTTTGGGCACCCCTAAGGTAAGTACAGTACTATGTGACGCCATTTTGACATGTCGCGGCTACGTATCGCCGCGTTGGGCGCGGCTTGCGCAACGCCCGCGACCAACGACGGACTAGTAACAGGCTCATTGCTCTTTATTATGCTGTGTACTTTGCTCACCTATGCAAATAATAGTTTTCGTAGAGTTTATAACGAATTTTCCTTATTTTTTTTGTTTGTTTTTTATGTCATACGGTAGGCCGGTAGGCACTGCCTATAGACATAAGCAACGCTAAGAGTATAGCCAATTTGTTGCCCAAATCTATAACACGTTGCTCTGGCAGCAAAAATGCAATAAATTATTCTTATTCTTATTCTTGACAGGCAAAGGCCCCTGCACTGTCAAAGCCACGGTTCCCCAAATCCATAGAGCACTTGAGACCTTACTCACCGACAGAAACACAATACTATTTAAAATAGTATTATTTAGCTGCGGTATTCTGTAAGGTGGAGGTACTTCTCCAGTCGGCTGGCTTAAATTAATTATTAAGATTAAATAGATCAATAAATTAATAGTTTCAAGAATGCGGGATAAGTAGAACAAATCGTAAAGAGCTGCGTGACAGTCTTTTAAATGATCATGCAGCGAATGTCGATGGTGCATGGCTAGCAGTGGCGGTTGAGCTGACGACAAACACTAATAGGAAACGTTAACCGAAAACCCTTTCGAGGAACATGAACATAACTAAATTATGAGTCGAAAACAAGCATTGGGACCATGTACCTACATAGATACTCGTAGTTGTTAAAAAAAAAATGTTGTGATTTGGAATACAGTTAACGAAATAGTATAGGTAGCTAACACAACAATAGTCAGTCAAAATCGCAATAGTGGCCGCGAAAATTCGAAAATTGTATGAGACACCGCAAAAACTAACGAAATATTCACGAGTCACGCAAGCACATTATGCGGATAATAGAATTGCGATCGACCGCGGTAGCCCGGTGGACACTGGACTGGGAGCGGCCACGGGAACCCTTTCATTATGTGGGCGACAGGTACCGTCAGCAGAGGTAGCACTTTTGCCGTGTGATGTCCGACGGAGTATAATGATAGTAATTTGAAAAAAGCTTGGACCATCACACAGCGACATCTAGCTCCAATCCAATCCAAGCTCGTGTTATGGGTGCTAGATAACTGATAAACCGCTTATATACTTTTAAATATATACTTACTTATTACATGTTAAAGGTATCGGCCATAAATAATGCACATCGGCTAGTTTCGGCTTCGTATTTACTCACACGCGTGCGACAGAGACGATGCTCTACAAAGCCCAACTATCCGATGTGCAATATTGACGGCCGATACCCGTATGTTATTATTGGCAGGTGTCACAAAAGGTGACTACAAAAACTAAAATCAAAATATGGTACTGATATCTAATTGATATCATATTATTATATATAAAGGCGGCTAAATGACAAAACTAGTTTTGAGCTAGAGCCGAAAAAGGAGAGATTTTTTTAAACCGGTGCTAGTCATCAAAAGCAGGGGAAGTTTTTCTTCTTTTACATGAAAAACGTTCCTCTTGTTAAATAATAATATTTATGTAACTAAATTGCATTGTTTCCTTTCTAAACTTGTAAAATTTTAAAGATTGTTTCAAGTAGGTATACAGTACTAAATGGCGGCTAAAGGCTCGTAACTGCTTTATAGATATGGAATTCAACATTTACATATAAAGCAGTTTTACTTTTTAGCATATTTTAAATCAATACCAAAATTGATTCAGTCCATAACAATAAAGCGGCTAACGGCATATTGCCGCCTTTTAGCCAAGTAGATATCGCACAATATCTCTCTTATTGTTTTTAAACTACTTTAAATATTGTTATGCATGTCTTAAAAGCGGTTTATTTTCAAACTGCCTTTTTGACTAGTTTTGTCCCTATAATTTTTTTACGAAACCTGCACAATAATTGAAGTTAACTACAAATTCAAACAAAATTATTGATAAGAAAGTAATTTAATGTAGCAAATCCATTCCTCACTCATGCATAGACACTAAAAGAGAGGAGGCTAACGCGTCGTCAAGCGGCCCAGCCGTGTTTCGGTGCGAAGCCTGGAGTAGCCCTCTAGAAGGATGAATCTGTACAGTTGTAGTCGCTCTGCGTCACCGTTTTTTCTACTGCTGGCTTGCCTGGCTTCGGAGGGCAGCGGAATCCGAAGTATGGTGCCGCCGCTGGCCGACCGTAGGAAATTGAGGGCCCATGTAGCTGATTAACCACAAGTTTTTGATATTCCTCTCTGATGAGGCCCTCGCCACCTCACGAAATATCCCAGATTGCTCTACCTGCTCTACCTTGCCGGTTGGTGACCATATTAGATAATAGAGATATTAGATTCGTTAAAATTAGATTCGTGTTTGCTCAAGGCGTACATTTTTAGAACTTTGTTAACTGAATACAATTTAGATCCAATCGTGTTGAAGTGGCGACCAGCAAATTTAGTACGTGCTGTCTTAGGGTTACAAACTGGGAGACCCAGCCGCCTACGTAGGATACTGTCCTCCACGGGGAGCTCAGTGTCATTTCCCAACAGATGCAGTGATAATTAATGTCACATAAAATACATCAACCAGATTCAATATTGCAACATTTATAATTTTAACAAATTAAATTAGTAAGAGCTCTCACAAAAGCTGTTGAGTCTTAAAATACCTTATCATTAGCCGCCTTTTAGGTTGAGGACGGCAGTGTAGGAGTCCACCAGGGTTCATTACTGAGCCCTTACTTGTTTTGCGTTGTGCTCGATGCTCTCTCAGCGGAAATTCAGGACATTCCTCCTTGGCTTATGAAGTAAGCTGACGACATTGACGACTGAGGACTGGTGAGCAAGCTTAGACAGGATCTTGAGACCAGAGAAAACACGTGGAAGGATGTGCTAGAAAACTGTGATAGAATAAAGAACAAAGTCGCTTCCACAAACAGGCAGCTGTATATGCTACAGACGCCGTTACGGCATCTCCTTTTAAGCAAATTAGAGTAAGTTATTTATGCAACAACGGTATTCCAACAGTGCAATAAGCGAGAAAAGTGACCGTTCTTATGGACTTTCTGACGTCCATAATGTGTAACCACGGCCGAAGTCAAAGACAAAATCGTTTTCTATATCAAGCTGACTGAAGAATCTAATCTTGAAACTACACTGGTCTCCCAAAGGTGCGCAATAAAACGTCTGTACTAATGGCACACAACGATTATTGTTGTTTAGAAATACTGCTAGGTATTAGATTGAAAGCATAGTTCATAAAACTCGTCTAGGTATTATACATTCGTAAGGACACAAACGATACCGCGTTCTAAAAACCCTGCAGCGACATCTTGTATCATGTTTCGAAACTATATAATATAGAATTAGGCAAACATTGTGAAATGGCGTTAACATATCGCCCACCAAGGACAATATTCACAATTGTCCTTACCTTAATTTCTACAAAACAATTGAAATATAGCATTACTTACAACATATTATAACAAAAGATTGCTATACAATCAATACGTTCCAAATCGCCCACCATGCAAACAGTACCTAATCACATTACACTTAGAACAAACCAGAAATTCGTATAAACTTAAGAAAAACATAATAAAAACAAAATAAAACTTAGTAATGTAAGTACTTATTACAATAAACTCTTTCACATACGTTCAAGTTGCAATCGGTAAAATACACAGCTTTGAAGTGGGGCGTTTAAATACAGAGTTAGCCGTACGTAAAGTAACGACCCGCGTGAGCTTGTCCGGACCCGGATGCCTTTGTATCACCCTTGCTAACAACCAGCGACAAGGAGGCAACCCGTCTTCCTTGACTAACACTACATCCCCTTCATTTGGTTCAGGAGTTTGTAAAGACCACCGATGTCTTTGCATGAAACTGGTAAGGTAATCCTGCGACCATTTAAGCCAGAAGTGCTGCAACATTCGCTGCGTGAATTGCCATCTCCGTAAAGACCCAACCGATGAATCCTCAAAATTATATTCGGGAACCGTGACTAAAGGTTCGCCGATTATGAAATGACCAGGTGTCAAAATTGTACCAATATCTGAATGGCTGTCGTCAATTCTAGATAAAGGCCTCGAATTTAAGCATGCCTCTATCTGAGACATCACTGTAGAAAGCTCTTCGTAAGTAAGAGTCGATTCACCTATAGCACGTCGCATGTGGTATTTGGCAGATTTGACACCAGCCTCCCACAGACCCCCAAAGTTTGGTGTGTGAGGCGGTATAAAGTGCCATTGAGTTCCATTGTTGGCTAAAGATTCGGATATTTCAGCGATAATTCCACTCTTTTCGGCACTGAACATATTTTGTAACTCTTTGGATGCTCCCACAAAATTTGTACCATTGTCGCTCCAAATCTCAGAACAGTGTCCTCGCCTAGCCACAAAGCGTTTGAAAGCCGCCAAAAAACTCTGAGCTGTAAGGTCACTGACAACCTCTATGTGAATTGCTCGAGTGGCCATACAAACGAACAAACATATGTAACCTTTATATGATCGATTCCCACGACCCTTACTGACTCGAATATTAACAGGCCCTGCATAATCTACTCCACTTCTCTTGAAAACTCTGATAGGAGTTACTCTCGCTGCTGGCAGTTGCCCCATGAGCTGGTTTTTAGTCACTGCGGCAAGCTTTGCACATCTGATACAACTTCGAAATGCAGATCTTACAAGTTGTTTAGCTCCTATTACCCAGTATTTGGTACGCAAATAACTCAACATAATTTGAGGGCCACCATGCAAAGTTTTTAAAAGAGCATCGGCAATAAGTAAACCTGTTAATATGGAATATCTTGGTATAATTATTGGATGCTTACGATCTTCATCAATTTGAGCAAATTCCAATCGCCCTCCTACTCTTAAAATATCTTTATCCAAATATGGGTTTAGGGATTTCAATTTGCTATGCCTTGGAAGTGGATTATTCTTGTTTAACGATTGGATTTCTTCTTCAAATGCTTCCCTCTGACATTGCCGAATGCATGTATGCAAAGATTCTCTTGTTTCCTCAACGCTAAGGACCGGACTCTGAAGTCTATCTAATTTTGGTTTCAATAAATTCAAAAATCTTCGACAGAAGGCAATGACACGTACTAATTTATTTAGTGATGAGAACTTCTCAAATACCGAATTATCCACTACCGCAAAATGTACCCTTTTTGCTTCTTCCAAATCCGTTTTGATCTCTTTTGGCTTAGTAAATTTGATCACTTCTTCACTAAGAAACTCTGGTCCTTGATGCCATATTCCTAATGATAAAAGTTCGGAAGGACGTAAACCTCTCGATGCAGGATCGGCAGGATTCTCATGAGTTCTGACATGTGACCATTGATGAGGTTCGAGTGTGTTCAGAATTTCCGACACACGATTTGCCACGAACGTCTTCCACCTGCTAGGATGATCATTGATCCAGGCCAGCACTACTGTGGAGTCAGTCCAAGCATGCATGTTCTCCCTAGGGATCCCCATAGCCTCTGCAACCTCTAACAATAACTTGCTTAATAGCACTGCTCCGCATAACTCCAATCTCGGTATGGAAACTTGTTTGATTGGGGATACCTTTGTTTTTGCGGCAACTAAATTGACATAAACCTCGTTGTTGATGTCAACAATGCGTACATATACTACCGCAGCATAAGCAGATTTGGAAGCATCGCAGAATCCATGAAGATGCATCGAAGAATCAGAAGCTCGCGAATTCAGCCATCGAGGTAAACGAAACTTCTCCAACAAGGTAAGTTCTTCACGATAATTAAGCCAATCTTTCTTGATATCAGGACCGACTTCTTCATCCCATTGCAAACCTTCTAACCATAATCTTTGTATTAACATCTTAGCTACAATAATTACAGGAGCAGCCCAACCCAGAGGATCAAATAGTCTGCAAATGTCTGATATAATACTCCTTTTAGTTACAGGTGTTGCTGCTGGCGAGGATTTCACCGCGTATTGGAAGGAATCAGCGTCACGATCCCAGGTAAGTCCTAATATCTTTATTATAGGGTCTTCTTTGAATTTCAAATTTATTTTTTCATTCCTATCTGAACTTTGTTTTATTTCTTGTAACAGTTCAGTACTGTTACTTGTCCATTTTTGTAGATCAAATTTTCCATTGCTTTATAAATTACACATCTGCTTATAAATTTCTAAACCTTCTTCGTTTGTTTGACACCCCGACATAAAGTCGTCCATGTAAAAGTCTCTGAGAACCCTTTCAGCTGCCAATGGATACGCATCACCTTCATCAATGGCCACTTGCATCAATGATTTGACAGCGAGGTAAGGTGCACAGGATGTGCCAAACGTTACGCGAAGCAGACGGTATTCTTCGATGTCTTGATCTGGACTTTCACGCCAAAATAGCCTTTGAAAATCAGCATCCTCTTGATATACCTTTATTTGACGGTACATCTTCACGATGTCCGCTATTAAACAAATAGGATAAGATCTCCAACGCATTATCAAATGTCGTAACTCTGATTGAAGCGAGGGTCCAATCATTAAATCATCGTTTAATGATTTCCCGTTTGTACCTTTACAGGAAGCGTCGTGGACTATTCTTACCTTCGTTGTATCCCTATCCTCACGAATTACTGCGTGATAAGGTAAGTATAGTGCTTGATGTCCCACACCACGATCCTCCACAGGTACCCTTTCCATATGATTTAACTCCAAATATTCTTTAAATGTTTTCTTAAACTCTTCTTTCAGATTACAGTTCTTCTGCAACTTCCTTTCCACTGCATAAAACCTTTGTAAGGCAATTTCTTTAGAGTTCCCTTTTAAACTTAATGGTTTCTCATCTCTAAAAGGTAGTTTTACTATGTACCTCCCCTCTGTATCTCTCTTTACAGTCTCAGCATACATTTGTTCACAGCGTGTTTCGTCGTTACTCAGTATCTTCTTGGTGCCTGTAATGAAATCATCTTCCAGCTCCCAAAACCTTTTTAACATGGCATTATCTTCAGCTACTACATGCATCACCGATACATGTGATGAAATGGTATTGGAAGAACCAACTAACCCTGAAACTATCCAACCGAATATTGTAGACTGAGCGAGAATATTACCCTGTGGATCCTTTTTAACGCCATCTTGAATAACTTGGCTGTATATTTCAGCACCCAATAAAACGTCTATTTTATTAGGCGTATGGTATTGTGTATCAGCCAACTTATACTTATTTACTTTCAGCCAATCTAGTTCGACTACCTTCCGACTGGGAAGGAAAGAAGTGACCGATTTGAGAACATACGCGTTGACTTCTATTTCCTTTGTTGGATCCAAGGTAGAGCGAAGTTTCATCATCACAATGGAAGTTGATACTACATTCCTGTTACCGGCTAAACCCGAAATTTGGCTCTTTACTGGAATCTTTTTCAGGCCTAAAGACTGAACCGTTGATTCGGTAACGAAGGATGCCTGTGATCCTTGATCCAGTAGAGCTCTTACGGTGTACAACTCACCATTGCGATGTACGACACTTACCAGTGCTGTAGCCAATAACACCTGCTTGACTGACTGACCTGACGAAAAACACGACACGACAGCGGTATCACCGTCATCGGATACAGTTACGGTGTGACCTGATACATTACGACCGTCTCCATCAGATGGATTCGAATTAAGACTGCCTGTATTATTTGGAGGTTTCGCAAAATTACCTATACCAGTACCAGCACCTTTAGAATGGAGCAAAGAGTGGTGTCGTCTTTTACAAACGCGACAACCCCAAGGATTTTTACAAAATTTGGCTGTATGATTGTTTCCCAAACAATTAAAACAATGTCCATTTTTCTGAACAAATTCACGTCGAGCGTCACTGTCAATAATCGTAAACTTCTTACACTGAGCTAGTTTGTGGTCATTATCATTGCAAAAGCCACACTTCATCGATCCTTCAGCAGCGTTTATATGTAAAGATTTGGATTTGTTAACATTCATGCTATTGAATTTATTACTTTTTGTATCTACAAACTCTAAAGCTCTATAACGTATTAACAAAAAGTCTTGAAATTGTTTAAATGTGGGCAAATCCGAATCTTCACTGTTGCTTACTGTCAATTCCCACTGTTTCCTTGTTTCCGCATCTAACTTTAAAGACAAAATGTGTATTACAATGATATCCCAAGAGTCCACCTGAATGCCTAGATTTGACAACGCACTTAGACAATCTGTAGACGTATCTAGAAGTTCCTTTAAAAACACTGCTGACTCTGAAGTGGCATTTCTTTGACCTAAGAAACGCTTCAATATACAATGCGACAAGTATTTTTTATTATTATAACGAGACTCTAACAGTTCCCAACATCGTATGTAATTAGACTCTGTAGTTGGAATATTTCTTAACAGCTGTTCCGCTTCACCCGTAATGTAACTTTTTAGATAATGTAACTTTTGGACCTTAGTTATAATTTTACTGTCATGAATCAATGATTGAAATAAGTCTCTGAACGAAGTCCATTCTGCGTTATTTCCGGAAAATGTAGGTATATTAATTTTAGGTAACTTGACTTGACAACTAACATCGGAAACCACATTTTCAGACAGATTCTCAGATGCCTTACTTTTCATCAATAAATTCATGGCCGATTTTAATTCACATTTATAGTTTATATATGTCTCCTCGGTAACATCATAAATCTCATCAGTTACATAACTTTTTGTTTGCAAAACAGTTGGATCAGCAGCCCTAAGTACATCTCTATGACCCCTCAAGAAATCTTTCCACATCAACTCCAGCGTATCGAGTCTACTTTCCAAATACTCTGTTGTTATTCTACTTTTAGGTGACTTTTTATAATTAATCTCTGCCTTAATAATTCGCTTAGATGTATCTTCTTGTATAAGCAAAAGTGAATCCATTTTAAATATTATTTACGAAAGTTAAACTTTAATGAACAATTAGAAAATAACCAAAAATAAATACAAGTCCAAGAAACAAACTCGAAAAATTTTACAAGTGTTTTACCAACCTATCAAAAATCCAGCATAGGTTCCCCGTCTCAACCAAATTTCCGAAATTATTCTAAGTGCTAGTAAACAATGACAAATCTTCTAAGTTAATTTCTTATAGTACATAAAGTCTATTTTCGCCTAAACTTCTATTACATCTTAAATTTTCTAAGTCTTTTAATCAATGTTCATAAGGTTTACTATTCTTTAAATATCATAAGAGTACTTACAGTAAATTCACCAGATCACTCACACAGCCAATGTTTTGTCCTTCAATCCAATACTCGTAGCTCCAGTCGCCCGTTTCCTTTGCTTGAATTCGTAGTTCCGCAATCCAGGTGTCCTGACAGTGGCGCCACTTTCCACTGTCTACAGAATATTTCGTTCCAGCTTTGTTGATTCGCCATACAAATTAGCGCCCTCTATGAAATATTCTGTTGCTTGCACTTTCAACAGCAATCTGCTGTCCCTTACTGGTGCGAAAGAATCACTCGTGTAGCCTCAAGCCACCAAAAAAACAACCACATACGGATAAATCCGACTCTGAAGGACCATGAAGAATCTAATCTTGAAACTACACTGGTCTCCCAAAGGTGCGCAATAAAACGTCTGTACTAATGGCACACAACGATTATTGTTGTTTAGAAATACTGCTAGGTATTAGATTGAAAGCATAGTTCATAAAACTCGTCTAGGTATTATACATTCGTAAGGACACAAACGATACCGCGTTCTAAAAACCCTGCAGCGACATCTTGTATCATGTTTCGAAACTATATAATATAGAATTAGGCAAACATTGTGAAATGGCGTTAACACTGACAATATTGAGTTATCAAGGCGTTGTGCTAATTGTCCAAAACATTATATACATACATATATTTTTTAAACATACACATACAAAAAATCCTACTCCTGCATAGCTGGACGAACCTCGGTGTGCATTGATTGAGACATCCGCAAGGATACCGTTACCCAACAACGGACCACAAACCCCAAAATATTCCCATCCGGTTGCGAATCTGTCAAATCTTAACACGGTCACAATGTGCACCTTTTCAGACTGTGGCGCAAACCCTTAATCGTTTGTCATTAAATATGTATCAAAGGCGATCCGTCATTGCGGACCACACCAAGCGCTCTGTCTGTCAATCAAGCCCAGGGCTTCGATTCTGGTACGGAAATCGTCTCAGTTGCAGTAACATTACAATTGCATCGCATGTCAAACGTGTGATTGTTATTCAAATGACAGATATTGAGTTGCAACTTTCATGTGATTGTTATTCAAATGACAGATGTTGAGTTGCAACTTTCATGAGTTCGAACTTTTCCACACTTCGTTTTCTGGTACCTTAGTTGCATTATGGTTTTATATGGCTGTTGGTACTCCAAATTCCAATAAATAAATAAATTACTAAGTTGCATCTTTCTTAGTTGTCAAACTGCCTTCAATCCTGTCAACGAAAACGTGTCAAAGGTCGAACAGTGATTTAACTGCAATTTAACTGGGATGATGCTGGGACTGACTCGATACCTCGACGTAGTAATAGTAACATCACAGTTACATTGCAACATAATAACAACTGCATTGCACACCAGAATCGGTACCCTGGGCGTTCCGAAGCCTTTGGCATTGCGATTCTCTTCGCCGACTCTGACGGGTTTCAGTTAATGACTGGTCTGCCACTAATACCGTAAATCTACTTAGTACCTAACTGATCTAGGTCTCGATCTGGCAGGTACCTACTGACTACTGTTTCAGCTTTTGAAGATCTTAGTATTACTTTTCTATGCCCTACTGCATTTCATAATCTTGGCAATTAAGTTTGTGTGTGGAAATTCATGAAACTCCACACGGTACTTCTTGCGTAGTCGACGGATGAAGGCAAACAATATTTAGGTACATACTTTAACATAATAATATAATTTTGGTAGGATGATATTATTACCAAAATTAACTTTCTACGTGCATTGTTTGTTATCTAAACAACCGGAGCAAAAAAATCACAACCAATGGTTTTCGAATACGGAAACTGGTCGCCTGTCATTTATCATGCCAAGGACAGTCGCAGAGGGAGTATAACATAGAGATGACATGTTAATAATAATACCATGTATGAACGAGATCACAACATACAAAAACTGCTTAGAATGAAAAGAACGAAGACATTATTTGTTGTCCTAGTCAGAATATGAGATTTTTTGTTGGTCGCAATTGCAATTGCGACCAACTTCGGCTTTATCGATTATTGCTCATAATAGTACCTGTTTTCTACAACCTAGCTTTCCATGTTAGTGCCCAAAATTCCAAAGCACAAAGATGATAAAGTACTTGGGTATTACAATAGATAATACACTAACTTTCAAATGCCATATTGACTTGCTGGTCGGTAAGCTGCGCAAACTAATTTTTATTTTTAGAAATCTATGTCATGTTCCTGATAAAATCATCACTTAATCTGTATATTATGCTCTTGGGGAATCCTTAATAAGGTATTGTACTTCTTCGTGGGAGGTACTTCCAAAACTCAAATGCTCAACGTCGAGAAGGCTCAAATATCGATTTTAAAGGAGGGCTGGAGTCTTCCTTACAGATTCCCCACGATTTACTTATATAAGGAATGCAAAGTTCTAACGGTTCGACAATTAGTCATATTGAGTGCAGTAATAAAGAAACATACCCAATTAGAATATGATCCTTCCACATTCAATGATAAAAGACGAAACCACGAAGTCTGTCCTAGTATAATGTTTAGGTTGGAACTATCGCACAGGTTCTATTGTTTTGGGTGCCTATTTGTATAACAACATCAACCGCGTTTTAGAAATATACTCCTTAACACGTTATCAGGCATAGCAAAGGGTATCACAGTGGCTGCAATCATTAAATTACACTGACATTGAACGCCTTCTAATAGTAATATCATTAATGAGCAAACACACACACATACACACTCACACGCACACATACGCGCACGCTCGCGCGCATGCACACATATACACACTCACTCGTACACGTCTCATTACATTCACACTTTATATTTTATCTTTTTCGGTTTATTAATCTCGTCTGGAGATCTGTAGTACGGGTATTCAGCCTTTTTCAGACTGCAGGTTCCCACAAAAGCGTACCTTTGTATGATTATCAACGAAATTATGTAACTTTTGTGTAAACTAATAAATCAAATTTTTATTTATTTATTATAATTTATCTAGAACTATTTGTGTCATAATATTAATTTACGATTGATTTCTATTCTAAAAAGTGTCTATTTTGATCGACAAATTGATATCACTAAAGTATGTTGCTATTTTAATTCTATGAGAATAATTCTCTTAAATGTTGCTACCAAAATGGCTTATGCATTTTGTAATGATGTTTGCTATTTAAATAATTATAAATCTTGCTTTTATTTAACATAAATCCAATCTAGTGTTCCCGTTTATCTTAGCTAGCTTTTTCGAGTGTTTCAGTTTGAATTGGTACCATTAACTTGTAGGGTGGCCAATAAGTTCGGCGGTTCTGCTTGCTTTTTTAAATTTAAATAGAGTCCCCACTTCTACATATACAATACAATTAAAAATATGGCTTTACCTGTATCGCATAAACCTAGAGGCTATCTTTTAATCTTTTATAGGTTTTCTGTAGGTAAGCAATCCTTTGTTTAAATTTTCTACCTGCATGCGGTTCCTGTTGCGCTTCGGTTATCTCTGAAGTAAACTGATAGGCATTTGTACCTAATGACCAGCTAAGAGCCTAAGGTATGTATTTATGTATGTAAACTCTTTATTTCAACAACACTGTTAGAAAGTATATCAAAATTGTCTGCACTAACGCCATCTATCCTACTTTCTTAACTAGATGTATGTTTTTGTTAAATAAAGCATTCGTACGTCCACCGCCATCACGATCTTTTATTATAGGTTATGGCCCACAGTTATTCATAAAAATATTAAGTTTAAAGTCAGTTTTTCGTGTCGTGCTATCTAAAAATGAGTTTCAGTTTTTTAACTAACGTACCAAAGCTGAAAGGGCGCGAGAATTTCGCCAATTGGGCTTTCGCAGTAGAATGCATGCTGGTTTTGGAAGGGGCAGACAAGTATCTAAAGGGAACAGAAGCATCAGATGCAGCTGCAAATGCAAGAGCACGTGCAAAAATGATTTTGACGATCGATTCATCACTTTTTGTGACATAAAGAAGACAAAGACCACGAAGGAATTGTGGACCACGTTACGTTCAATGTTCGACGATTCAGGATTTTCAAGGAGGATTACTTTGTTACGTCATCTTATTTCTATAAGGTTAGAAAATTGTGATAATATGACTAATTATGTGACACAAATAGTTGAGACATGTCAACGTTTAAGCGCACAGGCTTCGCAATAAACGATGAATGGGTCGGACCATTGTTACTAGCCGGATTACCAGAAAGATTCATGCCTATGGTCATGGCGATAGAACATTCCGGAATTCAAATAACTGCCAATTCTATCAAGACAAAATTACTTGATATGGAATCAATGGACGCAGGTGAAACGGAACGCAACTCTGCATTGGCCGCCAAGTGGCAGAAAAAGATATCTACTAAAGGTGGCAGCACTAGTAAACATGGCGGACCTACCTCGAATTCGTCAAACTCAAACAAAAACATGAAGACAATAACTTGTTACAACTGCAAAGAAACTGGTCATTATCGTAAACAATGTCCACTTTTGAAAGAGAAAACAGGAAACAAGAAACACAGTAACGCTTTCAATGTTGTTTTTCTCAGTGGCGCATTCAGTAAAAGTGATTTTTACATTGATTCGGGTGCAAGTATGCACATGACCGCGAATGAAAATTGGTTGAAAAATCCATCATACTCGTCCAATTATCCTGAAATAATAGTCGCTAACAAGACCAAAGTGTCAGTCCTGTGTTCAGGAGACGTGGAAATAACAACAAGTTGCAACTATAACATTACTGTAAAGAATGTATTATGTGTTCCAAATCTCGCGACAAATTTGTTGTCAGTCAGCGAATTGATAAAAAATGGAAACAGTGTTCAATTTGAGACGGATAAATGTCTAATTAGGAATAAATTTGGCAATTTAGTTGCCATTGCTATACTAACTGATGGTGTATATAAAGTGCAATTACAAACAGAGACATGTTTGTTGATTTCAACTACAGTGGATGGGGAAACTTGGCATAAGCGACTTGGCCATTTAAATAGTAACGATATGAACAAAATGAAGAGCAGTGGACTAGTGCATGGACTAGATTACCCGGATGGGTTTAAAACAAGCAAATCAAATTATATAGTCTGTTGCGAGGGGAAACAATTAAGATTGCCATTTCCTACAGGCTCCCGTGCAACCGACACACTGCAGATCATATATTCAGATATCTGTGGCCCCATGGAAACCAAATCGATTGGTGGTGCCAGATATTTTCTTCTATTCATAGATGATTACACAAAAATGACATTTATATACTTCATGAAATTCAAAAGTGAAACTTTTAATTGTTTTAAAGAATTTAAAGCAATGGCAGAGAATTTTCAAAATAAGAAGATTAAAACTTTAAGAACCGACAATGGGTGCGAATACTGCAGTAAAGAATTCGAAAATTTTCTAAAGAAAGAGGGCATTGTACATCAAAAAACAAACCCATATACCTTGGAACAAAATGTACTTAGTGAAAGGTCCAATAGAACCATAGTAGAACGCGCGAGGTGTTTGCTTTTTGAGGCAAGTCTAGAAAAAAGGTTTTTGGCAGAGGCTGCAAACACAGCCGTTTACTTAAAAAACCGGTCGCTAGCCTCAGGTATTGAGAAGACTCCATATGAAGCACATAGGACAGGAAACAAGCCCGACTTAAAACATATACGAATTTTTGGTAGTCCCTTGATGGTGCACGTACCGAAAGAAAAAAGGTCGAAGTGGGACAAGAAATCAAAGAAACACATACTAGTAGGCTTCTGCGAAAATGTAAAAGGCTATAGGATTTATGATCCTGTGAAAAACATTGTCTCAACCAGTAGAGACGTCATAATATTTGAAAAGGAAATGGAAGAATCAGTCTCAGTGCTAGTAGATACCACCATAGATTCAGTGGAGGACTCAGTAGAGAATAAAGTAGAGGAGAAAGTGGTAAAATCTGAACCTCTTAATCAGTCAAGTCCAAATGAAGAAGCAAGCTCATATATGGAAGCTGAACAACATTTACCACTTAACTATGAAGAAAGAGCAAGAAGACAAACGGCGAGATATGGCTCTCCTGATTTATGCATGACTAGAGATGAAGAAATGACTTATGCAGAGGCTGTCAGTGGTCCTGAGAAACATCAGTGGTTGCAGGCGATAGCAGAGGAGCTGCAGTCTTTCGAAGACAATCAAGTATGGGAGATTGTTGATGCTCCGGACAGTGCTAATGTGGTGCAATGCAAATGGGTGCTGAAGAAGAAATTTGATTGTGACAATAAAGTGAAATATCGTGCCAGACTTGTAGCCAAAGGCTTCACACAGAGAGCTGGTGTGGATTATCATAAACCTTTTCACCGGTAATTAGACATTCCACTTTGCGGTTACTATTTGCCTTGAGTGTGCAATTAGACATGAACATCACTCATTTGGATGTTACAACAGCATTTCTTAATGGCCATTTACAGGAAAGTATTTTTATGCACTTGCCGGAAGGGTTCCCTGCCACAAATTCAAATAAAATTTTAAAATTAAGAAAAGCTGTGTATAGTTTAAAACAATCATCATTGGCTTGGCATCAAAGAGTAGAAAAAACATTACTTAGCTTAGGTTACAGTAGAAGTAAACACGAACCTTGTGTATTTATAAAAATTTACAGTAACAATAAGAAAACTATTATTGGTATTTATGTTGATGATTTTATAATATTTTCAAATGTGAAGTCAGAAACTGACTCACTGATAAAAGCTTTGACTCAAAACTTTAAAATAAAAAACCTTGGTCAAGTCAAACAATATTTGGGAATGAGAATCAACATAAATAATGATTATAATGAAATTACAATAGATCAGGAGCATTATATCGAACAATTGTTAATTAAATTTGATATATCTGATTGTAATACAGCAGATACTCCTATAGAGTGTAAGTTAAATGTAGAAAAATCTGTTTGTGATGATAAATTGCCATATCAAAAACGAATAGGCAGCTTGATGTATTTAGCTGTAATGACACGACCAGATATTGCTTATTCTGTCAGTTACCTCAGTCAATTCAACAATTGTTATTCCCATGTTCATTGGAATTATGCTAAAAGAGTTTTAAAATATTTGTTGAAAACCAAAAAATATTGTTTAAGATATTCTAAAGAAGAAGCAGAACTGGAAGGATTTGTAGATGCAGATTGGGCTAGTGATGCCACTGACAGACGGTCATATACTTGATTTTGCTTCATGAAATCCGGATCAGCTATTTCTTGGTCAAGTAAAAAGCAAAGAACAGTCGCTCTAAGTAGCTATTAAGCAGAATATATGAATTTATCGGATGCATGTAGAGAAGCTATTTATCTACAGAATTTAGAGTATGAAATGACAGGTGTTTACAATAAAATTGTATTACATAGTGATAGTCAGAGTGCATTAAAGCTAGCAAGTAATTATCAGTCACATAAACCTTCTAAGAACGTTATAAGTTCATAAGAGAACTAATCACTAGTGGGAAGGTCGAAGCCAATTATTTGCCTACTGCTGGCATGCCCGCTGACTTATTCACTAAAGGATTATCAAGGATAAAACATTATAGGTTTATGAAAACACTAGGAGTTATTACAAAATAAATTTATTGTTATTTTGATATAGTGGAGGTGTTAGAATGTATAACAAAATTGTCTGCACTAACGCCATCTATCCTACTTTCTTAACTAGATGTATGTTTTGTTAAATAAAGCATTCGTACGTCAACCGCCATCACGATCTTTTATTATAACACAGTAGGTACATTTTATAAAGAAAATACTTACAAAGCAAAGGCGAGCTTATCCCACAACATTAGGTTAGATCGTTATGTTCTTCGCTTGATGTGCATATTCCTTCTTATTTTACATTTTACTGCGCTGGCATTTGTTAGCCATTTCAAATTGTAATGTTTTAAGTGACTTTTAAACATGAATCAGTGATTGTTAGGTTGGGAATGTATTTTAATAATCTTATATATTTTTACTCTTTTTACATAGATACCTAACTTTATCTATCTACGTTTTTTGTTTTCGTGATAGCCATATGCAAATTTAGTCAGGCACAAATGATACGATGATACTATCCCCTGTAATCCGCCTGATTATCATTCAAAATTATTCAAATGTGCTTAACTTTGAGTTTTCATCCGCAAAATCGAACATCCCTGTTCTTGTCACAATTTATAAATTAATTTGACGGAGTAGTAGCGGAAACTTAACGGATACCTCGGATCCGTGGTGCACGAGTCTGGCGATATCGGTCCCGATGTCCAGTCACGAAGTCTCTGCAGCTTAAGCCAAATGGCGGGACCTCGCAGCAGTCGCCTGTGACCCTAAAATCACTGTTAAACTAAAATTGCTTGTATGCAGGAGTATAACTAGACTGTGAGACATGGCCAGCGCCAACGAAATGAAAATGCTGCGGTGGATGCGCAGAGTTACGCGACTCGATCGAGTACGTAACGAGTACATCAGTAGAAGCATGCATTGGCGAGAGGGATATCGCAGATAAGATCGAGGAGGCTCGTCTGCGCTGGTTTGGTCACGTGTTGCTTAAGCCTTAACAGATACGTGGAAAATAGATGCCTTAATCTGTCGGTATCCGAAAAAAGGCCCCGTAAGCAACCCAAAAAGCGATGGATTGACATCGCTGAGTCGAATGCGAGCAATCGGCCTACGATAAGAGAATAATCTTACGAACTGGAGTAAAATCAGTAGGAAGGCGGACCCTGGCATAAGGATAAGCGTTAGGACAATGATGATGATGAGTTTATTTAATTAGTTGTAAATTTATAATTAGTTGTCTGTAGTTATTTATATAATTGTTATAATCTGTTTAATGTTTAATAAATATTTTCAACATTATTCGGTACAAAGAAACTATTAATATTTATATGTAACACAACAATGGAAAAAAATGAAAGGGACTGGAAAGCTCGGCTGGACGCCCAGGAAACCTACACCAAAAAGTACGAGTATTTAAACGATAATATAATTATTTTATGACCTGTATTCTTATTTCTCATTATACCAACTCAACAAGTATAGGTTGTTAGTTTAAAAGGTTTTAACGTAAAGTAGGTGTAAGATCTTGATCGACCTTGGTTCGCCAACGAAAACTAATTACGTTCTAGCATTAGAGTTCAGTAAAGTTGAACACTTAGTACAAATATTTTCGAATTACCTCCTACGAGTGTCGTATGAGGCGTATAATCGCGAAATAATTGTAGGTAAGTTAAAGGTATTGTTAACTGATTTATTTGTATTATCTTGTGACGACTACCACCTTAAGACCTCGCATCATCAATATTGATAGACCGAAAGTCATAAAAGTACTTATGTATAAATAAAACTGTTTCTATGTTAATAGTACTGCAGTTGCTAATTCAATTCATTGTGTAATTATAAGAAAATTATTAATTCCAGCGGGCGTATTATTACACACCAAATTTACCGCAAGTTTTTAACAAAATATCTCAGCAAAGAACTATCAAATACTTATGTAACAAAGCACCTCATTTACGCATACATTTTGTAATGAAAGAGACGATTATTAATTAAAACATTGTATAATTTTAAAATACGATCTATTTTTTAAATTTAGAAAGATACGTATGTAAAAGCTAGAGTGATGTCAAACAAATACAAAAACACATTGATTCCATTATAAAAACATCGTCTTATCCTAAAAATACATGTTCCTAAAGTTTCTTGAATGTATAAATTTTATACGGGTTTACAAGAAATCCATGTAACTAATATTTTATTTTGATGGATTTGCAATTTTACTTATTCGTTTAGGGTCTAATCGTTACGGACAATCGCTGATAAGATAACAATGCCAGCCACAGCCATTACTCCCAGCCACAGTGTTTCCTTTGGATTATGACATGGGATCGTCCAAGAGGTATGTTAGAGATCTCTTCCGAGGCGGTCTGTTAGAGGTCTCTTCCTTTTTTACTGGTGACTCCTCTGGTGTTGCTGATGTCCATAGGCGACGGTGACCACTTTCCATCAGGATCGTTGTTTTGCCGTGTACCCTTCTGCTTTGCGGGTCTTGGCAGAATACCTGTGTGTCGCTCTCCCAAGCAACACTGTGCCGAGCCATGACCTTTTTGCGTTACTGCAGCATACACATGCGGCTTTAGTTAGTAATTAGTAATTAATAATAATGTTTGTCGATCTAAATTTCTATTTTGTTAGTATCCAATAAGTTTATTTCCGTGTTATTAGGAGTCGTACGTGTATGTATGGAGTGCTTAATAAATATTTTCTATTCTTTTCTTTAATTTGCTCTAACGCCTTTTGCTTCAGAATTTAGGCTACTGAATTTAGTCAAAGCTGATAAGCTCATAGCAAAGTAAGCTCATAAGCTAGGTTTCAGCTAGTATTCTAGTTTTGGCTCTTGGCCTAATGGAAGACGCTCGTCTTCGAGACAGATATTTTGTAAGGTTTCCTCGGATGGTGGTGGTGAGACAAAAACGTGATGTAAATACTAATAATATTTATTCAATTGCCACCAGGTAAAAGAGTGGCCTTCGTTCTGAAATCTTCTATTTTGACGTTCCCATCGTTAATTAACAGCACCCTGGTGTGGGTACTGTCTATGGTCACAGCGTAATCCAATGATCGGCTGGATGACTCACTGATCGGCTTCTGTGAAAACAAGTTTATGTTAGTCGAAACGAAGAAGGTATGAATTTAAGATTTACCTACGAAAAGAGCGATTATACGAACCAGAATCTTATCATCAACACTTATGAACCCGCACGTTTAACATCGACATAAAAGATAATCTAACATCCAAACTAATTAAGCAGAATATGTTGTTCTTCACTTCTTGAAGAACTTCGAGAAGGATTTGTGGGGTGATTTTTGCTTGGTCGCCAGCACACTACTGATATTTCTGTTTTGCAAGCACCCATGGGCTTCGGTAACTGCTTATTATCAGATAGGCTATCAGGTCATTCAGTTGAGTAGTTTTAAAAAGAGGCAATCAATCTATCAAATAATCTTACCCGGAATAACCTCCTCATTCTTTAGCTTCGCATTGGGGAAGTCTACCACCACCTTTTCATCCTTGGCCGTGCGCTAGGCAGACGTCTCATCATCGGTGTCGTCGTCAATCACGATGACATCCACGACTGGTTCGGCCTTCAGGTCATCCGTGTCACCACCGTCTAGGAGGTTGTCGCCGTAGTTCTGTGGGAGAAATGGATGAATTCTTAGTTCGTATGTATATACAGGCGTAAAATATGTGGACTAATAGAAAATCACAAAACTTCGCAATACTGCGTCAATTGTATATGACAGTATTGTCACACCTATCCGTATACAAGTATACAGTCTATAGGCTCCTGAGACTAATGAGACTATTTCAGCTATGCTATTTTAAAGAATTTTCTCCCCACACACTATCGACCTCCCTAGAGAGTACAAAGAGTTCTTCAAGTTAGGGGTATAAAAGGTTTATACGGTTCGGCAGCATTAGACCACGCAGCTTTCAACAAACTCATGACTTTGGTGGCGCCTTTGGTGTTGCTAATGTTCGTAGGCGGCAGTGAGCATTGACTGTTGTTGTACAAACTAATATGAAATAAATATAATCAACCAATAATTTTGAAGAAGTTTACCTGGATAGGAGGCGGCAAAGGCTCTGACTTGGGTTCGACCAACTTCACGTCAGACAACGCGGTTTCGTAGCTAGTATCGTCATGGTCGAGATACTCTTTCTTCTCCAGCTGATTGATCAACGATACCTATGTAAGGAATTAGGCGTTAGTAGTTGTTTCGTACTGAGTACGTTATTGGGTAGTGAAGTTTAATATCATTAGGCACATATTTCCAAGAGACACCTGGTGGATTACTACGATGTACGATGATGCCATAGACGGTTACGCATATCTAACGTATGGATATAGACGTTTCTTTATTTGGTCCGATAACATAGGTATTCAAAAAACTTAAAATTAACAGAATAAGTACATTATAAGGAAGCAAAGGAAGGAGGTAAAAGTGAAACATCTGTAATTTGATTAAGTGGTTAAAAATGAAAATAATAACGAACACCAACCTTATAATCCTCCAAGCATACCGGATGGTAGTACGCCTCTTTAAACCGCACTGCGTTCCTCAGGTGCCATTCCTCCTTTTCTTGATGAAAGAATTGCTGGAAGAGGTCACCACAGAGGGCACAGTGCGCGTCTCCCGGAGAGCCGGCGGCGGCCGAGGGTGCTTCGGCGGGCGGGGCGGAGGCTTCGGTCTTCGGTTTGGTCGTATCGAACCAGCTCTTTTCTATAGAAGTAAGGTGGGACGTCAAAATTTGTAGAAAATTGAATGATCTTTAAATTTAAGAAACATCTAAATTTGTTAAGTAGTACGTATTATTGAGTGTATAGGGCATATATGCCTACTTAATATTATAAAGAGAAATATTTGACTGTTTGTCGATTTGTTTGTTTGTAATGGATAAACTCAAAAACTTTTTAACTAAAGCAGATTTAAAAATGATTTCAAGTATATAAAGCTACATTACTAGCGAGAACATAGAATATAATTGAACTTTAAAAATTAAAAATCACTAGGAAAAAGCAATAATATTGGTAACCCGAGGTATCCGAAAATTAGTTTCCTTGGTGGTACAAAACAAAATTTGTAAGTAAGAAGGGTCTACAAACCTCTCTCTTCAGCGTCCTCCTGTTCCTTGTATTGCTTCCAGTCCGACACACCGTAGTACCAGGGCCTCGAATGCGCCCGCTTTTTCGAGTCCCGCTCGCGTCTATTCTGCCTAAAGTGCCAGTCTAGATGCTGGGTGTACTGCACGGTGTGTTCCGGCGGAAACCGGGTATCGCAACTGCTACATTGCCTACCGGCGTAGAGTTGCGCTACCAAGGCTGGCTGTTTCCTATTCGGGAGAAGAGGAGATGATTATAAGTGTCATATATTATACAAACGAACGGAAAAAAACTTATGTTCGATAGTGGTTTAATACAAGCAAGAAAGAGTCCTTAGTCACCACAGTTCTCCTTTAATTTTAGAAAAGCTTTTGACCTATAAGAAACTAGATTATTTATACAAAAACAATAAAATACTTACACTCTAAGCGTCTCTGGCTTAAGCAAATCCAAACTGGGCACTACGGTCTTGCCTTCAACTTGTTTTACAATGCCATTGGCAACCAGTTTGGCAAATAAATCGGCCACATTGATATTGCCAATGGCTGGCTCCTTTTCAGAAGGCATTTGTTGAGCTGAAGAATGAAATTGATAAAATTAAATTAATAGTCAAAGAATACGTAATAAGGATAATGTAAGTAATTTTTTATTACGAAAAATGTACTTTATGTGATGTATGCATTTAGTACTAGTAATGTAGAATCTCAGTTAAGTGTACTGCAATAATTGTGATTTTAGAAGAAAATAGACCTAAAATCTCACCTTGATAGCTCTCCGGGCTGGGAGTAATGGGCGTGTAGGTAGACCGTTGCGGCCTAGGGAAAGCTGGTCTGCCTTGTATACCCGATCTTATAATGGCCGCGCCTGGGTTCACATCTGTAGTTATAACTTTCCTCCTCTTGGTGCCTCTCCCCAAGGGCTTGATGTCATGCACGTTGGGGGCGATTGGTGCGGCCGAGGACGCGATTTGGGAGGGCGAGGGCGACGCGGGGGCGCCAGCTGGCGCACGGGCGTACCTTCTCAATCGCGGGTCGCGACTTGTAGCCCCAAAATTGACGCTGGGTGTCACGTACCAAGCTCTACAATGTACCGGCTGCAAAAAAGAAAGCCACTGTTAGCATATTCTGTCCCAAACCTCTTCCTATTCTTAGGAAAGAAAGGAGTTGGATGACCATACAGTCCTATGTCTGAAAACCAGCCAGAGGTACAAAAACCGGACATTATGATAGGCTCGGCATGAATTGCCTGGGAGTGCAGTTTAAGGCAGCCAGCGCAATAATTACAAGCATGAGGCATTTCGTATTAGTCCTCAACCTTCTGACTTTCATTTTCAATACCTACATGAACCCTAAGTGCATTATTAGTATGTTTGAGAGCGTCAACCACCGCTTACCATCAGGAGGTCTATCTGTTCATTTGTTACTGAGGAGTATAAAATATAAGTGCTGACTAAGATGATGAGGATCCAAATATCATACGATTAATTATTATATCGTTAATTATGATACATTACGATAAATTCATCTACTTTTGAGAACGCATGCGCTCTGAAATCTTCAGAACGTGTGGGCTTGATAATGATGAATGAAGCATAGTACTAAAAACAAAATACTGCAATACACACACACAAAACAAAACACTGCAAAACATTGTTTTATGCCTGCTTCCAATGCTTCGATGGGAATTGAAAAGCTTACCGGTCCAAATCTACAATTGACGGACAACTGGGCGGGCTCTGGCATTGGGTTAGCCATGGCGGCAGGCGGGGCCCCGGTCATCGGCAGCACAGTGGGCACCTGCAGCAATGGATGGTTACAGGTTAACGGTTGAAGAACAAGAAACGACACATCTTTATTTTGGTTAAATTATACCGTTGTTTATAACATACACACACACGTTAATCCTTAAAAACATTGACATGTAGTCATGACTTTTGAATTATTTTGGAGTATTATAAATGAATTCGGTCTAAGATAGGTATCTTATACCATCCAGAAATTGAGTTATTTAACCGTTTACTTTACACTCAAAATATTAATGGAAACAGTAATACTTACAGAATTATTTTACTGGAAACTACAATACGGATTCATATTTAAATTTTTCACTACTTCTCAGTCACTGGATCACGATTTCCTTTGTGGCAAGGCAAACTTGGGAAATGTGTCCGCACTACTCCGCACTGAGTTCGACTGAGGTCGGAGATATTAGTTCGGGTAGAAAGTCACACGCGGTCGATAGGGGTGGGATGCACTTTATACCTGTTTGCGGCCCGAAAGCGATAAGGGACTTGAAACAATTCCAGGTAGCCTCGGAAATATCAGAGCCCAAGTTGTTGTTATCAATAGGAATCCAAAATTTTACAAATTACCACGAGTTAAAACTTTTAATAATTAAATTGCATTAGTAGGTAAGTTATGTTGTGATCATCTACGTAAATTAACATTGGTTTACAGTTTTAGATGTGTTAAATACAAGTTAGCCTAACGGAAATAGCCATAATTTAAGAATATTTTCAAATTACTTTTAATCCCACATATGTCTCGATTGGTGTCGTGCAATGCGACTTTGGGATGGAATAAATTGGACTGCTTTTCAGTTAAGTATGTCACTCCTATCACACTCCAGACTCAATACAGTTACGTGATTCTTATAGCCGCTTGATATGTATCAAAAGCCCCTTTCGTTTTAGATATTGTAAATATTGTATAGTATTCGTTCCCTACATTTTATAATTATTTTAAAATATAATGATTCGCGGCTCTAGATTAGACAGTGAAAAATAAGATTAACCCAGAGTCGAGTCCAGAGGAATTTTCAAAATCGGTTCGGTGGTTTCTAACAATATACATTGACTTGTTTTAAAATATTATTAGTACAGAATTTCCAGGTTAAAGCAAACTATAAAATTTGGTTTGGTTTTCTATATGTTAACCGATATAAATATTTAATCAATTACGAATTAAGGTTCTAGACTAGAGAGTAATAATTATCATTATTAATGTTATTAGGTCATCTACGTCAAGGGAAATCAAACTTACATATTAAGTATTATATATTAGATAGCTACTTAGAAAATAAAATCCAAATATAAACATTGTAATACTCACAGAATTATGCGTCCTTCCGCCTGCGACCTTTGCGTATTGCTGCTTACACGGATACATTTAAAAAAATTTAACTCACAACACTTGAAAAGCTAAAGCACTGAGATATGTGGTCCGCTCGGGATGTCGGGTACGAATAACTCCACTGGTACGGCACAGACTGTTTTATCCCAAGGGCAGTGGTGGGGCGAGCGCGGGCGCGGGGCGGGGCTTAGGGCGCGCGTGGCATTATTTCGTTTGCAATTCCCCGTCTCGAACTCGACGAAAAAGTAAAATAGCAAATGCATCAAAATAAAGTAATACTTAAACTGATTGTTTGGCACGCCTATAAAATTTATAGTAATAAGATAATTAGGAACATGTAACATTTTATAGTAAGACTGTGCCTGCACCCATAACGCAAGCTTTGCTTGGGGCTAGATAAGGTGCTGTGTGAATTGTCTAAAGGCCTTGCCACATACAAAGCTCGGCGCGAGCGCGGCGTGAGCGCGGTGCGATATTTGCTAGGCAACCACCGCGCGGCGCGATAGTTGCTAGGCAACCATCGCGCGGCGCGTTATTTGCTAGGCAACCATCGCGCGGCGCGATGGTTGCCTAGCAAATATCGCACCGCGCTCGCGCCGAGCTTTGTATGTGGCAAGGCCTTAAGCATATTTCAATTAAGACAAAAAAACAAGACTGTATTTATAAACGAATCAATCCGGATGTAAGTGATGCAAAACCCTTCGTGCCCCATTTCTAAGTAATATAAATTAAGCAATAGGTACTTTGTAACCTTATAGAAGCTAGGTGAAATAAGGCAAGCGGCTTCTTTTGATTCTATGTTGTTAGGTGCATTGTTGTTTTTGGAAAAAGTTTTACAAGATGTCCAGTAAATAGACTCCACTTTTTGTCTCTGTTCCTCAAAGTTGAAATTTGATGTGGAGAATGAAATTTGATGTGGAACGATCATTGTCGGCATATTAATAGATATTATCAGGTATTTTGAAGCGGAATAGATTGAAGACTGAAGATATTGAATAAATAATAGTCATTCTCTGTTTAGATAAATAAATAAAAATGGTTATTTTATTTATATTTGATATTTTATTTACCTTAAAGATTGTAGTAAATTAAAATATACATTCAATCCATTTTTTACTGTAGTACTAACATTTGTAATTTTTAATACGGATCCTCTCGGTAATTTTTTTAAAACACTTAGGACCTACATTTCACAGTCCTAATCGTAAGCATTCAGATTAAAAAATTGCTCAAAATATTGAAGGGCACTTTGGCTTGCCTTGACCAACTGCGACCTTTAATCTATCGTCATCATCCAAGCGGTTAATCCCGGCTTCTGCCTGGTCCCGCTTTCGCATTTTTTCGTGTCGACTTGGACCGATTTTCGGCCTTTAATCTGCATAAAATATAAATATCAAATACTTATTCTGCCAGTAACATCTAATAATTTACCTTAAGTAAAACGGTTAAGGAAAGACCAACAAGAGAAGCATTTATTATACATGATATGCTACGAACACAGTAAGAATAATCTTTAACAAAATACACATACAATATAATAATCATGAAGAAAAATCAACACAATAACATAGAAAATGCAACACAAACAAAACTACTCTTAAAACGAAATAGGCATATTACACTAAATTGTGTCCTCACCATTGCAGATAAGAATAGTAAGCTGTATTAGGGAAAAGTCCTATAGCAAACTAATGTTAAAACTTTATTAAAATGGCATATTGTTCATATCATATTGGCATCATAGCGTCATGTTCCAATAACATTTTAGAAAACAGTCGTTTAAGGATACAGTTTTTTCACGCCAGCCTATAAATTTAAAACATTTTACACATTTACTATGGCGGCTTTCAAAATTTAAACACAACGTAATGGGGCCGGAAATTTAATTGACACTAGACTTTTTTTTTATATACACACTTTTTTTTTTTAATTTTTGTCTGTTGCCGGGACACGGCGAAATGTAGGCTGAATACCTAAATGTCTTTGACAAATTCAAAATTCAAATTTTCTTAATTGATAGGGATTTTAAAGAGAAAGGGAGTAAACACGCAACTGTCAATATCAAAGAGACAAAACCTTTGGTTTGCATAACCAAATGGTTATGCATCATGCACACTTTTCAGTGTGCTTTACAATGGCTGGTAAACTTACGAAAGCGAAACAAATACATTAATCCCCATTTATTCAATTGATTAAAAACGTAATACTTTATTACTACCAAGAACACTAGTTAGAAAAGTCCAATATTAGAAAGAAGTGGCCGCCATTTTGAATCTTATATTGTTATATGTATTATTATTTGAGAAATTAATTAAATATGTCTCGGCGTCGGTCAATCTCTTACTTTCCAAGCATTTGCAATAATGTACTGTAACAGCGAACTAAAGGTTTAGAATTTATTACCATTACCAGTGGCAAACTACCCATATTTTATTGAAACAGCACAAATATGTAACAAAAAAAACATAGTCCCCTACTTAATTCAGTAACATAATCATAAGATTTTATTTTATTTTATTTTGAATGTTATAATTTTAATCGATATTTCAATGATTTTAAATAATCCACCATTTGGGTAATTTTTTTTATAGTAGCAACCCATTTGTTTACATTTTTGATCTTTGATTCGATCTCATACCTTACTAGTGCTTATACGACAGTTTTCAACACACATAAAATATTTTTACTCCAAGCCAAAATCATTAGATATCTACAGGTTAACGCCAAGATGGCCACCGCTTTGTGTCTGTGGCATCGTTACCTCTTTAGGCAGGCAGGGCGTAAGCTTGTTTGCCACCTGTGTGGCAAAATCGTAACTTCCGAACGGATAGACCAAGTGTTTATCTATAGTAGGTAATTATATGGACAAGCATTTTTTGCTGTGACGCACTGATAACGCGGAAAGGGTTCCTATTGAACCACACGGAGAAAACATACCGCCAGAGAAGTGTCTTTTATGCACCGCACTGAGAACAATAGTAGATTGAAAGTAGATTTTGCACTTTTACTGCTAAGAAAATTCTACAAAGGCACGAGACAATAGCAGATGCGGTCCTATTCTAGATGCTTCGTTGTTTTTTGCAAGTCTGTAGCATTTATTGCTTGGTTTACTGTGAATATGCAAATTACAATATTTTTACAAGTCGTCTTGATAAATTTTTGGGGTTCCCTTATAGTTTCGCCATTTCTGTCTGTCAACAGCTTATCTATCTCAAAAACGAATAGTCCTAGAAAACTGAACTTTTGATAGTAATCACGCGAACCAACTTGTAAAAAGAAATCTTTTAAAGTAAGTACCTACCGTTGGGTACCTACATGTAAAGCGGGTGGTAAAATTTTAGTTCGCGCTTTATCCATTATGGCATTGGATAGATCCTTTGAATTCGATTAGGGTACCTATCTGAATAACGTTTTTGGAATAAGTGTTCCGTTTTCGATATTTTTTGCTTCAAAGTGGATTTTTTGTTAGAAACACGTAACGTTTACTACGGAACCCTAGACTTCAAATGGCACGACAAGTCTTGGTCGTGCCGCTGCAAGCGGCATGTGGCTATTTGTTTAGGTACCTGGAAAGGGGTTGGTGTAGACCCTTTTAAACAAACAGGGAAAACCAGACGAAAGGAAATAACAGGCGAAGATTTGCATACAAATTTTGAATCGTGTGCAATGTTGAAACAAAATATTTTAAACAAAATCTGACAAACCACAAGCGCACAATGACGTCAATAGTTTGTTGGCTTTGATAGCGTAATATCGTAAATATGATCAAACTACGTTTGTTTGGAGAGAGCTCGCAAGCGAACCTTAGGTATTTTCATACATAGTTATTGTTTAGATCTGTTCGTCGACTACGCAATCGCGTAGATTTCTATGAATTTTATTATGAGCTTAAAGATAAATAATAGTACTTCTTCTATGGTACTTAATAACAATATTTAAAAAATTTTAAAATTTGCGCATCTAATAAATTCCCCTAGGTTTATTCGTTCGCATTTCTGGATTGCCTTACAACTTAGGGTGCTTGGAAACGGGCACAGCTACCTACTACCTGGATATCCAAACTAGAGGCTCAGAAACATGCCTTTTACGGTATTATATAAGTCCGGGGCATATCTGCAATCTGTGAGAGCCATCGAGAAAAGAAGTGCAAAGGTCGTATAAGACATTTGGACCCTGGGCTTGATTGACAGATAGAGCACTTGGTGTGATCGACAATGATGGATCGCTTTTGATACGCCTTTGTAAATAAAACCTTGGGGTCTTCAAATCAAGAGTGAATAGGTATCTTCTAGGCACGCATGCTACAATTTCAACCACATCGTCGCTTCTTATCAGGTGAGTTGAGGTCAAATGCAAGCCTATTGAAAGTAAAAAAGAAAAATATTTAATGACAAACGATCGAGGATTGCGACCGGGTAACGCAACCGGGGAACGGGTTTCAGGGATTCGCAACATTGTGTTCCGTGGTTGGGTAACGGTAGGTATGGCGGATGTCTCAATCACTGCAATTCGCGTTATGTATATGCAACAGCCAAGGTTCGCCAAGCTTCATATGGCTATAGATACATATTCAATATTTTTATTCATTTTTATTTGTCACACGGAGACAATATAACGCCGGTGGATTATCTACTTATATTTCTTTTTATTGGAAAATACCAGGTTTACCTATCGCGGATTTTGTCCATTTATGCGTAGAGCCTGCAAAAGCATGAGACAATACCAGAAATTAATGCATGTATGTCTGGAATGTTTTGCCGTGCTATTTTTATTTAGTTACATGCAATGCAATGGGAATTTAGTTACCTGCGTGTAAGTGGAATAATAACACAATTTGAACAACGAACACAATGGTTGAAAGGATATCTTTGCATACATTCGTTTGTAAAACTGAATGCGATTAATTGATGTGGTATATTTCGGCATTGTGGATGCCTTGCCATGCTTGAATGTTGCAACCTCTACAAAAATTACCCTAATTTTTTTAATGCCCTATCATGTGACTAGATATGAGCTAGTACGTATCAGACGTATATAATGCTAATCAATTTACTAGAGTGCACGTCATAACAAATAAATAAATGACAAAAGAAACTCTTTTCTCCATAAGGTCTTACAGACTATCAAATTTAGTTCCATTTTCAGCCGCGCGCAAAGTTATCACTCTATACTTCGAATTTTAATTAACACAAAATGTTTTTTTTTTTTTTTTTTTTTTTTTTTTTTATACGGCAGACAAACAGGCAAGCGGGCCACCTGATGGAAAGTGGTCACCGCCGCCTATGGACATCAGCAACACCAGGGGAGTCACTGATGCGTTGCCCGCCTCTGAAGAGACCTCTAATATACCTCTTGAACGATCCCATGTCATAGTCCGAAGGAAACACTGTGGCTGGGAGCTCATTCCACATCCGAATCGTACGAGCGAGAAACGTTCTTTCGAACCTTCGCGTCGTGACCAACAGAGGGTCTACGTAGTGAGGATGAGTACCCAGCCCACGGCGGGTGGTGCGATGGCGGAATTCATTCATTTATTACAAGGCGTTTAGCCATGTACGATGAGTGTGCATAACAGACTAAAAATGTTTGTTATTACCCACTTACCTTAGAGCACGAGAGAAGGTAACGCTTTTGAAGGAACTTATAATCTAGCTAATCGAAAATAATATAGGCACCATAGGATAAAAATACTTTTATTTATTAAGTCTTTAAGCACAAAATTATAGGTACTTTGGTATGTAGATAGGGGCTCAATGGCATTTGAATAAAATCAATTTATATACATATTTCGTACGCTGTCACCTTTATTTGTAAATGATATTGTAGCAACTATGCTGTATGTAAGAAATATTTGAATGTACGCATTCACTCAATGTACAAATCCGAAAGGTGGGCAGCAGCATCTTTCTGGGTAGATTTACATCAACTGCACTGCGATCTCCAACCCGCCTGCCAAGCGTGGAGATTATGGCAATGACCTCCCCTTTCGTGGGAGAGGCCCGAAGTCCTGCAGTGGACTGTTATGGGCTGTGATGATGATGACGCATTCACTAGAATGCGTACTTTCAAATATTTCTTACACACAGCTTTAATTAAAAGAGAATAATGTTTTTCAAATATAGATCTATGGAAAAAATCGTGATCAAGAAATCATTTGATTCTAACACATGAAATGAAAGCCTTCACTTTCCCGAAGTTCGACAAAGAGCTTCATATAATTCCATGAAACGATTGCGCCCTCTTTGTTCTTTAAAAACAATTTATCCCCTTAAGTGTTCCTCACCAACTTCAACATATGGCATGTGTCAGGAAATATAACAATTTTATTTTATTGTGCATAAAGATTGGATTTAATTTATCTCTGTATCTATATAATTTGGCATCTGTAGAATATACAGCTGTCTGTTTGTGGAAGCGAGTTTGTTCTTTATTCGTAAAGGGATAGAGGTAATATTGGTGGTTGCGTATTTTGGTCATTAAACGCTGGCCAGCCTGCCATTTTGAATCAAAACCCCTTCCGTGTCCAGATTATGACGTCAAAGTAAACAATTTATTTATCTGTACGGACAGCAGAAAAAGATGTTGTACTCGTATGTTTATTTTAATAGTTTTTAATTTATCAAGTGTTTCGATTTATGAAATCTCTGTAATAATAAAGAGACAAACGTTGAAAGGGGCAAACAGGGCATGGCCCTTTTGATGCCACCAATAATGAATTGGATATCGTAATATCCCCATTTCATAAACGTCGATTTATACGGGAGATGTCAAACATGTGCTAACATTAGTGTTTTTGTTCCTGCGCTTAATTTTCATGGCGAAAGAGGCAAGTCTTTTACGCAATAATTGATCAAGATTCAGGATAGACACGGCGCAATAGGTCTTCTACAGTCTAAATACAGTTTGCCATAATCTACAGTGTAACAAGTGATCTGGAGTTCGTGGCGTCGTTACTTCTAGATTTCTGGCCTAAATGTGTCTCACTTGTGTCAATCAGATCATTCCGATAATTTTAGTACTTACGGTGGAAAATTTATGTAATATTTGGTGTTTAATTCCGTTTGCATTGGATTCAAAGTCATAAAATAATTTTTTATTTATTTATTATAAGCATTACCATTCATAATCATCGTCCTAGCGCTTATCCCGGCCTCTGACAGGGTCCGCTTTCCTACTCAATCTTCTCCACTTCGTCCGGTTTCGCCATAATCTATTCCTCTCGTCGTAAGCCGTTGGCTCTCGCATTCTACTCAGCGATATTAATCCATCGCTTCTTGGGTCGCCCACGGGGCCGCCTATTTCCCATGTATCCCTGAGGCTTACGCAACACGTGACCAAACCAGCGCAAACGAGCCTCCTCGATCTTATCTGCAATATTCCTAACGCCAAGGCAGCCGCGGATATACTCGTTACGTACTCGATCGAGTTGCGTAACTGCACACATCCATCGCAGCGTTTTCATTTCGTTGGCGTGAAGTTCGCGAACGTGTTTCATCAGCGCTGGCCATGTCTCACAGCCATAAAGCATCACTCGTCAAATTATACTCTTGAATTAATAAATAAACAATAGTGGACAAATTCACACAGCGCCATCTAGCCCCAAACTACGCAAAGCTTGTACTATGGGTGCTAGGCGCTAGCTAACTGATATACTTTATAAAATGTATACTTATTATACATAGAATACCCAGACCCGTAGCAGAAATTAAAATTCATCATTGAAATTTCTGCCCGGCCCGGAATCGAATACGGCTGACTGGCATGTTGACCACTGAACCACTCAGGCCGTCACGTCATGTATATAAGCCCTTTGAGCTTTACAGGGATATTATGGTCACAGGTGACTGTCGTGAGTTCTCGCCATTTGGCCCAAGCTGCAGAGATTCGAGACTTGACATCGAGGCTAATATCGCCGGACTCGTGCATCACGGATCCGAGGTATTTGGATTTATCTGTTCAATTGACAGCTTCGTTACCTACAATGATGGTTTCGGGATCTGCGCTGCATATACTTCGTTTTGGAGACATTCAACTTCAAACCACAGTTTTCTAGCACATCTTTCCACGTGTTTACTCTGGTCTCAAGATCCTGTCTAAGCTTGCTCACCAGTACAATGTCGTAAGCGTACTTTATAAGCTAAGAAGGCATGTCCTGAATTTCCGCTGAGAGAGCATCGAGCACAACACAAAACAAGTAAGGGCTCAGTGGTGAACCCTGGTGAACTCCTACACTGCCGTCCTCAAGCTAAAAGGCGGCTAATGATGGGGTATTTGAATACTCATTACCTTTTGTGAGAGCTCTTCCTAATTTACATTGTTAAAATTATATATTTTGATATATTGAATCTGTTTGATGTATTTTATGTGACATTAATTATCACTGCATCTGTTGGCAAATGACACTGAGTTCCCCGAGAAGGACAGTGTCCTACGTAGGCGGCCGGGTCTCCCAGATTGTAACCCTAAAGCAGCGTACTAAATTTCCTTGGCGCCACTTGAACATGATTGGATCTAAATTGTATAATTCAGTTAACAAAGTTCTAAAAATGTATGCCTTGAGTAAACACGAATTTAATTTTAACGAATCAATCATCTCTAATATCTAATATGGTCACCATCGGCAACGTTGAGCAGGTAGAGCAATCTGGGATATTTCGTGAGATGGCGAGGGCCTCATCAGGGAGGAATATCAGTCTTTCACTTGTGGCTAACCAGCTACATGGGCCCTCAATTTCCTACGGTCGGCCAGCGGCGGCACCATACTTCGGATTCCGCTGCCCTCCGAAGCCAGGCAAGCCAGTAGTAGAAGAAACGGTTAAGCAGAGCGACCACAACTGTTCAGATTCATCCTTCTACAGGGCTACCCCAGGCTTCGCACCGAAACACGGCTGGGCCGCTTGACGACGCGTTAGCCTCCTCTCTTTTAGTGTCTATGCATGAGTGAGAAATGGTTTTGCTATATATTAAATTACTTTCTTATCAATCACTTTGTTTGAATTTGTAGTTAACTTCAATTATTGTGCAGGATTCGTAAAAAAAATATAGAGACAAAACTAGTCAAAAAGGCGGTTTGAAAATTAACCGCTTTTAAGACATGCATAACAATATTAAAAGTAGGTTAAAAACAATAAGAGAGAAGTTGTGCGATATCTACTTTGCTAAAAGACGGCAATATGCCGTTAGCCGCTTTATTGTTATGGACTGGATCAATTTTGGTATTGATTTAAATATGCTAAAAAGTAAAACTGCTTTATATGTAAATGTTGAATTCCATATCTATAAAGCAGTCACGAGCCTTTAGCCGCCATTTAGTACTGTATACCTACTTAAAACAATATTTAAATTTTACAAGTTTAGAAAGGATAGTATGCAATTTAGTGACATAAATATTATTATTTGACAAGAGGAACGTTTTTCATGTAAAAGAAGAAAAACTCCTTGCTTTTGATGACTAGCATCGGTTTAAAAAAATTCTCGCCTTTTTCGGCTCTAGCTCAAAACTTGTTTTGTCATTTAGCCGTCTTTTAGCTTGAGGACGGCAGTACAGTAATCGGGAAGGGATTAGTATGGCCTACGATGGTTTTGACGACGGCTCCAGTATTGGCATACATATCCTGTATAATACTAATGTACGCTTCGGGCACAGACTAGCATTACCATTACAGCGAGGTAAACCAATAGAATAACATTGATGTCAATGTTAATTAAATATGAATGTTTGACATATTATGAACACTAACTCCATTATTATAGATTCACTGTAACCTATTTACAATAAAATAGGTACTTATTAGGTATGTTATGTCAGATACAATAAAAAAATTGATATCTGTACCATATTTCGATTACAGTTTTTTAGTCACCTTTTGTGACACCTACCAATAATAACTTACGGGTATCGGCCGTAAATATTGCACATCGGATAGTTGCGCTTCGTAGAGCATCGTCTCTGTCGCACGCGTGTGAGTAAATACGAAGCCGAAACTAGCCGATGTGCATTATTTATGGCCGATACCTTTAACATGTCATAAGTAAGTATATATTTAAAAGTATATAAGTAGTTTATCAGTTATCTAGCACCCATAACACAAGCTTGGATTGGATTGGAGCCAGATGGCGCAGTGTGATGGTCCAAGCTTATTTAAAAATTACTATCATTATACTCCGTCGGACATCACACGGCAAAAGTGCTAGCTCTGCTGACGGTACCTGTCGCCCACATAATGGAAGGGTTCCCGTGGCCGCTCCCAGTCCAGTGTCCACCGGGCTACCGCGGTCGATCGCATTTCTATTGTCCGCAATGTGCTTGCGTGACTCGTGAATATTTTGTTAGTTTTTACGGTGTCTCATACAATTTTCGAATTTTCGCGGCCACTATTGCGATTTTGACCGACTATTGTTGTGTTAGCTACCTATACTAAGTATTTCGTTAACTGTATTTCAAATCACAACTTTTTTTTGTACAACTACGAGTATCTATGTAGGTACATGTTAGCAATGCTTGTTTTCGACTGATAATTTAGTTATGTTCATGTTCCTCGAAAGGGATCTCGGTTAACGTTTTCTATTAGTGTTTGTCGTCAGCTGAACAGCCACTGCTAGCCATGCACCATCGAGATGCGATGTGAGAAGCTGCATGATCATTTAAAAGACTGCCACGCAGCTCTTTACGATTTGTTCTACTTATCCCGCATTCTTGAAACTATTAATTTATTGATATATTTAATCTGAATAGTTAATTTTAGCCGGCCGACTGGAGAAGTACCTCCACCTTACAGAATACCGCAGCTAAACAATACTATTTTAAATAGTATTGTGTTTCTGACGGTGAGTAAGGTCTCCAGTGCTCTATGTATTTCGGAAACCGTGGCTTTGGCAGTGGAGGGGCATTTGCCTTTTAAGAATAAGCCACAGCAACGTGTTATAGATTTGGGCAACGCATTGGCGACACTCTTAGCGTTGCTAATGTCTATAGGCAGTGGTGACCACTTTCCATCGGGTGGCCCGCCGTTTGCCTACCGTGTGACATAAAAAACAAAACAAAATTAAGAAAAAACGTTTTAAACTCTACGAAAACGGAAAACAGTGATTTGCATAGGTGAGAAAAGTACACAGCATAGTAAAGAGCAATGAGCCTGTTACTGGTCCGTCGTTGGCCGCGGGCGTTGCGCAAGCCGCGCCCACCGCGGCGATACGTAGCCGCGACATTTCAAAATGGCGGCACATAGTACTGTGCTTACCTCAGGGGTGCCCAAAGTGTGCGCCGCGGAGCCCTGGGGCGCCGTGCAGAGTAAGCAAGCATGTGTACAAAATAAAGATGACATCGAAAAGTTTGCCTGGATATACAAACATTACATGCTCAAGCTCTACCACAATTCAAATTGCAAGAAAAGAGTCTACTTGAACTCTCTTGGTACAAAAAACTTAAAGTTAACTTCACTTACTTTAATTTGGATATCAGTCAAAAATGAATAGGTATACCTATAGAGGTACAAAAGGGAAGGTCAACGAGCTAGTGACTCAGCTGGCTACTGAGTAAAAATACGTTAAATATATACTACCTAATACTACCAACCAGTACATGCGAGTGTCATACGATTGTTGTCAACACACATCAAATATTTTTACTCCAAGCCAATATCGTTAGATATATACAGGTTAACGCCAAGATGACCACCGCTTTGTGTGTCTGTCTGTGGCTTCGCCTATAGGCTGTGGTGACTGCTTACCATCAGGCAGGGCATAAGCTTGTTTGCCACCTGTGTGGTATAAAAAAATCGTAACTACCGAACGGATAGACCCGAGTGTTTATCTATAGATAGTAATTATATGGACAAGCATTTTTTGCATCAACATTTTTGTCGCGTTATCAGCGACGCACTGATAACGCAGAAGGGTTCCTATTGAACCGCACCGACACAATGTATCTCCAGAAAAGTATCTTTAGTGCGCCGGATTGAGAACAATACCAGATATAAAGCAGATTTTGCACGTTTACTGCTAAGTAGATCCTACAAATGCACGAGACAATAGCAGAGCCGGTCCCTTTCTAGATGCTACGTTGTTTAATTGTAAGTATGTAGCATTGATTGCCGGGTTTACTGTGAATATGCAAATTACAATATTTTTACAAGTCATCTTGTTAATAAATTCTTAGGGGTCCCTTATAGTTTTGCCATGTCTTTTTGTGTAGATACCTGGAAAGGGTTTGGTTTAGACTCTTTTCAAACATAATAACAGAGATATACTAGACAAAAGGAAATAACAGGTAAAGATTTGCATATAAATTTTAAATCCCGTGCAACTTTATTTTAACGAAAATTTGACAAACCACAAGTGCACAATCACACCTTTGATATTTCGCTGGCTTCGATAGCGTAATATTGTAAATATGATCAAACTACGTATACCTATTTTACTAACAAGCGATCCCCGCAAGTCTCTTGCTTATATTATCATACTTAGGTATTGTCATAGGAATTTGTTCAGATCTGTTCGTCGACATAGGGCATGTCAATAATAGACCTTTTTCCTTGGTACTTAATCAGGATATTTGCGGACGAAATCAGCCCGCTACAGGCTACAAGTCTGCCACGTCAGTCAGTCAGTAAAGTCAATATAAAATTTTAAAATTTGACGTATCTAATATGTACCTACCCTAGAATTATTCGTTCGTATTTCCGGATTGCAATGTGTAAACATGATCCAATCTTGTCAGGTTGCCTTGGTAGCAGGATCGCGGAGGTCAGATTGCAGTCGCCCCACTGTAATTATCTGATATGCCAAATCCTGGATCATGGTCAAGGCGGACTCCGGGCCCTCGTGCGCGAGTGCACAATCGGGACATTAACGCCAAGAGGTTTTTTTTGCTAATAATTCACCGAGTGTTGTGCTCGATCGTCTCTGGTTTATCGGTGTTGAAAAGTGAATTGACATATCTGCAAAGAAAATTGAGTTAAATTACACAATCTAGGTTTGCCAACTTAAAATTATTCGTTGATATTTATTTCTTTCCTCATACAAAACTTAATTCTGCGATGAAGCTTACTTTTGGTTGAGTGATGAATAAACGCACGACTGCCACATGACGGAAATGATATTCAAACACAAATGCCATAAAATGATCTTATAAAAAAGAAAATCATTGCAATTTAAATAGAGTTTTTGATTACGATAGTTTAAAATTAACACTTCCGCAATGCTTCACTTTGCAATTTTTTTACACTTTGCGCACCATTGTCCCCTTAACAATGCAAACAACCCTTTCTACGCCACAATTCCCGCGCCCCTGCCCGCGTCCCTTCTTAGCCCCGCCCACTGCCAGTGCCATAAACCACCCTGCGCCGGACCGGGAAATTCATTCCTGCTTCACACGCCGAGTGGAACACACTGCAGCTTCTTCTCGTACGAGTCATCTCTGCATCCTTATCACAAATGGAAACACCATTAGATCTTTCGAAGAAATTCGAAACATTGCTACCAGCGCATTTATCCAACCATGCCTGGTATCCGCACGGTCTGCCGATATTCGCGCCGCAAGCCCCGCTCCGTCCTCCGTCGCCGATGGCTTCACCGCGGTCGGTGTCTTCATTGTCGGGTCATAGCGTGGGTCGGTATATGCCGTACCCTATGCTGCACCCGCCGGTACCGCCGTTACCACAGCCGCAGCCAGCTACGCCACCGCAAGGACTGCCGACATTCACGCCGAAAGCTCCGTTCCATCCTCCGTCGCCGATGGCCTCACCGCGGTCGCTGGATAGCGCCGGGTCATCATTGTCGGGTCGTAGTGTGGGTCGGTATATGCCGTACCCCATACTGCAGTTGCCGGTTTCGCCGATACAACAGCCGCAGCCAGCTACGCCACCGGAGTCGCCGGAGCAGTACAAGGTTGACAATGACCCCGATTATAAATTGTTCGAAGAAACCGCGATGGCTGCAATCCGGGCGCGGAATGGAGGCGACGTGGTTTCAAGCAATCCGCGCATGTGCCGCGTAGTCAGTTCCGACCGCAAGGAGGATGAGGCCTATAGACGGCAGCGGGACAAGAACAACCAGGCAGCTAAAGAAAGCCGAAATAAAACTGGAGCTCAAGGCGCAGTTCCTCAAGCAGAAAATCGGGAGGCTTGAGTTTGAACTGCGCCATAGGACGTGCGTCAGTTGCCAACAGCGTCTATATTTATAGGACGATTATAATGTGAATAGTGTGCGTATTATTTATAGGTGTTCTTAGTATAGTTTTATTTTACTTAGGTAGTTAGTAGGAAGGTAGGTAGTTACTTAGGTATTGCTAAAAGCATAAAAAATTATTAATTTTTTGTTATCCGAAATAAGTTAAATCAAAGCAGGTCTTATCATTAAATTAGTAAATAGATCAAATTATTAGTTTTCTGTCAAAGTTTTATAAATTATCTTTAATTAATAGTTTTATTTGTATGTTTTAATTATTAGATATTTTGAAAATAGTCAGGGATAAGATCCAGTGACACATGAGAGGAGTGATAGTGGTGCTTAAACCTGACGGTATTAGATAGAGGTCCCGTCGGATGCCCAAGAGCTGGTGGATTGACATAGCGGAGTTGGGTGCGAGGGCCAATTGCTTACTACGTGAGGATACCCAAGACCGGGCGAAGTGGAGAAGAAATAGTAGGAAAGCGGACCCTGGCAGAAGCCGGGACTGACTGAATGATAAAGATACTATCAAAATGTCCATGTGTTACTTAATAAATTTGAAGGTTGAAATGTAGGTGTATGCAACTGTGTTTGTATTTTGGGATAGTATTACTAATCCACCACAGTCGTATAAATCTTACGCTTGTTTATTGTATTTATTTGTATACTTTGTGATACTTATATTTAATAAAATTGTATATATTGTGTACATAAAGAGTCCTAACTCAGATTTAGCCACTATGAATTCCAAATAAATACATTTATACAAAAACATCCATGTGTTTATTTTTTCTTAAATTGTTAGTTTATTAGACAATGCTTTAGGTATATGCTTCATGAGTTGGAGGGCTTTGGCAATGGAGGGGCCTCGTCTTCTTGCTGTCAGAGCAACGTATTTTACTGGGTCACTCGTTGGACAACGCTCTAGTAATAAGTACCGCAGTATTGCAAACATACGGTAGATATAATCCGCGTCATGAAAGAAGAGGTTTGTTAAATGGCAGTAGGGCCGATTTTGCGCAGGTAATCGCCTACTGCGCAAGCCGAACCACGTGACCCGCCAAGTCTCTTCTTACATGACACTAGTTATAACTGCTTACCATCAGGTCCGCCTGCATACGGTCACACAAGCATACGGTCCGCCGTATGCCTGTGTTATTTTTTTTTCATATTTTATGTAATACGGCAGACAAACGGGCAAGCTGGCCTACTGATGGAAAGTAGTCACCGCCGCCTATAGACATCAGCAAGACCAGAGGCGCCACCAATGCGTTGACTGCCTCTAAGTAGACCTCTGCTTAATTTTGACATTACCTACCCCATCGGTGTAGGGATGTCTGTAGGCGCCGACAGATAACTCAGAAACCATAGGTAAAAAAAGAACAGGTATTTTACGTAGCGCAAGGTAGATATTTTATACAGGAATTGAGGAATTGAGAACATTTTTTTACACATCGATGTGGCGTGTGTCTATTCTGGCGGTTTACGTAGCGATACCGGACTGCAGTTTAGAACTACAATTTCCTATTTCCGAGAAATATAGAAAAGAAAGAAAACATAGGTACAAAAAGCTAAGCAAGTACCTAATCATCTAAGTATGTAACTACCACGTTCTCCGCATTTTTAAACAGGCAGTGTCTCAAAATGCCCTATCTGTTTACCATAGCTACATAGCATAGATTTTGAGATATGGCCTAATAATCTGATGTAGCTAATAGCCAATAGGTGATCATGATCAAGGCGGACCCTGGGTCCACGCGCGCGAGAGCACAACCGGGAAGAGAAATTAGAGAAATAAATTATTTTTCTTCCTATTTAAGGGAAGAAATCCCTCGGCAGAGGTGGCGTTTGGCCTCCTGGCTCAGGGTCAGGCGATAGGGAGAGAGAAATTCTCGGACAATTCTGCATCGCTAGCACAATGTGTTCTCGCGGGCGATAAGCGAGAAAAGGCGCGATAGATACTGCTATCTCTTTCATCTTAGTATTAAGAGAAGGAAAGAAACCAAACCATACTGCATGGTGAGAGAGAGAGAGAAGTATCTTTCTATACTCATCTTTGTAAAGAGATAGCAGCATGTACTTCGCGCCATTTCTCGCTTGTTTTGTGCGAGAGCACATTTGTGCCAGCCATGCTGGCGTTATCCAGCGAGACCGTTCGCTTGAGCCTCACTTTCACTTTCACGTATCATGCAGCCTCTTCACATGGCCGAAAAATCCTACGCGATACAAAAAAAGATAGAACAGATTCGAAAGCATGGGCTAATTATGACGACAACTAATAAAACTGAAGATTTTACAAGGGATGCTCGGTGCGTCGATGGCCGAGCGGTTAATGTATCTGACTTGTAAGCGAGAGGTACCGGGTAAGAATCGCACAGCGGCCATGTATCAATGACATTTTTCTTAGCAATGTACATTACTAGAACTCTAACCGACGCTCTTACGGTGAGGGAAAACATCGTGATGAAACCTGCACATTTAAGCGACTGAATGTGTAACCATGATCCAATCTGGCCCGGTTCCGTTGGTAGCACGGAGGTCAGATGGCAGTCGCCCCACTGGAATTATCTGATCAGCCGAATCCTGAATCATGGTCAAGGCGGAGCCCGAGCCCTCGCTCGCGAAAGCACGGGACATTAAAACCAAGATGATTATTTATTACTTTAAAAGGGATCCGACAGAGTACAATGGGGAAGCGACAGAAGCAAACGACAACGCTGTAAACAACTTAACAAGGGTTCGAAGGAAAAAGTACGAAGCAATGTAACTACATAGTTAAAAAATACTATGGTAGGTGCCGCTTACAATGGTATCTACTATAAATTCCTATAGGTAAAGGACCCTCGTTCATTCAACAAAGGCATGAATTGTGCAAAGGCCCAACGAGTATAAAACGCGGTTGCATGGCGACGCCCCGCGACCTTATTGGTTCATAGATTAGTACGGAGGCGGTATGTACAGTATGACTATATACCCGTAGGTCATACAAAAGATTTGCGTTCGTGGCCGCTCATATACATGTAATTAAAAACAATATACACAAACATTCTCCAGCTTGTATTCTCGCGCACGAGAGCCCGGGGTCCGCCTTGACCATGATCCACAATTTGGCAGATAGATAATTACAATGAAGCGACTGCCATCTGACCTCCGTGGTCTAGGGAACTGGACCAAATTGCATCATAGTTACACATTCATTAGCCTTAATGCACAGGTTTCATCACGATGTTTTCCCGCACCGTTAGAATAGATATATTGGTACATGGCCGTAGTGGGATTCGAACCCAGTACCTCTCGCTTACGAGTCGGATACGTTAACCGCTCGGCCACGGACGCTCCGAAATATACCAATAAGTTACACATGACTTTCAGTATGCCTAACGTTCAGTCGAGTTCATTAATATGTAAGCATTACGAAAGCTTCAAATATACAAATATAAATGTACATGGAAGGGTACTTATATGTCTGAGCAGATTCATCAATCAAACATATGTACATCTGCTTAGATATATAAGTACCCTTCCATGTATATTTATATTTGAAGCCTTGGCAATGCTCACATATTAATGAACTCCACTATACCACATTGGCCGTGTGGTGTCCACGTCTACAGGTGTCCGACAGAGTAGAGACTTACACTCGTGGGTGTCGTACAAGGCGTTAGTCGCCTGTTTTCGAGACGTAAGATCTAGAGACTGCACAATGGGCAGCAGCGTTTTCCATTTTTTTATTTACAACACTGCGATCTCCAATCCGCCTGCCAAGCGTGGAGATTATGGCAATAACGTGGCAGAAGCCCTAAGTCCTGCAGTGGACTGCTATGGGCTGTGATGACCAAATGGAAAATATTATACGAAACCAATAGGTTTGGTAGTGGCTTTTATTGTTTGATACGTTATTATTGTTTGATACCTTATACTTTTGCCGCCAATCTAATAACTATTAATTTATTACATCTTCAAAAGTATTCAATAAAGTCTCCGTCGGCGTCTGTAACAATTGGTACATTTGTTATCAAACCACCAATACCAATTTGGTTTATACTAATTTTGAAACCAATATTTTATAATATGTATTCACACAAAGATATTGGAAAGTTAGCTACCTTCATGGTTAGACTGGCAAATGAAGGTAGCTATAGTAGGACCACGCTAAGTCCGAATCGACTGACAGTGGTAGAAATGATAAAGTGTGGATATGGCAATATCGATTGGATAATCTGTCCTTGACGTGCGTTAGTCCCTAAAGCGAAATGGTAGCCATTTTCCCATGAGTCCCACGACTACCAGTGATTTTTTCATTACGATCTATCGTTCCTTGATAATATTTCATATAGCCGCGTATTTTTCGTTTCATTTGCTCTTTTTCTCTCTTTCGTATGAATGCCATCAACAATACCACGGACTAATTCTTCAAACTGACAAATAAATTGAAGTCGATCACAATCGTGATCGAAATGCATCGCCTTCTGACTATAATCTTAAGTATATAGTAGTATATCTGAATACTTGCCCATCATATATACTTGCTCTAAACTGATAATAATGTTGTAAATATATCCTATTGCTCAAGGAGGGCGACGTTCAATTCGAATATTAGGCGATTGGGCTGCGGGTCAGATAAGTTTTTGGCGCTGTACTTTCTACATAAAAAGGCGTCAAATAGGCCGCTGCTGTGAAGTGAGGTGTCCAGGATTGTCAGATAGGTGTTCCGTTACTCAGTTTTCAAATTATTTCTAAATGTTTAGTTCCGCCACAAAATAACATTAACACAAGCCTATCACTGTTTAATCAACTGAATGTATATATTTCTATAGCAAGATGTTTATTTTAACCATTTTAAATAAATTTGATTTACGGGCTCAGTATGTTCCGAGAGGATGATTTAATTTTTTTCAAAGCGATTCGGACTTAGCGTGGTCTTATTTTATCTGTACCTTGGAGCGTCGGTGGCCAAGCAGTTAGGGTATTCGACGCAACGCATAACGCATTCAGGTGGTGTGAATCTGTCCAATCATATTTATTTATTTAATATGATTTCGGTCATGTGGCCGTCGTGTGTTTATTACTCATTTAACCAAAAGTGAGCTTCATCGCCGAATAAAATTTTGTATAGGAAAAGAAATGAACATCGAATGATTTAAAGTTGTCTACCCAGATTGTGTGATCTACTTAACTCCATTAGGTACATTATTTTCTTTGCAGATACCTAAAAGAACTGTTTTCGAAAAACGTAACAAAGCCCTTGTGCCCAATTTTGATTTGAAGATATACTCAAATCAAAATTGGGCAGAATAATTAAGAGATTTGATTTATTTTATTGTTTGAAATTTTGACAAAAGCTTTTCACGATGTTTTAATGGTGGTTTCTTATTACGATTAATTTAAATTACTGTAAATCTTTTTGTTAAAATTTCAACGACAATGAAAGTAGATGAGTAAGTTAATGATGGAAGTTGTAACTTTGCTACATTAATACAGACTTTAGATCACACACAGCGATGGCAGCCGGCGGCGCAGGCAGGCGGGCGCGGCCGCCCAATGCGCGCCACGCCCACGGCGACAGACAGACCAATAGTGAAAGGATGTTTATTATCAAGGTTGCGAATTCAGCACATTCGATACTAGAAGATCAAGAAATATTTTAATGTCCAAACCTAGGATTTTTTTACCTGCCTGTCTATGCAGTGCCACAAACCTAATCTGACCCAGTGACAACGTCGCTGTTAATGGCATTGACATGACATTTCAAAATGGCGACACTTGGTTCCAGTTTTGGCCACCGGGTCAGATAAGTTTGTGCATCCATAGCTTTTTTCGGGTGTGTTCATAATTTCATGCCAAGAATACGTTCGTTTCATAGCAAATTAGTAATATTTTAAACATTAATATAAAAAAATTGTCTTGCTAAAGAATTTAAATAATTACGAGAGGACATAACGTTTTATAAGCTTTATTCATTACAATTCTCATTATGCCGGCTGGTGGTCAGGAAAATTTTAGACTGTCTCTTTTGTTGTTAACTGAAATGGTTTGTTAATTGACGAAAAATTATGTTTTGGAATTTTTTGTGATGAAGTAGATACCTCCAGATGGATAGCAGTAATCATATTTACGCCTATTTATTGTGTATTGGCTTTATATTTTTTTCAGAAATTTCTTTATCAATCCGATATTATTGAGTTATCAGGCGTTATGCTAATCGTCCAAGAAATTTTTTTAAACATACACTTGCACCATAAATATATAACCTTGCAAAACTGGTCGAACTTCGGCTATTATCTTGCTTTGATTGAGTCATCGGCGGTGATACCATTACCCAACAACGGACCACAAAGGCTACAAACCTTTCAATCCGGTTGCGAATCCATGAAACCGTTACCCGGTCGCAATGTGCACCTTTTCATACGGCGGCGCAAACCCCCAATCGTGTGTCATAAAACCGTTATTTTAACTACCGAAGCAAAAAAATCACACCAAATGGTTTGCGATTACGGCAACTCTTCGCCTGCCATTTATCATGGACAATACAAGCCAAGGACACCACTGCTCCTATAGTATTTCAATTGGGCAAACTCTCAAACTGCACACTGTTAGAATCGCCATAAAACTGGGCTTAAGCCACGACAATTACGATTTCAACGTAAACGGTGCACAAAGGCTTTTTGCTAATAAAGCTTGATGGCTCGCCGGAAGGATTTCTTTCTATTGTTGCAAAGCATGACAACACGTAGATAGTTATACCATCAGTGGAGTTTTCTTTGTACACAAAATTGAAACCACCAGGTTTATACGACAAGCATATAGCCAAGAAAGGCATGTTAATAGCGGTGTATTCTGAATATATTTATTGCCGGGTGGTTGTAAAATCTTTCGCCTTACTGTAAGCTTGACAAAATAAAAATTTTTTGCAAGTCACGTAACGAGCGCAATTTATTTTATTTATCTAGAAGGGGTTTCGCCTCCTTTCAAATAAAGCCGACGAGCATAACGGTAAAATAACAGATACACCCAATTCTTACTAAAATATAACGATCACAACTTGAATATTTGTTTAAAAATATAATGTGACGGTGGTGTGAGTGTGATTAATATAGTCCGCGGATGTGGGCGCTCCGCACGCAATTTTTTGCGAGAAACACCACACATCCACCGCAGCATCTTCATTTCTGTGACTCGCAACTCCTGCTTGTGTCGCTGTAGTAGAGGCCAAGTCTCGCTGCCGTATAAGAGAACAGGTCTAATAATGTACTTGTAGACCTGTCCCTTTAGTTTCATCGGCATCTTGGGGTCACAAATGACAGCCGTCACCTCCCGCCATTTGGCCCAAGCCGCGGATATTCGGGCTTTGACGTCGCTGTCGATGTCACCAGTTGCGCTTAGTAATGACCCCAGGTATCTGGCCTGATCCGTTCGTTTGAGGAAGTTTATTTACTAAGTGAGTTAAGTAATTCACTTTCTGGAGCTACTTTGTTATGGCCTCCGTGCACAACACGTCTTTCTTGTATGGTATCTGACCTTTTCTGGCCGTGTCGTGTTAATTCATTTAGGAGTTGTTTGAAGTATTTTTACAAAAATTTCTCTACAAACTAGTTCATTTTGTAATTATTTTTGTCAATTATTTTTTATTTTTAGTTTTCGTGATATAAGAACGTTTCACAGGCTCCTCTTTAACGCATGCTACAATAAACTTAGCGCAATATATCTATTCACCTTTTGTCGGCAGATATTACTTCATTACACTTTTTGAGGTAAATTTTTGTATGTTCTCGTCTTCCATTCTGATCTATTGAGCCCTCCATATTTTCTTTTTCAGCCTTTTCGTGGCCTATGCTTACATTTTCAGGTACATTTTGTAACACAGATAACGACTGGAATGAATCATTATTTTCAACACTAACAACATAATTGGGATCTTCAACTGAGTCATCGTTTAGATCGACAGTGATATCTAAAGAAGATGACGTTGCGGTAGGTATTATGTGTCCTCAACTCTGCATATGAGCACGTATCGGTCAGGTGTCAACGGGGAATAAGTTTTAAAAGGAATAAGAGACTTCACTGCTTTCTCCAGGGAAGTCTCTACCCACGTAAGGGCGATCAATTCTCGAAGTCAATGGCAAATAAGCGGGAGCTTCTATGTTGCTCTGACCAGGTAAGTCTCAACGCTAATAAGGATCGATTTGCACAGGAGTCGACGAGGTATAGCGGAGTGCTTCAAAGTTGGTTTCAATAGGTAACCCTTTAGACGCAGCGTGGAAATCAGGGGTGCATGCAAAGGTTTTAAGACTTCGATCAGATAAAGCTTCATGCGTGTCGTTGGCAGCAATCACTTTAGGAAGTATTTGGAATAGGAACGGTGAAAAAGGGTTAGTAGAATCATTTTCGTTAATAATTTCGTTAGGTATTTTGCAAGCATCTGTCATTAATATATTATGCTGGTAGTTATAACCGCCACCAATTTCTGCATCAGATAAAATCAGCTCAGATGTATGTTCAAGAACAGCGCCGTGGGCGAGTGTTGAGAGTAGACGTGTCGACCATTTTCTAAACAAATTATAAAAATAGTGCATTTCTAAATTGAACCTTATTAATACTAAACGTGCGGTAAATAGTAAACTGTGGAGTGTACGTGGTTTTGTGATCTTATCGAAGTGCGCGGTAGCCGCTCTTCGCCTCCCTTGCGGGGAAAATAAGACGGACAGTGATTTTTTGTCCCGCTCGTACGCTCTCGATACGGTGCGGTGGAAGCGCTAGCGCAGTAAGTACCTACACCGCAACTTGTTTACATTATGAACGTACAAAGATCTCCGACGACTGGAAGTGGCCGACTCTGTGGTATGTCCGGGTCGCAACCTGACTTGAGAGCTTCAACTAACATGGAAACTGAAATGGATAAATGTACATTTAGGAGCAAACGCAAACATGGAGATGACATATCATCGAAATTTGAAGATTTTGAAGAAAAAATTACATCTTTGCTAACTAACTTCACTAAAACACAAAAAGAACAAATGGATGCAATTTTCCAGGACGTGTCATCCATAAAAGCCCAAGTAGGGCAAATCAAAACAACCACTGATCAACTAGTCCTCGAACAACTAAAAATCAAAGAAGAAATTGCCAATATAACAAACTTTAAAACTGATACTGAACAAAAAATTTCTTCGATACAGAATGATATTTAAATTTTGAAGACTACATCACCCATATTGTCGGAGTCTCAGCTACTATATGAAAACATGATATCCGAACTACATGAACGATCTCAACGGGTAAAAAATGTCATTGTGCAAGGAATACCAGAACTTCATACAAAAGAGCGTACAGAAAGATCTCAACATGACAGAACATCAGTAATGGATGTAATAAGGTCGGTGGCACCAATATCCGAAGAGCCCATAAAAATAATAAGACTGGGAAAATATGTACCAAATAAAGCTCGTGCTTTGAAAGTCTGTTTTTCAAAACAAGAAATAGCAAAAGGAATCTTGCGAAATAGAACTAAAATTACAAAAGACTCCATAAAAGTATATTCTGACTCAACGCCGTGCCAACAAAAATATATTCTTAAATTAAGAGAAGAATTAAAAACTCGAACTGAAAATGGCGAAGAAAACTTGTCAATAAAATATATAAAAGGTATCCCTGAAATAACAACATTCCCATCAAAAAACTAAATTTAAGCACAACGAACTTGGCTGACATTGACGATGCATCGGGCAATATAACGTAATTATATTGTAATAACGAACAATTACGTTAATTTGGTCAAGGACAAGAAATCCCTAAAATGTTTCTATGCTAATGTGAAGAGCATTGTAAAACTACCCGGTAAACTTGACGAACTAAGATGTATACTTAAATCATTTGAGAATAGTATTGTACATGTAGTGATACTTACCGAAACTTGGATCATAACGGAAGATGAAGCAAAAAACTACAGCTACAGAATTATTCACACTATTACAGTTTCAGGACTAACACTAGAGGTGGAGGAACGTCCATCTACGTTCATAACAATCTAAAACATAACCTAATTGAAAATATCTGTGAAAATGATGATTATCACTACCTGTGGATACATAGAGATAAATTCTGTCTAGATGTTGGTGCTATATACAGGCCAGAGAGGCCAAGATTGTCCGAGTTTCTAGAAACGTATTCTTCGCAGCTTTCTAAACGGAAACGAGCAGTCGTATTTTAAATTTCGTGCACAAAGAAAACTCCACTGAAGCTATAATTTTATAACAGTAGTTACAAAGCATAGCAATACGGACGAAAATTCTTCCTATTGGAAGAAATCCTTCTACATTCAAGTCTTATTAGCAAAACGCCTTTGTGCACCGTTACGTTGAAATCCTAATCGCCCTGGCTTTAGCCCTGTTTTAAGGCGATCATGTATTAGTTCCCTTTCTGCATCCTCCGTTGTGCTTGACACAGTGTATTGGCTTACGTTGTTGCAATGACAAATATTTAAATTTTTTGGTTAAGTATAGGTAATATGACTTCAGTAAATCTGTGATGAAGTAGATTTTCATTAGAGATGAAACGGATATCCGGTAAGTATCCGGTATCGGGCCGATCCGGCCTTAATTGACTATCTGGCCAGATACCGGATAGGGCGTAATATCCGACCGGATACCGGATAATACAATAAATATGAAAAGTCCATAAAAGTGATTTTGCTCATCAGAAACAACCGTTCTTCTGTTGCAGTCGGGTAAAAAGCTACTTGCACCACGGTGGTCTTTGCAGTGACGTAGCACATGCCCACACATATAATTTACTCGGGGATATGTGTGACTTTCACGAGTGTGCACATTATGTACCTACTTAGTAAAACAGGGTTGTTTAGTATAATAATGCAGTGTAATATTTTATCCAAAATCAATCACGGTAAATTATACTGGATTTTTAGGTAGTATACGATGTCGTTATATTTATATTATACGTTATAGTTATATTTTGAGGTAGTATACGATGTCGTTTGTCCTCCATAATGCTGGGGGTTAATGATTGAGCCCGTAAATTCGAAACTAGGAATCCGTCCGAGGTCGGAAGAATTGTTGAACTGAACAACGTTCAAATTATTCACATTCAACGAAGACTTGAAATCACGTAAACACATGCAGTTGTGTCCCACCCCGCGGTCACAGCTTGCATAAACTTGTTCAGAGACGATGTCCATCCAAATATCTGGCCACCGGATATCCGGCTATCCGGCTAGGAGGCTGTACGTCTAACTATCCGTTTTTATGTTTCTAGATCGAGCGATTTCTCATAGAATAAACGAGTCGACGAGGGTCCTTTACCTACCTAATCTTGTAAGCCGCACCTACCATTTTTTAACTAGGTATGTGATTACCTAGTTACTTGGTTTCGTATTTTTTCTTTAAATCCTTATTAAGTTTTTTACAGTAGTGTCGTCTGCTTCTGTCGCTTCCCCGACCAGATTGGATCATGGTTACACATTCATCACGATGCTTTCCCTCACCGTAAGACCATCAGTTAGAGTTAAACTAATGTACGTTACTCATAACTTTGACCATGTTATAATACACCAGATTATTAGCCAAGGGGGACTACCACAAGCCTTACAAACGAGATTACTTAACCTTGCTTTTCAAATTAGTGACCTTAAAAAAATACATTATTTTTTTTAACTCTACTTTCTCAACTCTAATTAACATAGAGATGACAAGCTAATAATAATTCCATGCAAGAACAAGATCACAACATACAAAAACTGCTAAGAACGAAAAGAACGAAGACATTATTTGTTGTCCTTGTCGAAATATGAGATTTTGTTGTTGGTCGCAATAGCAATCGCTATTCCACCAAATTGGAAATAAGTTAAGTCAAGCTTCAGTCCGGCATTTTATCTAGGATCATGAATCAAATTTATATGACAAGCGCGTATACCCGAAAACGCACTTGCGTGTATTGGTAAGTAGCATTGGTAGATATTTAACGTATTTGTACCCGGCAGCCAGGTGACTCTTAGCTCATTTACTTTCCCTTTTGCACTTGTATAGGTATTTATTTTTGACAAATATCCAAAATTCTACTGAATTAAAACAAGCGAAGTAAAGAATTTTAACTTATCCGTAGCAAGAGAGTTCAATGAGACTCTTTTCTTGCTATGTGAATTCTGGTTGAGTTTGAGCTCAATTGCGCTGTATCAGTAGCGGTGTACTGGTCCTCGCAAATTTGACCCGCCAATAGTCGACAATAACGCAGCTTGTTTTTACAATGTGTTCTACCCAGTCACATTTGTTAAATTTTTAAAATTCGCGCCTTCATGTAACTAGTTCTAAAGCGTTACTGTAGGTGTCGCTACCTGCCTCTTTCACCTCTTGCGCAATGCGTTGTATTGCACTGTATTTAACTTAAATAAAATATATGTAATTAACAACTATTCAAGTGGTTTTCGTTAAAATTATAACAACATTCATATCAAATACGGTAGGCATTTATCAATAACATATCTATATCGCAATCAAGAAATAAATAAAATTTGAACCCTTTGTTAAAATAAGAATGTTACATTTTATTCTACTTTATTCAGCTGGGTACAGTATATACCTACGACTAGAGCTTAAAATAAGTTGCATTTATGGAAAAAGAATGGCGCCAAGTCATATATCACGTTACATGCGTACAAAACATTTACAGTAAATAACACAAGTTAATCGCAATATAACTACAACAACAGGTTAATTATACTAAACTACTTATTACAACTTGCCACAACTAATCGTACAGAAATGCTGTTTTCCAACCGTCGAGTACCCAACAGAGACGAGATTTGTACATCGATTATAAACCGTCTACAATTCGCGTGACGCGACTGCCGAGCAAGGCCCCGCGACCTTATTGGCCGTTACCTAATGAATGAGGTGGTACATTATAGGTACGAAATTCATGCTTTAGGCAGAGTGGCTTTCTTACTGTTGCGCTTCTAATTCAGTTTCCTACTAAGGCGCTGATTACATTTGACTAAATTCAGTAGCCTAAATTCAGAAGCAAAAAGCGCGAGAGCAAATTAAAGTGCATTGTTCATACAATAAGGTTAATTTTTGTATCACTTACTATGTTACAAGTCGCTCCGCTTTTCAAAGGCCTTGATACAAAAATGGACCTTATTTTAAGAGCAATACAAAGGACACTGGGTACTTATGTAGGGACAGTGGACTATGGCCAAACAGCGACATCGTTATAGTATTTACGTTTAGCACTCTCATATACATCCTTATAGAGAAGGGCATCAAAATCTGAACGGCATTTCTGAAAAAAAAAAAAATTTGGTCGGAGCATTTTGCATCGGAAGTGCCCTAACCTATAAACTAATAGGGGTATACTTACAGTATATAAGTACCTTCAACTGTGATCTTATGCTGCTTGAAACCAAATTCGGACCCGGCAGTTTCGAGACAAATGCATGTTTTACAAATTTATATGACAAATGCCGTATTCTTTAAATCAGCAGCGACATGGATACGGAGTATAGGTAGATTATCTTCAACTGTGTTCTTATGCTGCTTGACATCATAATCGGACCCGGCAGTTTCGAGAAAATGCATGTGTTTTGAGCATTTATATGACAAGTGCCATACTTTTTGAACCAGCAGCAACTTGGTTACGGAGTACAGGTAGAGCACCTTTAACTGTGTTTTTATGCTACTTGACATCGAAATCGGACCCGACAGTTTCGAGAAAAATGCATGTGTTTTACACATTTATATGACGTGCCGTATTATTTGATTTAAGATAAATATTTATCTGCATCCATGATACATTGATTACATATTGTGTCAAACTCAGTGATACTCATATAAATTCATCACTTCTTGGACCTCCCGCGACTCGATCGAATACGCAACGAGTACATCCGTGGCAGCTTTGGCGTAAGGGTTATCGCAGATAAGATCGAGGAGGCTCGTCTGCGCTGGTTTGGTCACGTGTTGCGAATGCCTCAGAGATACGCGGGAAATAGGTGCCTTAACCTGCTGGTATCAGGGAAGAGGCCCCGTGGGCGACCCAAGAAGCGATGGATTGACATCGCTGAGTCAAATGCCGGAGCCAACGGTTTACGACGAGAGGATGCCGAAGACCGAGCGAAGCGGAGAAGAATGAGTAGGAAAGCGGACCCTGGCAGAGGTCGGGATAAGCGCTAGGACGATGATGATGATGATGTTCATGGGTTGCTTGAATCTGTGACAACAGAGATGATACCTCACACGTTGATAATTATTACATGAAATGCACTTACCTCATATGGAGCGACATTAATTCGTATGTGATTAGCTATTTCCATGTTCCTTGCAAATAATTGACGCGTTATTAACCGTCGGTGGATTCTGAGCACAGAACGGTTGCATATTAAGCAAGTCACTCCAGCTCTGGGTTGAAAATTTATTTTAACACGGAAAATCCAAATCGTATGGCGCGGATTGTATCAAGCGTCGGCGACGTAGGTTGCGTTATGCTGTCAACTCAAAATTGTATGAATTTCTAATGCACGCACAGATCTTGACGAGTGCTATCATTTTTCTTTAGGAACTAGTGTTCTAGGACGTGTAGTTTCCGAGTTATAACGGTTTTAAGTTTGACAGCTGTTACTCGAAACTTAGATCTCGACGAGTACCATAATTTATCTTTAGGAACCGGTGTTTTAGGACCAATCGCTTTCGAGTTAAGCGAGAGAGGAGAGATGAGGTGTAAAAATTTGCTGCTATAAAAAAATGCTTTTGTGAAACTTATCGAACAAATCGTGTGGTTAAAAACCCGACGAAATCGACTAAATGCGGCGTTATCACAGCAATGGCGTATTTTGAGCTTCAGTTTGGTCGATCCTTAATAAACCTGCGTCGCCGACGCAACTTTAAAAACGCGCATTAAAAATTCAAATAATTTTGATTTGACAGCATAACGCAACCTGCGTCGCCGACGCTTGGTATAATCCGCGTCTAAAGCAAAAATTAGCAGACAGGGTAGCGGACCGTATTAATCGTTAAACAAAACTAAGCAGTCCAGGGTCAAAGATCCTTACAGAATATAAAGATTTCTGTATAATGACTGACAAATATAGAGCAGATAAAATGAAAAGCACTAAAAAAAGTACCAAACAGCCTTGATGTAATAGTTATTAAATTATAAAAATATAAACCAAACATTAAAGAAAAAAAAAATTAATCAATAGAAGAGAAACGTTTGCTTATCCCTTCTCTTGATTAATTTTTTAACCCTTATTGATGTTAACAAATATCTTCTTTTGTAAGGGTGGATGCAATCCTACTAGCGTCTGCCGGGTGCGCGCATTCCACTAAAGTTAGACGAGCGCCATTTTTACTTGCGCGCATCCTCGTATCTGCTAAATACACGTAGTAGTCATGTCGTAACCACGTCGCTGCTGGTTCAACGAATACGGCACTTGTCATATAAATGTGTAAAACACATGCATTTTTCTCGAAACTGCCGGGACCGATTTTGATGCCCTCTTGTACAAATATGCAGCTGAGCTAATGTTGCTGATTCATATACCACTTTTGCCCAGTCTCCTTTTACAGTAAGGTTCACAAGAACCCGGCAATAAACGTATCCAAGTCCACCTCTGCTATTATCATGCCTTTCGTGGTTATACGGTAGCAATAAACCTGGTGTTTTCAATTTCGTCCACAAAGAAAACTCTACTAACGTTATATTGCCTTCGTGTTGTTATGCGTTGTAACAATAGGAAGAAATCCTTTCATATTCAGGCCTTAGATATTAGCAAAAAGCCTTTGTGCACTATTTACGTTAAAGTCCTAATCGTCGTGGCTTAAGCCCTGTTTTATAACCATCATGTGGTAGTGCCCTTTCTGCATCTGCCTTTGTCCTTGGCACAGTGTTTTGGTTTACGTTACTGCTTGACCAGTCTTTAAAGTTTCTAGTTAGGTACTTATAGGAGTTCAGTAAATCTTTGTTGAAGTAGCTATTTAAGTTTCTAGATCCAGAGATTTTGGATAAGTTTTAACAAAAAAATTATAAATCTTTGTCATATCAAATAAAACTATAAAAATCCCTGTTTTTTCATGACATATACGAATATCGGAAAAATTGTCGGGGTAGGATATTGAGACGTATGCAGGCCCAAAAACACTTTTTTGGAATATTGGTCGGTTTCTTTGTCTATCTGTGGCCCTAGCACAAGTGTTTCCGCCACAAAGCTCGCGCCGCGAGAGAGCGTTTGTCTCTTTCTCTCAATACTAATACGAAAGAGATAACAATATCAATTTGTGCTATGCCTACTGTAGGATGTCAAAGGATTTTGATATGGCTTTCATAGTTTCGTAGCTTGGGGTCCAACTTCAAATCTATGCCATTTTTCACTTAATTTCCTAAAAAAATACCTATTGAGCTCTCCGTAGTACCCAATAGCGTCCATAAAATAAAGAGGTCATTAAAAACGGTCGCACGGGCATAACCTAGACTGTCATAAAAATTATTTTAACGCGGGCGAAGTCGCGGGCAAATGCTAGTTATAGTAAAACATATATCGTTATCGCAACGGTCTATTGCTGTTCACAAATCGATGAATAACTTTGTTGATATTATATTAAAAACAGTATTTAGGGATAAGGATATTATCGTGAGCCGCTTCAAGCATTAAAAGACTATTAGGTAGATGGTGATTGGTGGATTGCCTGAATTTTTATAACCAAGATGGTCGGAAACTGAATTAGAAGCGCAACAGTAAAAAGCCGCTCTGAAAAACATACCTATGGCATGAATTTCGTGCCTAAAATGTACCACTTACAATCATTAGGTAAATGCCAATAAGGTCGCGGGGCGTTGCTTGGCAGTCGCGTCACGCGAATTGTAAACGGTTTATAATCGTTGTACAAATCCCCTCTCTGTAAGGTGATCGACTGTTGGGAATCAGCATTTCTGTACGATTCTGTTGTTGTAGTTATATTGCGATTAACTTGTGTTATTTACTGCAAATTTTGTGTACGGGTGTAACTGGATATATGACTTATTCACCATTCTTAATTTATAAGCTCTAGTCGTATATCTGTGGGTATCTGTACCCAGATGAATAAAGTAGAATAAAATGTAACAATCTAATTTTAACAAAGGTTTAAAATTTTATTTATTATTTGATTGCGATATGCCTACTTCGTTTGAAATGAATGTGTGATAACTGGGTAGAACACATAAGCTGCGTTATTGACATCTTCCGTATATGGTGACGCACGGCTAAACAGCCTACGGCTAGCCAGTCCAAAGCTACAAAATTTCAAACACAAACAGAAAACGTTAACCGAAATCTCTTCCGAGAAATATGACCATCACGAAATAGGTATATAAATCGAAAACAAGCATTGGACGCGTCCAGACAGATTAATAAGTGTTTGCAATGGTTGAAAACCAGTTGTCCAGGGTACGACCGTTATGCCATCTATTTTGCTTGAAAATAAAGCAAACCCTTTCCAAGAAAACAAAAAAATTGCATTGCCTGCCTTGCAAAAATTTTGCAATTTGCATATTTCTAAAAGTGTGCAGTTTGACAGTTTGACAGATTGCCCATTTGAAAGACTATGGGAGCGCTGTTCTTGGCTTGATAAATGACAGGCGAACAGTTTCCGTATTTGCAAACCATTGATTGTGATTTTTTTGCTTCGGTTGTTTAGATAACGGACAATGCACGTAGAACGTTTATTTTGGTAATAATATCATCTTACCAAAATTATATGTTAATGTAAGTACCTAAATATTGTTTGCCTTTGTCCGTCGACTACGCAAGAAGTACCGTGTGTAGTTTTGTGAATTTCCACACACGAACTTAATTTCCTAGATTATGAAATGAAATAGGGCATAGTAACATGATACTAAGATCTTCAAAAGCTGAAACGGTAGTCAGTAGGTATCTGCCAGATCGAGACCTAGATCAGTTAGGTACTAAGTAGATTAACTGTATTAGTGACAGTCCAGCCATTAACTGAAACCCGTGAGAGCCGGCGAAGAAAATCGCATTGCCAAAGGCTTCGGAACCCCCAGGGCTTGATTGACAGACAGAGCGCTTGTGGTGTGGTCCGCAATGACGGATCGCCTTTGATACGTATTTAATGACAAACGATTGGGGGTTTGCGCCACCGTCTGAAAAGGAGCACATTGTAACCGTGTGACGATTGACAGATTCGCAACCGGATGTAAAGTATTTTGGGGTTTGTGGTCCGTTGTTGGGTAACGGTATCATTGCGGATGTCTCAATCAATGCACACCGAGGTTCGTTCAGCTATGCAAGAGTAGGTTTTTTTGTGAATGTGTATGTTTAATAAAATATATTTTTGGACAATTAGCACAACGCCTTGATAACTCAATATTGTCGGCTTGATATAGAAAACGATTTTGTCTTTGACTTCGGCCGTGGCTATGACTGCGCTGTCTCATGGTGACCATTGGTCACATTGTCTGACGGTGATCAACTTTAGTTGATCGCTCGATAGTTGACCGCGGGACAAAATTAGCTTACTGTCGTAAGACAGCGTAAAGTATAATACGACTACAACTTATGTGAACTACAATGAAGAACTTAACATCAAACAAGACAATAACTTTGAACTACAACAGCAAAGGAATTTTAAGGACAACGCCTGGGACTGTGGATTTTGTGGTGAGAGTAGTTAAGTGTAGGTCAATATGGCTGCACTGTGGTAATGTTTGGTAATGGTTACACATTATGGACGTCAGAAAGTCCATAAGAACGGTCACTTTTCTCGCTTATTGCACTGTTGGGAATCCGTTGTTGCGAAAATAACTTACTCTAATTTGCTTAAAAGGAGATGCCCTAACGGCATCTGTAGATTATACAGCTGCCTGTTTATGGAAGCGAGTTTGTTCTTTATTCGTATAGAGATAGAGGTAATATTGGTGGTTGCGTATTGTGGGCATTAAGCGCTGGCCAGCCTGTCATTTTGAATCGAAACCCCTTCCGCGTCGGGATTATGTCGTCAAAGTAGTACGGACAGCAGAAAAATATGTTGTACTCGTATGTTTATTTTAATAGTTTTTAATTTATCATGTGTTTCGTTTTAGGAAATCTCTGTAATGCATTTTGTGAAAAATAAAGAGATTAATAGTAACATTGAAAGGGGCAAACAGGGCATGGCCCGTTTGATGCCTTCAATAAAGAATTGGATATCGTAATACCCCAATTTCTTATGAATCTTCGATTTATACGGGAGATATCAAACAACTACCTACATTATTCTTTCTGTTCCTGCGCATAATTTTCATGGCAAAAGAGGCCAGTCTTTTGCGCAGTAATTGATCAAGATTCAGGATAGACACGGTGCAATAGGTCTTCTACAGTCTAAATACAGTTTGCTTAATCTACAATGTAACAAGTGATCTGGAGTTCGTGGCGTCGTTGCTTCTGGATTTCTGGACTAAATATAATGTTTTGTGTCAATCAGATCATTCCGATAATTCTAGTACTTACGGTGGAAATTTTATATACCTAATATTGGGTGTTTCATTCCATTTGCATTGGATGGTTCGCTTCCAAGTCATAAAATATTTTTTCATTTATTTATTATAAGCATTACCATTCAACATCATTGTCCTAGCGCTTATCCCGGCATCTGACAGGGTCCGCTTTCCTACTCAATCTTCTCCACTTCGTCCGGTTTCGCCATCCTCTATTCCTCTCGTCGTAAGCCGTTGGCTTTCGCATTTGACTCAGCGATATCAATCCAAATCCTCATGTATCCCTGAGGCTTACGCAACACGTGACCAAACCAGCGCAGACGAACCTCCTCGACCTTATCTGCGATATCCCGCACGCCAAGGCAGCCGCGGATATACTCGTTACGTACTCGATGGAGTTGCGTAACACCGCACATCCACCGCAGCGTTTTCATTTCGTTGGCGTGAACTTCGCGAACGTGTTTCGTCAGCGCTGGCCATCTCTTACAGCCATGGAGCATCACCCGTCTAATTATACTCTTGAATAAATAAATAAATAATAGTGGACAAATTCACACAGCGCCATCTAGCCCCAAACTAAGCAAAGCTTGTACTATGGGTGCTAGCTAACTGCTATACTCTTTTAAATATATACTTATTATACATGAACACCCAGACCCGTAGCAGAAATTAAAATTCTTCATTGAAATTTCTGCCCGGCCGGGAATCGAATCCGGGACCTCATGCGTGGCTGACTGGCATGTTGACCACTGAACCACTCAGGTCGTCATGTCATGTTTATAAGCCCTTTGAGCTTTACAGGGATTTTATGGTCACAGATGACTGCCGTGAGTTACCGCCATTTGGCCCAAGCTGCAGAGATTCGGGAATTGACATCGGGGCTAATATCGCCGGACTCGTGCATCATGTATCCGAGGTATTTATCTGTTCTATTGACAGCTTCGTTACCTACAACGATGGTTTCGGGATCTGCGCTGCAGCTGCCCATATACTTCGTTTTGGCGACATTCAACTTCAAATCACAGTTTTCTAGCACATCCTTCCACGTGTTTACTCTGGTCTCAAGATCCTGTCTAAGCTTGCTCACCAGTATAATGTCGTCAGCTTACTTCATAAGCCAAGGAGGCATGTCCTGAATTTCCACTGAGAGAGCATCGAGCACACCGCAAAACAAGTAAGGGCTCAGTACTGAACCCTGGTGAACTCCTACACTGCCGTCCTCAAGCTAAAAAGCGGCTAATGATAGGGTATTTGAAGACTCAACACCTTTTGTGAGAGCTCTTACTAATTTAATTTGTTAAAATTATATATGTTGCAATATTGAATCTGGTTGATGTATTTTATGTGACATTAATTATCACTGCATCTGTTGGCAAATGACACTGAGCTCCCCGTGGAGGACAGTATCCTACGTAGGCGACCGGGTCTCCCAGTTTGTAGCCCTAAGACAGCACGTATTAAATTTGCTGGTCGCCACTTCAACACGATTGGATCTAAATTGTATTCAGTTAACAAAGTTCTAAAAATGTACGCCTTGAGCAAACACAAATCTAATTTAAACGAATCTACTATCTCTAATATCTAATATGGTCACCAACCGGCAAGGTACAGCAGGTAGAGCAATCTGGGATATTTCGTGAGGTGGCGAGGGTCTCATCAGGGAGGAATATCAGAGACTTGTGGCTAACCAGCTACATGGGCCCTCAATTTCCTACGGTCGGCCAGCGGCGGCACCATACTTCGGATTCCGCTGCCCTCCGAAACCAGGCAAGCCAGCAGTAGAAAAAACGGTTACGCAGAGCGACCACAACTGTTCAGATTCATCCTTCTAGAGGGCTACTCCAGGCTTCGCACCGAAACACCGCTGGGCCGCTTGACGACGCGTTAGCCTCCTCTCTTTTAGTGTCTATGCATGAGTGAGGAATGGATTTGCTACATTAAATTACTTTATTAACAATAACTTTGTTTGAATTTGTAGTTAACTTCAATTATTGTGCAGGATTCGTAAAAAATTATAGGCACAAAACTAGTCAAAAAGGCGGTTTGAAAATAAACCGCTTTTAAGACATGCATAACCATATTAAAAGTAGTTTAAAAACAATAAGAGAGAACTTGATATCTACTTGGCTAAAAGGCGGCAATATGCCGTTAGCCGCTTTATTGTTATGGCCGGGACAATTTTGGTATTGATTTAAAATATGCTAAAAAGTAAAGCAGTTACGAGCCTTTAGCCGCCATTTAGTACTGTATACCTACTTGAAACAATCTTTAAAATTTTACAAGTTTAGAAAGGAAAGTATGCAATTTAGTTACATAAATATTATTATTTGACAAGAGGAACGTTTTTCATGTAAAAGATGAAAATCTCCTTGTTTTTGATGAATAGCATCGGTTTAAAAAAATTCTCGCCTTTTTCGGCTCTAGCTCAAAACTAATTTTGTCATTTAGCCGCCTTTTAGCTTGAGGACGGCAGTACAGTAATGGGGAAGGGATTAGTATGGCCTACGATGGTTTTGACGACGGCTCCAGTATTGGCATACATATCCTGTATAATACTAATGTTCGCTTCGGGCACAGACTAAGCATTACCATTACAGCGAGGTAAACCAATAGAATAACAGAATGAATAACAGAAGAATGTTTGACATATTATGAACACTAACTCCATTATTATAGATTCACTGTAACCTATTAACAATAAAATAGGTACTTATTAGGTATGTTATGTCAGATACAATAAATTAATTGATATCAGTACCATATTTCGATTACAGTTTTTGTAGTCACCTTTTGTGACACCTGCCAATAATACCATACAGGTATCGGCCGTAAATATTGCACATCGGATAGTTGGGCATAGTAGAGCATCGTCTCTGTCGCACGCGTGTGAGTAAATACGAAGCCGAAACTAGCCGATGTGCATTATTTATAGCCGATACCTTTAATATGTCATAAGTAAGTATATATTTAAAAGTATATAAGTAGTTTATCAGTTATCTAGCACCCATAACACAAGCTTGGATTGGATTGGAGCCAGATGGCGCAGTGTGATGGTCCAAGCTTATTTAAAAATTACTATCATTATACTCCGTCGGACATCACACGGCAAAAGTGCTAGCTCTGCTGACGGTACCTGTCGCCCACATAATGGAAGGGTTCCCGTGGCCGCTCCCAGTCCAGTGTCCACCGGGCTACCGCGGTCGATCGCAATTCTATTGTCCGCAATGTGCTTGCGTGACTCGTGAATATTTTGTTAGTTTTTGCGGTGTCTCATACAATTTTCGAATTTTCGCGGCCACTATTGTGATTTTGACTGACTATTTTTGTGTTAGCTACCTATACTAAGTATTCCGTTAACTGTATTTCAAATCACAACTTTTTTTTGTACAACTACGAGTATCTATGTAGGTACATGTTAGCAATGCTTGTTTTCGACTGATAATTTAGTTATGTTCATGTTCCTCGAAAGGGATCTCGGTTAACGTTTTCTATTAGTGTTTGTCGTCAGCTGAACAGCCACTGCTAGCCATGCACCATCGAGATGCGATGTGAGAAGCTGCATGATCATTTAAAAGACTGTCACGCAGCTCTTTACGATTTGTTCTACTTATCCCGCATTCTTGAAACTATTAATTTATTGATATATTTAATCTGAATAATTAATTTTAGCCGGCCGATTGGAGAAGTACCTCCACCTTACAGAATACCGCAGCTAAACAATACTATTTTAAATAGTATTGTGTTTCTGCCGGTGAGTAAGGTCTCCAGTGCTCTATGTATTTCGGGAACCGTGGCTTTGGCAGTGGAGGGGCATTTGCCTTTTAAGAATAAGCCACAGCAACGTGTTATAGATTTGGGCAACGCAATGGCGACACTCTTGCGTTGCTAATGTCTATAGGCAGTGGTGACCACTTTCCATCGGGTGGCCCGCCGTTTGCCTACCGTGTGACATAAAAAACAAAAAAAAATTAAGAAAAAACGTTTTAAACTCTACGAAAACGGAAAACTATGATTTGCATAGGTCAGAATACACAGCATAGTAAAGAGCAATGAGCCTGTTACTGAGGGCCTAGTGTGAGTTCCGCTTCGATTTTACTTAACTATCGCGTTTGCGTTTACGTCGAAATTAGTATGAAGAAAAAAACTTCATTTACGTACCACTAGGCGGCGCTATATATTTTTACATACTAATTTCGACGTAAACGCAAACGCGATAGTTAAGTAAAATCGAAGCGGAACTCACACTAGGCCCTCTGGTCCGTCGTTGGCCGCGGGCGTTGCGCAAGCCGCGCCCACCGCGGCGATACGTAGCCGCGACATGTCAAAATGGCGGCACATAGTACGTTACTTACCTCAGGGGTGCCCAAAGTGTGCGCCGCGGAGCCCTGGGGCGCCGGCGGCGCCGTGCAGAGTAAGCAAAAGGCGCATTCTACCATTTTCTCGTCTCATAAAACTAAACTTAGATATTCATGTGTACAAAATAAAGATGACATCGAAAAGTTTGCTTGGATATACAAACATTTTCATGCTCAAGCTCTACCAGAATTCACATTGCAAGAAAAGAGTCTACTTGAACTCTCTTGGTACAGAAAACTTAAAATTAACTTCACTTACTTTAATTTGGATATCTGTCAAAAATTAATAGGTATCTACAAAAGGGAAAGTCAACGAGCTAGTGAAACAGCTGGCTACCGAGAAAAATACGTTAAATATCTACTACCTAATACTACCTACCAGTACATGCGATACGATATGTCATACGATAGTTTTCAACACACATCAAATATTTTTACTCCAAGCCAATATCATTAGATATATACAGGTTAACGCCAAGATGACCATCGCTTTGTGTGTCTGTCTGTGGCTTCGCCTATAGGCTGTGGTGACTGCTTACCATCAGGCAGGGCATAAGCTTGTTTGCCACCTGTGTGGTATAAAAAAATCGTAACTCCCGAACGGATAGACCCGAGTGTTTATCTATAGATAGTAATTATATGGACAAGCATTTTTTGCATCAACATTTTTGTGGCGTTATCAGCGACGCACTGATAACGCAGAAGGGTTCCTATTGAACCGCACCGACACAATAAATCTCCAGAAAAGTATCTTTTGTGCGCCGGATTGAGAACAATACCAGATATAAAGCATAAAGCAGATTTTGCACGTTTACTGCTAAGTGGATCCTACAAATGCACGAGACAATAGCAGAACCGGTCCCTTTCTAGATGCTACGTTGTTTAATTGTAAGTATGTAGCATTTATTGCCGGGTTTACTGTGAATATGCAAATTACAATATTTTTACAAGTCATCTTGTTAAATTCTTAGGGGTCCCTTATAGTTTTGCCATGTCTTTTTGTGTAGATACCTGGAAAGGGTTTGGTTTAGACTCTTTTCAAACATAATAACAGAGATATACTAGACAAAAGGAAATAACAGGTAAAGATTTGCATATAAATTTTAAATCCCGTGCAACTTTATTTTAGCGAAAATTTTACAAACCACAAGTGCACAATCACACCTATGATATTTCGCTGGCTTCGATAGCGTAATATTGTAAATATGATCAAACTACGTATACCTATTTTACTAACAAGCGATCCCCGCAAGTCTCTTGCTTATATTATCATACTTAGGTATTGTCATAGGAATTTGTTCAGATCTGTTCGTCGACATAGGGCATGTCAATAATAGACCTTTTTCCTTGGTACTTAATCAGGATATTTGCGGACGAAATCAGCGCGCTACAGGCTACAAGTCTGCCACGTCAGTCAGTCAGTAAAGTCAATATAAAATTTTAAAATTTGACGTATCTAATATGTACCTACCCTAGAATTATTCGTTCGTATTTCCGGATTGCAATGTGTAAACATGATCCAATCTGGTCAGGTTCCCCTGGTAGCAGGATCGCGGAGATCAGATTGCAGTCGCCCCACTGTAATTATCTGATATGCCAAATCCTGGATCATGGTCAAGGCGGACTCCGGGCCCTCGTGCGCGAGAGCACAATCGGGACATTGTCGCCAAGAGGTTTTTTTTGCTAATAATTCACCGAATGTTGTGCTTGATCGTCTCTGGTTTATCGGTGTTGAAAAGTGAATTGACATATCTGCAAAGAAAGCGGAGTTAAATTACACAATCTGTCTGTCTGTTATCACAATCAGGTCTGCTGTAAGACATTTCTTTTTAGAAATAAGCTGTACCTTTTGTGATTGTTATCTTTATGTTCATATTTTTGTAACTTTCTTTGTGGACAATAAATGGTTAAATAAATAAATAAATAAATCTAGGTTTGCCAACTTAAAATTATTCGTTGATGTTTATTTCTTTCCTCATACAAAACCTAATTCTGCGATGAAGCTTACTTTTGGTTGAATGATGAATAAACGCACGACTGCCACATGACAGAAATTATATTCCAACACAAATGCCATAAAATGATCTTCTTAAAAAGAAAATCATTGCAATATTAATAGAGTTTGTGATCACGATAGTTTAAAATTAACACTTCCGCAATGCCTTACTTTGCAATTATTTTTTACCCTTTGCGCACCATTGTCATGCACAGGGGCCCCTTAACAATGCAAACAACCCTTTCTACGCCACAATTCCCGCGCCCCTGCCCGCGCCCCTTCTTAGCCCCGCCCACTGCCAGTGCCATAAACCACCCTGCGCCGGACCGGGACGCGGCAGGCACCTGCCCAGCCACCATCGCAGCAACCACACCCCCCTCAGCAGAGGCAAATACAGCCCGCGAGCGGCACCACCGCCACTGCTACTACCCTACAGCCGCCTGCCAACCAACCCCTGACCCGAGGCGAACCACAGGCGGACCGCCGCCGCCGACGAGGAGGACGACGAAGAGGCCGCAGAGGCGCACAACCGCCCACTGAAGAACCTGAGGCGCCCACCCGTGCACGTGTCGAGCAGCCTGCGCAGGACTTGCTAAAGGTAAATCACTCATTGCCTACGCACTCGCACCGTTACGCCGAATACCTGGCCACGCGGGCCGAACAGGCCACGCAGGCTGTACCGATGCCCGCCCAAACCAGCGCAGCGGTGCAGACGCTGCCACGCCCTCCAACAGACGCCCCAGAGTGCGAAATAACAAACCAGGAAACCGACCAACAGACCCAGCTGCAGGGCATGCAGCTGATACAGGCCATCTCGCTGGTCTGTACCGAAGCCCTAGCCATTTTGGTCGCAGGCGGCGATGTCCGCTCTTTTATAATAACAAAACTCTCAACCATCTTACCTGAGACAGCGAGATGGCCCTAAGAGCCCTGTATTGGAACCCCGGAGGGATTGCCCTGGCCAACTCAGGCGAGCTGAGGACTATTGCCCAGTCGCAGGATCTGCACGTGATACTCCTGGGCGAGACCAAGCTGCGCCCGGGACAACCCTTCCACCTGCCCAACTACCACATCTATAGGCGAGACGAGGTTCTACCGAGCGGCGCCCCCTATCGGGGAACAGCCGTACGAGTGCGACGAGACATCCTACACGAAGAACTGGCACTGCCACCATTTCGCAGCACTCGTTCCATCGGAGTGCGTATAAGGGTGGCAGATGCCGACCTTAACATCTACTCTGCCTACCGTCCCCCAACTCCGCAGACGCCACTAGTAACTGACGACCTCAGAGAAATATTCGCCCGGGACGCGCCCACCATGCTGGCGGGCGACCTCAATGCAAAATCCCCAGCATGGAACTCCCACTCACTAAACCCAGCGGGAAGAACCTTGGAAGAGGCCGCCGAGGACCTTGGCCTCACGGTTATCGGCCCCAGCGAGCCCACACACATCCCGACTCGCCCCTCTCACAGACCAGACGTGCTCGACATAGTCGTGCACCGGGGCCTGAAATGCTACGTCAACGTGGAGGTACTATACGACGCGAGCACGCAGCACCTCCCCATCTTGATTACTCTTGGTCGAAGCGGCACAACAATAACGCCCAAAATGCCACAGCCTCGAGTGAACTGGAACAAATTCGCCGAGGCACTCGCCGAATATAGACAGATCGGCTACTTAACCACCCCGGAGGAGGTCGAAATGGCGGCGACTCGTCTGTCGCAAGCGATAATCGAGGCAAAGACGCAGGCCTCGACCACCCCCTCGCAGTCGAACACCTACAGACGTCCACCCCTACCCCCAGCATTGCAAGAGGACCTGAGGAGAAAGAGGAGCCTGTGCAAACTGTGGTCCCGCACGCGCTGCCCCAGAGTCAAGACCGACCTGAACCGGGTAAGCCAGCAACTAGCGACTGCAGTTAGAGAACTCCGTGGAGCCGCCTGGGAAGCCACCATTGACCGGGCGGGCGAAAACGACCTATGCCTGCATAGGCTTAATCGTCATCTAACGCGGGCCAAGGAGCCAGCTTACCCCTTAACCGACTCAAACGGCAGAAGATGCTGGAGTGCCGCCGAGCGGGCAGAAATCATGGCGGCTCACCTGGAGGGCCAGTTCCAGCCGCACCCTGCGGCCCCCGCACAAGCAGCAAGCCACCAAGAGATAGAGCAAGAAGTAGACCGCTTCCTGACAGCCCCACACCCCCCCCCTCCCCGGTGACGTTTTCTTCACGCCAAAAGAAGTGGCGAGAGCTGCACTACAGCTACCTGCACGAAAAGCGCCTGGACCCGACGGCATACCAACGATCGCGCTGAAGAGACTGCCGCGCAGATGCCTGGTAGCCATGACGCGACTCTTCAACGGGATCCTGCGTACGGGTCACTTTCCCGAAGTCTGGAGGACCGGGAAAGTCATCACCATCCCAAAACCAGGCAAAGACCGTCGACTCCCAGCGAACCAGCGACCAATCACCCTGCTGCCTCACCCAGCGAAGCTGTTCGAGCGACTGCTCCTGCGGAGACTACGGCCTCACGTCGAACTGCGCGAAGAACAGTTTGGCTTCCGCAGTGAGCACTCCACAACGCTCCAGCTCACACGCGTCCTCCACCACCTTGCGACGGAGCGCAACAGGGGCCGGTACACCGTCGGCGTCTTCTTGGACATCGAGAAGGCGTTCGACCGTGTGTGGCATGCTGGCCTGATCTGGAAACTGACGAAGACTGAAATCCCACCGCAGCTCATAATAATCATCGCCTCCTTCCTCCGGAACAGACGTTTCTACGTATCCGTAGAGGACACAAAATCCGCATGCTACCAAATAACAGCCGGAGTGCCCCAGGGCAGCTGCCTATCCCCAACCCTGTACGCGATCTACACCAACGACATCCCGACGCTGGAGGGCCGCCTACAGGAGTGGGAGGAAGATATCCTGCTCGCCCTCTTTGCTGACGACACGGGATACTTTGGATCGTCGCGTAGCTCCACCCTGGCGGCAAGAAAGGTCCAAAGGGTACTGGACATCCTACCAGACTGGCTAGACAAATGGCGGATCGCCGTGAACGTGGAGAAGACGACCGCCATTCTCACCGGAGCCCAGAGAAAAATGCCGCCACCACTCAATCTCCGAGGTCGCAGAATAGAGTGGAAGAAAACTGTCAAATACCTAGGAGCCCACATCGACCGGTCGCTGCATATGGTTCCGCAAGTCAGCCACGCAGTACACCAGGCGAAGGCTGCGCGCGCCATGTTACGACCGGTCCTTACATCCAAACTTCCACTCAGAGCCAAGACCCGGATATACAAGAGCTATATCCGGTCTCGGCTTCTGTATGCTGCCCCCGCATGGTACTGTCTGTGCTCCGCCAGCCAACGGCGAAGACTACAGATAGTGCAAAACACCACCCTGCGCACTATAGTCGGCGCCGGCCGATACGTGCGCAACGATGTCATCGCCCAAGACCTGAAGATGACATCAATAGAAGCAACTGTCCGGACGGCGGCACGTCGCATGTTCGACAGTGCCGACCAGGGTCGCCACCAACACCTGCGCCAGCTGGCCCCCCACCACGTCCGCCCCCCGGAAGGGAGGCCCCTGCCGCGGGAATTGCTGCGCTCCCCGTCCCCATAGACAGGTCGAGCGCGCAACAAACCGCCGGCACATCCACTCATACGCACCCTAACTGCTTACGCTCCACCGCTTTAACGCCTGACGCTTAATTAAAAAAAAAAAAAAAAAAAAAAAAAAAATTGCTAACTCAATTGCTAATGCTTCTCCTCCCCCCCCTGCACACTTGCAGAAACCTCCAACCACGGACGACGCCGGTCTAACCACCGCTCCCTCGCCGCAGGATGCCGCCCGCTCGCTGGTCGCTCGTCGGGCCTCCCCGAACGGGGTCCCACTCCCACTCCCAGTACCGCGCCGAGGGCGGCAAAGAAGCGCTGGCGAGGGCGCCGAGACAGACCGGCAGCCGTCCAGAAGCCAAAGGGGACAAAGGTGCCCCAAACCTTGGACCGGCTGGGTATTCATCCAGCCGAGAAGCAGCCCGGGCAAGAGAAATCATCTCAAAGGCCCGCAGACCTCTCCCCCCAACGTAGGGAGTAGAAGACCCGTGTAGGCCGGACCGGGAAATTCATTCCTGCTTCACACGCCGAGTGGACCACACTGCAGCTTCTTCTCGTACGAGTCATCTCTGCATCCTTATCAAAAATGGAAACACCATTAGATCTTTCAAAGAAATACGAAACATTGCTACCAGCGCATTTATCCAACCATGCCTGGTATCCGCACGGTCTGCCGATATTCGCGCCGCAAGCCCCGCTCCGTCCTCCGTCGCCGATGGCTTCACCGCGGTCGGTGACTTCATTGTCGGGTCATAGCGTGGGTCGGTATATGCCGTACCCCATGCTGCACCCGCCGGTATCGCCGTTACCACAGCCGCAGCCAGCTACGCCACCGCACGGACTGCCGATATTTACGCCGCAAGCTCCGTTCCGTCCTCCGTCGCCGATGGCCTCACCGCGGTCGCTGGATAGCGCCGGGTCATCATTGTCGGGTCGTAGTGTGGGTCGGTATATGCCGTAACTCATACTGCAGTCGCCGGTTTTGCCAATACTACAGCCGCAGCCAGCTACGCCACCGGAGTCGCCGGAGCAGTACAAAGTTAACAGCGACCCGGAATATGAATTGTTTGAAGAAACCGCGATGGCTGCAATCCGGGCGCGGAATGGAGGCGACGTGGTTTCAAGCAATCCGCGAATGTGCCGCGTTGTCCGTTCCGACCGCAAGGAGGATGAGGCCTATAGACGGCAGCGGGTCAAGAACAACCAGGCAGCTAAAGAAAGCCGGAACAGGAGGAAGGAACGTGAAATAAAACTGGAGCTCAAGGCGCAGTTCCTCAAGCAGAAAATCGGGAGGCTTGAGTTTGAACTGCGCCATAGGACGTGCGTCAGTTGCCAACAGCGTCTGTATTTATAGGACGATTATAATGTGAATAGTGTGCGTATTATTTATAGGTGTTCTTAGTATAGTTTTATTTTACTTAGGTAGTTAGTAGGAAGGAAGGTAGGTAGTTAATTAGGTATTGCTTAAAGCATAAAAAGTTATTAATTTTTTGTTATTCCAAATAAGTTAAATCAAAGCAGGTCTTATCATTAAATGAGTAAATAGATCAAATAATTTGTTTTCTATCAAAGTTTTATAAATATTGTTTAATTAAAAGTTTAATTTGTATGTTTTAATTATTAGATATTGTCAAAATAGTCAGTGATAGTGGTGCTTAAACCTGCCGGTATTAGATAGAGGTCCCGTCGGATGCCCAAGAGCTGGTGGATTGACATTGCCAAGTTGGGTGCGAGGGCCAATTGCTTACTATGTGAGGATACCCAAGACCGGGCGAAGTGGAGAAGAAATAGTAGGAAAGCGGACCCTGGCAGAAGCCGGGACTGACCGGATGATAAAGATACTATCAAAAAGTCCATGTGTTACTTAATAAATTTGAAGGTTGAAATGTAGGTGTATGCAACTGTGCTTGTATTGTGAGATAGTATTCCTAACCCACCACATTCGTATAAGTATTACTAATTAATTTATTTGTATTTGTGATATTTAATAAAATTGTATGTAAATTGTATTGTATTCCATATTCTTTTAAGGTTTTAAATATATGTACTTATGTTAAATATAGATATATAAATGTAACTTGCTCCATGAGTTTTGTATTTTGAGTATTGTGATGTCAAAATAAATAATGTCTATGTCTATGTCTAAGTCTATGTATGTATATTGTGTACACAAAGAGTCCCAAATCAGATTTATCCACTATGAATTCTAAATAAATACATTTATACAAAAACAGCCATGTGTTTATTTTTTCTTAAATCGTTAGTTTAGGAGACAATGCTTTAGGTATATGCTGCATGAGTTAAGAGGGCTTTGGCAATGGAGGGGTCTCGCCTACTTACCTACTGCCAGAGCAACGTTTTTTACTGGGTCGCTCGTTGGACAACGCTCTAGTTATAAGTACCCCAGTAATGCAAACATACGGTATAATCACACAGTACATCGGTACAGTACGGTTGGGGTCGGCAACGTGTGGGTGATGCCCCTGGTATTGCAAACGCCCATAGGCTGCGGTGACTACTTACCATCAGGCAGGACGTAAGCTTGTTTGCCACATTGGTGGTATAAAAAAGAAAACGCGTCATAAAAGAAGAGACTTGTCAAGAAGCAGTAGAGGCGATTTTGCTAAAGTAATCGCCTACTGCGCAAGTCGAACCACGTGACCCGCCAAGTCTCTTCTTACAAGACACTAGTTATAACTGCTTACCATCAGGCGGACCGTATGCTTGTGTTAATTTTTTTTTATGTAATACGGACAAACGGGCTAGCTGGCCAACTGGCCAACTGATGGAAAGTAGTCACCGCCGCCTATAGACATCAGCGAGACCAGAGGCGCCACCACAGAACACGATAGAAGTGGCATCTTCGCCATTAGTACCGAAACCGATGCCGCCGTTCCCAACCCCACTATTTTTACCACTACTCATGCAACTTAATATGCACAGGCGTAAGCACGCACACGCAAAGTCAAACGGAGCGCCGTAATTAGTCAATCGGTCACTACCACATACACACATTGCGTTGCGTGTGTGCTGTAAATCCTCTCAGAATTGACATTTACGCTAGGGATTGACAAAATCAAATTCTTGTCGATATTAATATTTCGATAAAATTCTAACTATTATTATGGTATTTATTATTTAATAATAATGAATTGAAAATGTTATTATATTGAGGGGGGTGAGGCAGGGTTCAAGGACGCGTAGAGAGGAGATAGAGAGAGTAGGCGTACTGTAGATTTACCGCAGGGGTATGGCAGGCATATGTCAGGAGTACGATAGTGTGTGACGTCCTGAGTAGTTCAGTGGTTAACATGCTAGTTTGCCATACAAGAGGTTGCGGGTTCGTTTCCCGGCCGGGCAGAAATTGAAATGATAAATTTTAATTTCTGTAACGGGTCTGGGTGGAATATGTATGATGAGTATGTATTTAAAAAAAAAGTGTATAAGTACTATATCAATTATCTAGCACCCATAATACAAGCTTTGCTCAGTTTAGGGCTATATGGCGCTGTGTGAATTTGTCTACAATTAGGTATTTATTTTATTTTAGTGTTAAGGTAACTGCATCATACCTCTACCCCACCCGTGCCCTTGCTGTGCCCCTAATAAAAACTAATATCAAAATCGGTCCGCAATTGACGAAAATTTCAAGGAACACACGTACCTACAATAACAGAAAATTCAATCGAAATAAAAAATTTCTCCTTTTTTATGTCAATTCTACTATACTACAAATATATTATATCGATAAACAAAATAATTTATCGATAAGGTCGGTTCATGTGCACAGCACTAGATTGGGCGCAAGGTGTCCTTGGGCGCGGGTGAATATTTTTCCTAAAATATTGATAAACACAAGGTTTTTAGACTTAACGGTGAAATGAAATCACTCCTTTTGTTTTAGAAGTCTGTTAGCTTCTTGCTCGCAATCAACTATTGCGCAAGATGGCATACTTTTCACATTTTAGACACCGATTTTTTTGATGCGCTCTCCGTTGAATTCCGCAAGAGACTGACGGCGCGTTCGCGCCTTTTGTAGGAAATTAGCCCATTTACGCATAGTTGTGGCGCACCGCCTGCTTAGCTTTTCTAACTACTTATTTTTCTATGGGCGCCACCAATGCGTTGACCGCCTCTAAGTAGACCTCTTCTTAATTTTGACATTACCTACCCCATCGGTGTAGGGATGTCTGTAGGCGCCGACAGATAGCTCAGGAACCATAGGTTAACAAAGAACCTTCGTTTATTTAGGTATTTTATGTAGCGTGAGGTAGGTATTTTATATAGGAAATGAGGAAATAGAAAACATGTTTTTACACATGGATGTGGCGTGTGTTCTGGCGGTTTGCGTAGCGATACCGGATTGCAATTTAGAACTACAATTTCCTATTTTTCGAGAAATATAGAAAAGAAAGAAAACATAGGTACAAAAAGCTATGCAAGTACCTAATCATCTAAGTAAGTAACTACCACGTTTTCCGCATATTTGAACAGCCTGTGTCTCAAAATGTAGCCCTATCTGCTTACCATAGCTACATAGCATCGATTTTGAGATATGGCCTAATAATCTGATGTAGCTAATAGCCAATAGGTGATCATGATCAAGGTGGACCCTGGATCCACGCACGCGAGAGCTCAACCGGGAAGAGAAATTAGAGAAATAAAATTATTTTTCTTCCTATTTAAGGGAAGAATACCCTCGGCAGAGGTAGCGTTTCGCCTCCTGGCTGAGGGTCAGGGCGAGAGGGAGAGAGGAATTATCGGATAATTCTGCATCGCTAGCACAATGTATTCTCGCGGGCGATAAGCGAGAAAAGGCGCGATAGATACTGCTATCTCTTTCATCTTAGTATTAAGAGAAGGAAAGAAACCAAGCCATACTGCACGGTGAGAGAGAGAGAGAGAGAGAGAAGTATCTTTCAATACGAAGATGAGAGAGATAGCAGCATGTACTTCGCGCCATTTCTCGCTTGTTTTGCGCGAGAGCACATTTGTGCCAGCCACGCTGGCGTTATCCAGCAAGACCGTTCGCTTTAGCCTCACTTTCACTTTCACTTATCACGCAGCCTCTTCACATGGCCGAAACATCCTACGCGATACAAAAAAAAAGGTAGAACAGATTCGAAAGCATGGGCTAATTATGACGACAATTAATATAACTAAAGATTTTACAAGGGATGCTCGGTGCGTCGGTGACCGAGCGGTTAATGTACCTATCTGACTTGTAAGCGAGAGGTACCGGGTACGAATCGCACAGCGGCCGAGTACCAATTACTCTTTTCTTAGCAATGTACATTACTAGAACTCTAACCGACGCTCTTACGGTGAGGGAACACATCGTAATGAAACCTGCACATTTAAGCGACTGAATGTGTAACCATGATCCAATCTGGCCCGGTTCCGTTGGTAGCACGGAGGTCAGATGGCAGTCGCCCCTCTGGAATTATCTGATCTGCCGAATCCTGAATCATGGTCAAGGCGGAGCCGGAACCCTCGTTCGCGAAAGCACGGGACATTAACGCCAAGATGATTATTTATTACTTTAAAAGGGATCCGACAGAGTACAATGGGGAAGCGACAGAAGCAGACGACAACGCTGTAAAAAACTTAACAAGGGTTCGAAGGAAAAAAGTACGAAGCCATGTAACTACATCGTTAAAAATACTATGGTAGGTGCAGCTTACAATGGTATTTACTATATATTCCTATAGGCAAAGGACCCTCGTTCATTCACCAAAGGCATGAATTATGCAACGATCCAACGAGTATATAACGCGGTTGCATGGCGACTCCCCGCGACCCGTTTCGATTGGATCAGCCTACGTCGCGCCAGAGCAGACGTCGTGCGCCGCACCGCCGCGCCTGTTCCCTCCGCCCGCCGAGCCGACGAAGCCACACACGAGCCCACAACAATGTGCCGCGCACAACATCGTCTAACCCCGCCGACGGGGCCGCCGCCACCATCCAGCCAACGACGGGCAGGATTCGGGCTGTGCGGGCGCGCGCGTACCTCCCGATCGCCCTGCACCCCTACCGGATTCTACGGCCGCTGACATCGCTCGCGGCGCCCCACCTGACACGGCGCCCGCCGCCGGCGCACGCACTGCGCCCAGGCGGCCAACCCTACCAGATCGTCTGCCCGGCGCTGCATTTCCGTCCTTACGGGTCGACGGATCTAACTGCGCCGGGCCCCGAGCGTTAGCCGCAATTGGGCAGTAACGCGGGGGCCGTTGAGCGACTTTGTCCCGCGGCTTTCACCTGCGGACAAGACCCCCGGCAGCCGCAGGACGTCCCTCTACGAGGTCGACACCTGTCGAGGCTCCGGCGACGCCCCTGCCACGCTAGTGGCAGCCCCAACACCGATTGGTCGCGCCCGGAAGCCACCCAACGCCGGGCCCGCGCCGGACTCGCCGAACAGGCGACCACCCGGTGCGCCCGACCGCGATGGGAGTTGACGAACCTTATAGCCCCGCGACCTTACTGTTTTATAGATTAGTACGGAGGCGTTATGTACAGTGTGTTACTACATACCTGTAGGCCATATAAAAGCTTTACGTTTTAAACTTATAATTCTTAAAGAAATACTTATCTATCTCTGCTATCATTCTAGGTGAGCAATGTGCCACGTAAGTATAAACGAAAATCAGGTGATGATTTTATGGTTTCAAACATTAAAACTTACAACTACTACTTATTTATTTATTTATTAGTTCATTTCACAGTTTAACAGCAGTTAATTACATGTAAAATATAAGTACATTATGGTTGAAATGCCAATGACAAAACTGCATTTTAAAATTTTAAATATATAGCCCGTAAGAAGCTTAGCATATAGATACCCTATCGACAAACAAAAAATCATTCAAAATAAGAAAAAAAAACAAGGTAATACACGTATATTGGTGTGTGTGTGTATGTGTATGTGTATGTATATGTGTGAGTGTGTGTGTGTGTGTGTGCGTTTTATCCTAAATAAAATAAAAATAAAAACCCCATCACTGCGATCGGAGATAACTCAGAACGCCCTTTGTAAATTTGTCACGGTTTAAATGAAAGACGTCGAGAGTATTAAAGACGTGACGCTCGTATAGGTCTATGGCTCTGTTGATCGGAGAGCCTAAAGCGTAACCGCTGCGCGCGCGGCGGTGGTCGAGCAGGCGCGGCCAGCGGCCACCGCGGCGTGTGCGCGGCGAGCCCGCGCACAGAAACACCCGTGACAATAGTTGTGGACTATCCACTCCACAATTAATTAAGTCATGTAGGAGTCTCAAGTCAGCCACGAGGCGTCTGTCCTCCAATGAACTCAATTTGTGACTCTCCAGACCAGCCGCATAATCTACAGTCATCATGCGCGACTAGGTGTTAAGCTTATTGATAAAAGATTTTTACTACTTAACAATAATTAATAATATTTTGATTTGTGGTTAATAAAGGATGTCAGTAAATAATAAACATTGATTCTATCCAACAAAATCATAATGAGGCAACTATCCCTCGAAGCCTTTTTACCCTATTTATTATTATTTTTATTTTTGCGCTAGCAACGATCCGCCACAGTAGGCAACTATCCCACTTTTGAGAGGTCAAGTAAAATAGGATTTACTCAGAACCAATAATAATTATGTTTATAAAAATAGGCTATTATAGAAGATGAAAGACCTATGTTTTGATATACATATAGCACAAGTCTTAGTCAGTGCAAATTTCTTAATAATAGAACATTTTTGAAAAGTGGGGTAAGTCTTTTACCCTATCCTATTGCTAGAAGAGGGCGTCGTTCAATTCGAATATTAGGCGGTTGGTTGCGGGTCAGATAAGTTTTTGGCGCCGTACTTTCTACATAAAAAGGCGTCAAATAGAAGTGAGGTATCCAGGATTGCCAGATAGGTGTTGCGTTACTCAGTTTTCAAATCATTTCAAAATATTTAGTTCCGCCACAAAATAACATTAACACAAGCTTATCACTGTTTAATCAACTGAATGTATATATTTCTATAGCAAGATGTTTGGTTTAACCATTTTAAATTAATTTAATTTACGGACTCCGGTATGTTCCGGATGTTCCGAGAGGGTGGCGCCCTCTACCCTGCTACTGCGTTCCAATGTGCCAATCGCCTTAATAATATTTTTATGAATGACGTTCTATGACAGAAAAATGCCATGGTATAAGTTGCCATACAGAGATATTTTTTTAAAAGCGATTCGGACTTAGCGTGGTCTTATTATATCTGTACCATGGAGCGTCGGTGGCCAAGCGGTTAGGGTATTCGAAGCAACGCATAACGCATTCAGGTGGTGTGAATCTGTCCAATCATATTATTTATTTAATATGATTTCGGGCATGTGGCCGTCGTGTGTTTATTACTCATTTAACCAAAAGTGAGCTTCATTGCCGAATAACATTTTTTATAGGAAAAGATATGAACATCAACGAATGATTTGAAGTTGTCTACCCAGATTGTGTGATCTAACTCCATTAGGTACATTATTTTCTTTGAAGATACAAAAAAAAACTGTTTTTGAAAAACGTAACAAAGCTCTTGTGCTCAATTTTGATTTGAAGATTTACTCAAATCTAAATTGGGCAGAATAATAAAGATATATGTATGTCGGAGAAAGGACTATAGAAGACTCGCCCATGAGCGAGTAATGGCCATCAGAACGTATTTATCGGGACTTCGTTGCAATAAAGGGGTATCTATAGTGTTTCAAGAATGTATTGTCAAATTAAAGCCACATTTACGAGTTTACAATTGTAGCCGATACCCGCGGGTTATTTGCAAAACCCTCCACCACCCATGGCCAATCTCATCAGGCCGATTCGCGGGAGATGCGCCAGGGCTCTTACTAGTTGCCACATACGCACATCTTGACTCCCTACACATTGTTGACAGTACATCCTGCACTCACGTTTCTATTTTCTGGAGCTTTCACGCATCTCTTTAACGCATCAGGATTTACGCTTCTTCGCTCTTGAATAGTTTCTAGTTCTTGGTCCCAATATCCTTGCGGCTGCCGTCGCCGCCATGCTGCTTGTGACGTTGTCATAATAGTTGCAAGCCACCCGTCAGGTGGCGCACCAATCGACATCCAGGCCAAAGAGATGGACTAAGAGACTCATGATCATCTCCGACACGGCTATCCTGCTATACACACGTCCTCGTGTGTTATCTGTAACACGAAAACAACACAGCACAATACCATATTCGCTCGGTCACTCCTGACCCCACGGTGATCAGACACCCAAAACTACTACTCACTCAAACAAAACTCTAAACCACCTTTCATGATCACTCGTCTTACTTTTGTAACCGGTAGGTGCTCTGCACTCTAACGTTTCAATACGAAACTGCCAAGGTCGTAATAGTAACAACACTTTACTAAATATCTGTCAGCTCGTAGTCTATTTTTCGACCAAATCCCAGTTGTATAAAATCAGAAGTAACACGATATATACCCTACATGTGAGAACACAGTCCGTCGGCTGTATGTAACTTTGCACTAACTGACATTTGACTAACTGTTTAGTAAACAACTAAATTTGTAATAATTTGTGAGGGAACAGCGTAAATTCACCTACCCTTTTCACTATGCAAAAACGTCTGATTAGAATTATAGCCAATATTGAAACTACTGACAGTTGTGAATCTTATTTTATAGACACAAAATCCTCACTTAACCCTGTATTTACATATTGGTGGCTTGTAAATTTGTATGAAAATATCTCTAATTTGTTTTCTCTACCATTGTTCATCTCCACTAATGTGTTATTACACTAACTTTTGAATTCATGACAATAATCAGCCCTGTAATTATCCACCACTCATCCCTGTGACTATATTGACCATCCTTGCTGATCATCTCTGTGATTATCGAACAATCATCCCCGCGACTATATGTTAGTCAACCATATGGCTTCCTATCGAATTTGCATGACTATAGAAATGTTAATACTAGCATCTTCTAACTGTCTGCATAAGTTTGCATGCAGTATCAAATCATCGCATATCATATGGGAACCTCCTACATTATTACACAAATAACTACCTCTACTACCCAATACTAAAACATGTAAGTCGTCATTTTAATACCAAAGACTCCAGAACATCAGACACAAAAAGGTATTGTTTTCTGTTTTATTTTCGATCCCCCACAGAATAATCCACCCAGACTAGCAGACGCCACACAGGCCAGTAGATGCCACACAGGCCAGTAGATGCCACACAGGCTAGTAGATGCCACACAGGCTAGTAGATGCCACACAGGCTAGTAGATGCCACACAGGCTAGTAGATGCCACACAGGCCAGCAGATGCCACACAGGCCAGCAGATGCCACTCAGGCTGAAACAACCTACTTCATTACTCACTAAGTACGAACTGAATACCTAATATGTTACAACGGTCTGACCCTAGATCCTTTTTTTTACTGCTTATCGTACGTTTAGAATTCGATAGAAGGTAGCCAGCAGGTAGTAGCATGCAGGCGCTTTTACTATTTGACGCAGTTACTTAACATCGTACGTGTACCCACGAAAGTAATAACATTGGCTGTAACAGTACCTACCACCCATTATTTATGTTATCCATACATTTTATTTAAATAACAATATTATCATGGTACCCCACGACTTCAGGTTACTTTAACAGATTGCGGAAAAACGAGCTTAATAATTTATTTACTATACAGAGGAAGAAGAATTATATAGAGGAAATATAACTCGACGCTATCGAGTAGTCTATAACTTTAATAAGCCGCCTTCGTTATTGTACATCATTTACAATTAGTCGGTTTACACCGTCTATGTTTGGTGTCACTGAAGGAGGGCGCTAGGTCTTTCTCCGAAACGTCATTATTTTCATTTCACAACCGAGACATGTTAGTTTCTTTTTCCGTCACGTTCCTTCTTATCCATGTTCCATTGTTGGCGACATTTCATTTCTGTCACAGAATACTACATCCTTACGGTATTGCTACATAAAACGCAGAACTAGCGCCACAATAAAATTGACAATATTGAAATTGACCTCTGTTGCGGTCAAGCTATATAAAAATTACACAACTGAATACAATTTGCAATTATCGTTAAACAGTTACTTGTTTTTTCACTAACGTAATATTTAATAACTTTCAACAAAACCCAAATAATAATTTGTTATCGGTAATCATAATATTATCTGTTAGAAATTTTATAAAAAGCTACTTCTCTCGCACACCCCATAATTAAACGCACGCCACTCAAAGACAGAAGAAATACCAGATATACACCTACGCCTACGAATGGGGTCATACAAGACTGTATGCTCTGTTCGATTCGACACGAAAATAATGAAGGAGTATCATAGTTTGCTATCTATTTCATTTTAGTAACTGCAGTAAGTTGATAGTATTTATGATAAGTCTGAATTGGAACCTCACGGTAGGTACTCAGGTACTCAAAGTTCTACATTATAAATAAAAACAAAAACATGTCTTATATGTAGTACCACGAGACACGTATTCCAAAGGAAACAACAATAGTACCAACCATCGAGCAATCACAAAATAACCAGATCATCATTAGGTACTTATCTTTTTTTTACATACAACGCTTTTGTACATAGCTTGAAACAGTCACCATCTGGTGGTTCCGCGCCTATAGCATTCACCGGCACGGTAAGTCAACGTACCTAACCCCAAGGGGTAGATAAAATAACAATTAATTTCTGCGCCTAATAACAATTAATCACCATGAAACAAGCTTTAAGAAACTAAAATTATCACATAAAACCTAGTATTCAATCAAAGTAACCATACCTTGCTCGGCAGACGTTAAGCTGTCAATCATCGACAAAGTATTTAACCAGATGGAACCAAAGTAGATCACATAACTAAAGTGAAGCTTTGCCTATAAAATAAGGTACCAATCTCTTTTGCTTTTGCCTATACTTTTCATAAAAGTCAAGAATGGGGTATCATCAGCTGTTCGTACGAAATCGGCCATTTTTGTTTGTAACAATTATTGATTTTTTTAGGTTTGTCGTAGAAGCCGCCATTTAACCTTTTTTTACCACACCGAATTTGTGAATAATGTTTTTCAAAAACCATATTTCAGTGTACCCTGGCATAAGCCGGGCCTGATCTCTATAATGATGTTGACTATTTTACCACACATAACCTTTCTAAAACCCTTTGTAATCCTTAAGCGTAGAACTATTGTTCAATTATTTTTTCAGTTTTCAAGACTCCGTCACCAAGTTGGTGCATAGAAACTCAGTACTTAGTAACTTTCCATCTTAGTTCGTTACACATTATTTGTGAAAACAAATTGAATTTACCTACTTCGATTCTCTCACAAGTAAACATGGTTCGACTCACCGAATGGAAAATTTCAGCGTGTATGCTTTATAGGTTGTAAGTTGTACGTAATTATGGACCAACCACGAACCAGCACTCTTTATTGTGTTTGCACCAGACTTTTGCCATTTCGTCGTATCTTCCGCCGCTCAGCATTTCGTACACGCAGTTTATTTGGCATGAAAAAAATAAGATCGAGCATTAACATTGTGGACATGAAGATCTTTATCCCACTTCTGATGTCGGAGAAAGGACTATAGAAGACTCGCCCATGAGCGAGTAATGGCCATCAGAACGTATTTATCGGGACTTCGTTGCAATAAAGGGGTATCTATAGTGTTTCAAGAATGTATTGTCAAATTAAAGCCACATTTACGAGTTTACAATTGTAGCCGATACCCGCGGGTTATTTGCAAAACCCTTCACCACCCATGGCCAATCTCATCAGGCCGATTCGCGGGAGATGCGCCAGGGCTCTTACTAGTTGCCACATACGCACAGCTTGACTCCCTACACATTGTTGACAGTACATCCTGCACTCACGTTTCTATTTTCTGGAGCTTTCACGCATCTCTTTAACGCATCAGGATTTACGCTTCTTCGCTCTTGAATAGTTTCTAGTTCTTGGTCCCAATATCCTTGCGGCTGCCGTCGCCGCCATGCTGCTTGTGACGTTGTCATAATAGTTGCAAGCCACCCGTCAGGTGGCGCACCAATCGACATCCAGGCCAAAGAGATGGACTAAGAGACTCATGATCATCTCCGACATGTATATTTTATTGTTTAAAATTTTGACAAAAGCTTTTCACGGTGTTTTAATGGTGGTTTCTTATTACGATTAATTTAAATTACTGTTCATCCTTTTGTTAAAATTTCTACGACAATGAAAGTAGATGAGTAAGTTAATGGTGGAAGTTGTAACTTTGCTACATTAATATAGACTTTAGACCACACACAGCGATGGCAGCCGGCGGCGCAGGCAGGCGGGCGCGGCCGCCCAATGCGCGCCACGCCCACGGCGACAGACAGACCAATAGTGAAAGGATGTTTATTATCAAGGTTGCGAACTCAGCACCTTCGATACTAGAAGATCAAAAAACATTTTAATGTCCAAACCTAGGATTTTTTTACCTGCCTGTCTATGCAGTGCCACAAACCTAATCTGACCCAGAGACAACGTCGCTGTTAATGGCATTGACATGTCATTTCAAAATGGCGACACTTGGTTCCAGTTTTGGCCACCGGGTCAAATAAGTTTGTGCATCCATAGCTTTTTTTGGGTGTGTTCATAATTTCATGCCAAGAATACGTTCGTTTCATAGCAAATTAGTAATATTTTAAACATTAATATAAAAAAAAATTCTTGCTTAAGAATTTAAATAATTACGGACATTACGTTTTACAAGCTTCATTCATTACAATTCTCATTATGCTGGCTGGTGGTCAGGAAAATTTTAGACTGTCTCTTTTGTTGTTAACTGAAATGGTTTGTTAATTGACGAAAAGTTATTTTTTGGAATTTTTGTGACGAAGTAGATACCTCCAAATGGATAGCAGTAGGTAATCATATTTACGCCTATGTATTGTGTATTGGCTTTACATTTTTACCAGAAATTTCAATATCAAGCCGATATTATTGAGTTATCAGGCGTTGTGCTAATCGTCCAAGAAATTTTTTTAAACAAACACTTGCACTATAAATATATAACCTTGCAAAGATGGTCGAACTTCGGCTATTATCTTGCTTTGATTGAGTCATCCGCGATGATACCGTTACCCAACAACGGACCACAAAGGCTAGAATACTTTCAATCCGGTTGCGAATCCATGAAACCGTTACTCGGTCACAATGAACACCTTTTCATACGGCGGCGCAAACTTCGTGTGTCATTAAACCGTTATTTTAACTACCGAAGCAAAAAAATCACACCTAATGGTTTGCGATTACGGAAACTAGTCGCCTGCCATTTATCAAGGACAATACAGGCCAATACAAGCCAAGGACAGTGCTCCTATAGTATTTCAAATGGGCAAACTCTCAAACTGCACACTTTTAGAATCGCCATAAAACTGGGCTTAAGCCACGTAAAGAGTGTACAAAGGCTTATTGCTAATAAGGCTTGACGGCTCGCCGGAAGGATTTCTTTCTATTGTTGCAAAGCATAACAACACGGAGATAATTATAGCATCAGTGGAGTTTTCTTTGTACACAAAATTGAAACCACCAGGTTTATACGACTAGCATATAGCCAAGAAAGGCATGTTAATAGCAGAGGTGTATTCTGAATATATTTATTGCCGGGTGGTTGTAAAATCTTTCGCCTTACTGTAAACTTGACAATTTTAAACATTTTTTGCAAGTCACAAGTGTGTCGTAATGAGCACAATTTTTTTCATTTATCTAGAAGAGATTTAGCCTCCTTCCAAATAAAGCCGCCGAGCATAATGGTAAAATAACAGATACACCCAATTCTTACTAAAATATTACGAACACAACTTGAATATTTGTTTAATAATATAATGTGTCGGGATTGATTAGTATAGTCCGCGGATGTGTGCGTTCCGCACGCGATTTTTTGCGGAATCCCCACACATCCACCGCAGCATCTTCATTTCCGTGACTCGCAACTCCTGCTTGTGTCGCTCTAGTAGAGACCACGTCTTGCTGCCGTATAAGAGAACAGGTCTAATAATGGACTTGTAGACCTTTCCCTTCAGTTTCATCGGCATCTTGGGGTCACAAATGACAGCCGTCACCTCCCGCCATTTGGCCCAAGCCGTGGATATTCGGGCTTTGACGTCGCTGTCGATGTCAATAGTTGCGCTTAGTACCGACCCCAGGTATCTGGCCTGATCCGTTCGTTTGAGGAAGTTTATTTACTAAGTATTTAATTTACCAATGTAATAACATATTTTACATAGTCAAAATGAAAACTTAAAACTAGATCCGTATAACTTCGTCATATAACTTAAACTACATGTTTAAGTTATATGACGCTCTTTGCCCACTCTTTGCCATTCCCGGTGCAAAGGTGCCCATAACACTAGCAGCGTTGCCACGCTGAATGGCGTAGGACAGCCTCTGCAACAGGAATGACCCAGAGCGGGGGTCACCACCCCTCTCTCTCAATCGACGGCCAACGTCTTTAAAAAACACCCTCGCTTCGTCACACCAACACCCGGTCGTTTCCGCTGCGAGAGGGACAAACAAATAATTGATTTGTTTGTTTGTTAGTAAACAAACACTTAGTATACAAATAAATGTTTGTTTACTAAGTGAGTAAAAAGTAATTCACTTTCTGGAGCTAGGTACTTTGTTATGGCCTCCGTGTACACCACGTCTATCTTGTATGGTATCTGACCTTTTCTGGCCGTGCCGTGTTAATTCTTTTAGGAGTTGTTTGAAGTGTTTTTACAAACATTTCTCTACAAACTAGTCTATTTTGTAAATAGTATTGGCGTGAGTAAGATTTTTCTTTGTTAATTCTTTTTTATTTTCGTGATATAAGAACGTTTCACAGGCTCCACTTCAACGCATGCTACAATAAACTTAGCACAATATATGACCCCAGCGCATATAATTTGTTGAACTCTATTCGCCTTTTGTCGGCAGATATTACTTTATTACACTTTTTTGAGCATTTACATTGATGATCTTTAAATTTTTTTGGTTTACGGTTTGTTTCTTATATATAACGTACGGTAAATTTTTGTATTTACTCGTCTTCTATTCTGATCTATTGAGCCCTCCATATTTTCTTTTTCAGCCTTTTCGTGGCCTACCTTCTATGCTTACATTTTCAGGTGAATTTTGTAGCACAGATAACGACTCGAATGAATTATTATTTTCGTCACTAACATCATAATTGGGAACTTCAACTGAGTCATCGTTTAGATCGACAGTGATATCTTAAGAAGATGACGTTGCGGTAGGTATTATGTGTCCGCAACTCTGCATATGAGCACGTATCGGTCAGGTGTAAACGGGGAATTAATTTTAAAAGGAATAAGAGACTTCACTGCTTTCTCCAGGGAAGTCTCTACCCACGTAAGGGCGATCAATTCTCGAAGTCGATGGAGAATAAGCGGGAGCTTTTATGTTGCTCTCACCAGGTAAGTCTATTCTAATAAGGATCGATTTGCACAGGAGTCGACGAGGTATAGCGGAGTGCTTCAAAGTTGGTTTCAATAGGTAACCCTTTAGACGCAGCGTTTCAGGTTTCAGGACTTCGATCAGATAGAGCTTCATGCGTGTCATTGGCAGCAATCACTTCAGGAAGTATCTGGAATAGGAACGGTGAAAAAGGGTTAGTAGAATCATTTTCGTTAATAATTTCGTCAAGTATTTTGCAAGCATCTGTCATTAATATATCATGCTGTTAGTTATAACCACCACCAATTTCTGCGTCAGGTAAAATCAGCTCAGATGTATGTTCAAGAAGAGAAGATTCAACGCACTCGTAGAGACACACAGAGATCTTTACGTTCAAGCTTCAAATTAGATGTTAGTATATCTTTCGGTATAAGAAAACTTCCCGAGTCATGCATGTCTACAGACATATTGTGGGTATCAGCTGATGTGGATCTAGCTATAAAAGAATCGTTAATATTTTCACCACCAAACTTAATATAATGCACAAGCAGTGGATTATTAAAAAGGGAGAGATTTGGAGAATCAGTTTCTGCGATCGAATGTCCCGCATTACCGACCGTTGTCTCGTTTACAAAATCATCAAAAACATTAGAACTTGCTAAAATATGAAACAGCTTTGTAGTCTCTGATGACATTAGAGGAACAGGTGATTCTGATCGTATTTCTTCATAATTTAAAGCGTAAGGTAATTGAGGTTGCAATGACGTAATATTAGTTATATGTCCCTTAGCAAGTACTTTGGGGGATTTTTTAATAGGACTATACAGAGGAGAATTCGCTACTGTACTGAAATCTGTAACAATATGACAAAATATTACTAAGACTCAAATCATAACGTCACGCTTCTTTCCCGTGGGTGTAAAGTAAAACAGAGCGGATAGCAATATCCAAATGTTAAACTATTTACCTACTTATTTATTATGCCAGCCGTCTGATCATAGTCAAATGCGGACCCCGGGAGCATTTGACTATGCTATTCTGCGCGTGGGATATTGACGGCAAGAGGATTATTATGCCAGAATAATGTTTTGTTTGAGGTTATATAACAAATAATAAACAAATAATGTTGTAGTACTAACCTTCACTGCTGCAGTCAGTATTGTTTCACATTAGCAAGCGGCTACACAGAAAAGACGTAAGACGCAGACACGTCGCGGACGGGACGCGGACGCGACTTTTTAAAACATACAGAAAAGACACGGACGCGGCGCCGCCGCGGAGCAGTCAAGAATGCAGGCAAAACAAGGACAGCAAGCGCTGCAGGCGAGGCCCGACTCTCCGCGCCCCGAAAGACACGGACGCGGCGCCGCCGCGGAGCAGTCAAGAACGCAGGCAAAACAAGGTCAGCAAGCGCTGCGGGCGAGGCCCGGCTCTCCGCGCCCAGCTTATACACCCGGTCTCGCCCGTGTTTTAAGACGTGCCTGCGTTGCGTCCGCGCCCTGTCTTTGTTGCATGTCTTGCGTCGCCACGTTTCTATACATTTTGTATAAACGAGCGGCCACACAGAATAGACGTAAGACGCAGACACGTCGCAGACGCGGTGCCCGTTCAATTTACTTTCATACAAAATGTATAGAAATGTCGCGACGCAAAACATACATATTCATTTTTATGGTAGTTTAGGTTATGAACGAGCGACCATTTCAGAAAAGTACTATTTGAACAAATATATATTTTTATAGTTTTATAATAGATAGATTGGTTATATCTAAGGCCTGAATACGGAAGGATTTCTGCCTATTGTTACAAAGCATTACAACACGGAGACAATATAGCGTCAGCGGAGTATTCTTTGTGCAAAATATTGAAAACAATTTCTTTTGCTAGTTCTGTAGCCAAGAAAGGCTTGATAATAGCAGAGGTGGACTCTTGAATATATTATTGCCGGGTTCTTGTAAAATATGAATAAGAATAAGAATAAGAATAAGAAATATTTATTTACACAAACAGAAACACCACAACACAAAAATTTGGAAAACACGACATTTTGTAACACAGAAGAAAAGAAAAAGTACATAAAAATTAACAAAAAGCACATAAAAGCAGAAGCAAATAAAAGCTAGCACAGTGTCGATGCGTATAGTAGTAGATAAGTGGTGTGTGTTAGTAGTGTATGTAATGTATGTGCAAAAGGGACCTCACTCAGCATTTTGCCCCGGTGCGAACCGAAGCGCTGGTTTTCAGTGGGACCCGCTGAGTGAGGTACGGACGAAAGTGTGTAATAAATAGAGATATTTTCATCTAATACATAAACTATAATATTGCTGGGTAATGTGTATGCTGTAAGTGTGTAAAGTTCGGTAACAAGTAATGTTTACGGGTGAGTACTGAGTATACCTAATATAATACATGTGACATTTCGATTATGGTTATGTCACAGTTTTATTAAAAGTTATCTACCTACGTAATTGAATTAAATATTAGAAAAAAAATGTAAAGTAAATGTCAATGTGAATGTTTTGGTGTAATTAAATTAAATGTCAGAAAAAGTGAATGTCAAATATCAATGTGAATGTTTAAAATGAGCCATACAAGCAAAGCAAGCAATAAGCAATAAAATTCGCAACGAGACAGGACATATTATAGCAACACATATAAGTACAGAATATATACCTACATGTGCAGGAGAAATATGGAACAAACGTGAACGCCAGCGCCGCCAGCCTGTAACCCTGGTGGTAAGGGTAAAGTATATCACTTATTATTATTTTGCGAGTTTAGTAGCAATGCTCTGACGTGCGTGTTAAAAGTGTGTGATGATTTCAGGTCACGAAGTGGCGGCGGCAAGTCGTTCCAGCATTTGGTGGCTGCGAATTTAAAGCTTCCGCGGAACGCAGTTGTACGGTGACTCGGCAGTACCAGCGAATATTTAGATGCTCGGGTCACGTTCTGGACGTCGCTAGTCCACAGAAGTTTGTCTGCAAGGTATGGTGGTGTTCTATACCTAACTATACCGAATAGTAGGTTTGCCAAGTGCAACTCCCTGCGGAAATGCATTTTTAAAATATTTGCTTGATTTAAATACGGGCTGATGTGCGTGCGGGGAGGAATAGGAAAACAAAATCTAGCACATGCATTTTGCACTTTCTGAATTTGCTTCTGTGTTTTAGATAGCAACCGAGGGCCATAAACTACGTCAAGATAATTAAACTTGGAGAGAACAAGCGTGTCGCATAATTGAGTACGTATATCAGTCTTAAGAAAAGGTCTTATTTGGTATAATACCTTCAGCCTATAATAACATTGGCTTACCACCGTCGATATATGTTTCTCAAAACGGAGCTGCTCATCCAAAACTAACCCTAGATTTCGTGCCTCACTTACACGTTGAATAGGTTCATCTTGTATATGCACCCTTATGCTCTCCGCTGATATTTTTTGAATTTGCCTGGGACTACCTAGAATCATAAATTTCGATTTGTTTCCGTTAATAAGTAATGAATTACATTTTGCCCATTTGGCTATTCTGTCCAAATCGTCATTCAACCTTGTAACAGCCAAAGCAACGTCACCAGGACTACACGGTATGTAAATCTGTACATCGTCAGCATAAATATGGTATTTGCAATGCCGGATAACCCTTGGAATGTCAGCGGTGTAAATTATAAAGAGGATCGGGCCCAGAACAGAGCCCTGGGGCACGCCTCTCGTAACAGCACATGGTCTGGACCTATGGGTCATCCCATTTCTATCCACTATTTCGACTTGCTGCATTCGGTTTTCGAAGTAACTGGTGAACCACTTCAAAGTATGGCCTCCAAACCCATAATATTTCAGTTTAGCTATTAATAGGGACACATCTATGCAGTCAAAAGCTTTTGAAAAATCGAGGAGTGTCATGAGGGTGCCCTGGCCACAGTCTTGCGCTTCCAAGATATCATCCACCACCTGTGCCAAAGCTGTGGCAGTACTATGCCGCTTCCGAAACCCAGATTGTACAACGGGTAAAATTTCATTATTTTCTAAATATTTCAGGACCTGGTCTGCCACCACCCTCTCCAGAATCTTAGAAGCGCAAGGCAATACGCTTATGGGTCTTAGGTCATTAAAACTCGCCGGATTGTTATTTTTAGCTAGAGGTCTAACTATTGCATGCTGCCAGCCCGTGGGGAAGTTTCCCGTTTTAATGGATTTATTTATTATACTAGTAATAACTGGTAAAACGTGAGGCATCATCATTGATAGCATATCTAATGAAACGTCATCAACACCGATTGCATTTGATTTTAAACTTTTAATAATTTTATTAATAGCGTCCTCCGTTACCGTCTCTAATTTAAACTGGCAAAGATTACCACAGTGTGATTTGAAATACTCCACTTCTGAGTTTGAAACCACCAGACTCCCTGGAGCTTTCAAAAAGTGGTCGTTGACAATGTTGGGATCCCCTAGTAAGTAGTCAGGTATGTCACAGGTGTCCCGAATTCTGACATTGCGCTTTATATGCGACCAAAGACTACGCGGACTTCGCCCATTTGAGTTGACATAAAAATCAAAATAAGCTTGTTTCTCTCTAACAAGTGCCTCGTCAACCAATTTTTTGAGATCCTTGTAGTATCTGATGTGTGAATCTAGTCCAGACGAGCGGGCTCGAGCATGGGCCTGGTCGCGTTTGGTCATCATTTTTTTAATATTATAAGTTATCCATGGGGGGTTGTAATCTTTAACGCAAATATTTTTTAACGGTGCATACGAATCATAAATCATGAGCACAGTTTCATTCAAATGCATTACCATGTCGTCAACCGATTCTAATGAAGAAATGTAATTCCAGTCAGTTTTATTTAAAGTCATGTTGAAAAGTTCTAAATTTATCGATTTCAAATCCCTACGTATTAAGTTGAATGGTTTTGGTTTTGGCTTCATGATATTAACCTCACATGTCACAAATGCGTGGCTACTAAGATCTTTAATGTAGTCGACACGAAGCTCACTTACCGTAAGATCCGAGGCTACAATATCAATTAATGTCGCACTTGTATCTGTGAAATGCGTCGGCTGTGTAATATACTGTGTCATCCTGAAACATTGGAATAGGTTTAAAAGCTTTTTAGTGTTTAAATTATTGTCCAGTAAATTTATATTAAGGTCACCCAGTAAAATAATACTATTTGCCCACGAAAATGTGCCTAGTGTGTCAGACAATGCGTCAACAAACGTATCGACGCTTAACCATGGCGGCCTGTAGGCTGTACCGATCACAATAACGGACCCGCGTACAGAGAGCCGCAGCCACATCTGTTCGACTTGGGGAGGCGCGGGCGGTGGGACCAGCGTCTTCGCGGATAGGCCGCTCGCGATGTAGAATGCAACACCGCCGCCGCGCGAGCGCACGTCAGTCGATCGAGCGACATGGCGCAAGCGATAGTTCGGCACCCTTGGCGCTCTCCCGGTCTCATCATCTCGCAGCCAGGTCTCGTTTATAGCCATGATGTCGACCCTGTGACGGTCCATAGCCACCAGGAACTCATCATGCCGTGTTCCTAGGGAGCCCGCGTTTAGTAGTCCCAACTTTAATCGCCGTTTATTATTGAATGTCATCGTAGATTATCAGTTGACAGTACATTTTGCTACTTACGGTTTTCGGCTTCGGTAGAATAAACAAATACCGGGTTGGATGTGAAGTGTAGGTAAGTCTGTGTATAATAATATGAATATGTGTATATTGGCCGTGTATGTTTGTAAAAAGTGAATAGGATATTATGGAATATAATAGTGTCAAGAAAAATAAGTGTCGGTGTCGGTAATAAATGTAATTTATTCGTAAATATATAAGATAGTATATATAGATTAGGTTTATGCGTGCTAATAAGAAAATTTGTAGGTAGCGGGAATGATTTTGCAGGTAAATATTTATGTTCATTTTGTTTATAGTGAGTGAGCAATGTTGTATAGGTATATGTATATGATTGTAGATAGAATATTTTGTATTATGAGTATGTTGGTTTTTGCGTAAGCAACGACACTGTGCGTCGCAGAGAGTACAGAAAACAATTAACATAACAACACGAAACAGTGAATTCTTTGAGATTGGGGACAGGACACTAGTGTTTAGCATCGTTGTTAGGCAGGCGAACGCATTCGGGCCCAAAAACCCGAACGAGGTCGGATTCGGTGCGGATTCGGTGGCCAGGGTCACCATAGGCCTTACGGGCGTAGATTTTGCCGTCCCGGGTCCAAATGTAACGCCATTTTAGTAGACGCGCTGACTCCCGGGCCGCGTAGTGCAGCCGCCTGTTCTCTCTGGTGAGGCGCTCATTCACATAGAACCGCGCCGGGTCCGCCGCGACGCCGACGCCCTCCGTGGTAGGTGTTCGGCGCACCCGGGCGGCTCTCAGGAATTCGTCTCGTAGGGAACGACGCGCCAGCCGCACCGCGATCGGGCGCGGGCGCATCGCACCCCCGCCGGTCTCCCGGACGATCCCCACGCGCTGGCAGCTAACCAAATCCTGCTCGCTCAGCCGAAGCCCGACTTTAGCCGCACACCCTAACACGATGTGGATGACGTTTTCCCCGTTAGTCTCCGGTACTCCGCTTATATCTACGTCATTAATAAGGGTGTCCTGTTCTCGCTCCAATAGATCCAGTCTAAGCTGGGCAACGGTAGACTCGAGTACCTGGATGCATTGCGTAGCCCCTTCGTCCACCTTCTTAGCTGAATCACGCTCCAGAGCATCCAGCCTTGCCTCCAACGCATCCATCCGTGTGTTGTAAGAGGTCAGCGCTTCCCTCACCTGACTCATCTCCTCCCTGAATTCCACAATAGACTCCCGGGTATGACGCAACTCCCCTCGCAGCTCCTCCCTGAACTGACGCAACTCAATGGCGAATTCAGAGTCCCGCGATGGTGCGGCAAACGCCTCCACCTGAGTTAAGTCCGCCATGGACTGATCCGCTGGCAGTGGACTGAAACCGCTCTCAGGTGTCCTCTCTCTTTCAGATCTAAGCGGCTGGGCACTACAACTCGGACATCTCCACGTCGGGAGCACCTGCGCGTCCTGCGGGATGCCGACGCATGCGCGGTGGTAGCACCCGCGGCACCCGCAGGTTACTCCGTCCTGCGATGACATAAACTTTCCGCATGTAATGCATTTAGATGCCATTTTTTAGATGTGTTTAAATTTTTATATTGTAATGTTGTTTAATAATTTTAATATGAGGGTACTATGTTCGGATATTAAAGTGATCACTAAAGCGAAACTGGTTTAATTGTCGTAATTGGACACTGACAACATAACACCACACACACTGAGTCTAATATCTATTATAGAGTACAAATCAGCTGTAACAGTTAGTTATCTCCTTGAGAATATATTTTTTTGTACGGAGCTAACGTAAAGTGAGCAAACAGCACTGACGTCCGTGACGTCACTCTCGTCAATATGCACATTAAATATCTTTTAAATCATGTAACGAGCGCAATTTTTTTATTTATCTAGATAGAAGCGGTTTAATCTCTTTTCAAATGAAGCCGACAAATTGGATATCTCACTAAGGCGGAAGGTTTAGCAACCACCCGCCCATAAATGTATTGAAAGTCCACCTCTGCTATTTCTTGGCTGTACGACTAGCAATAAACCTGGTGTTTTCAATTTCGTGCAAAAAGAAAACTCCACTGAAGCTATAATTTTATAACAGTAGTTACAAAGCATAGCAATACGTAGGAAAATTATTCCTATTGGAAGAAATCCTTCCACATTCAAGTCTTATTAGCAAAACGCCTTTGTGCACCGTTACCTTGAAATCCTAATCGCCCTGGCTTTAGCCCTGTTTTAAGGCGATCATGTGGTAGTTCCCTTTCTGCATCCTCCTTTGTGCTTGGCACAGTGTTTTGGCTTACGTTGCTGCACTGACAAATATTTAAATTTTCTGGTTAAGTATAATATGAGTTCAGTAAATCTGTGATGAAATGGGTTTTCATTAGAGATGAATAGGATATCCGGTTAGTATCGGGCCGATCCGGCCTTAATTAACTATCTGGCCGGATACCGGATAGTGCGTAATATCCGACCGGATACTGGATAATACAAAATTTATGAAAAGTCCATAAAATTTATTTTGCTCATCAGAAACGACGGTCTTTCTGTCGCAGTCGGGTAAAAAGCTACTTGCAGCACGGTGGTCTTTGCAGTGACGTAGCACATGCCCACCCATTTAATTTACTCGGGGATATGTGTGACTTTCACGAGTGTGCACATTATGTACTTAGTCCAACAGGGTTATTTAGTATAATAATGCAGTGTAATATTTTATCCAAAATCAATCACGGTAAATTATACTGGATTTAAAATACAAATTTGCTCTCCTCCACAATGCTGGGGGTTAATGATTGAGCCCGTATTTCGAAACTGTGAATTCGTCCGAGTTCGGAAGAATTGTTCAGTTCAACGTTCAAATTATTCACGTTCAACGAAGACTTGAAATCACGTAGGCGCAAATTATACCAAGCGTCCAGGTCCAGGTACCAGGTTGCGTTATGCTGTCAAGGCAAAATTGTATGAATTTTTAATGCGCACGCCGACGCAGGCTGTGTCGACGACGCATGTTGCGTCGGTAACGCAAGTTGCGTCGGCGACGCAGGTTTATTAAGGACCGACCAAACCGGAGCTCAAAATACGCCATCGCTGTAATAACGCCACGAATAGTCGGGGTTTTAACGCGAGATGTCCACGCGATTTGTTCGACAAGTTTCACAAAAGCATTTTTTTATAGTAGCAGATTTTTACACCCTATTCCCATCTCTCCTCTCTCGCTTAACTCAGTAGTAATTGGTCCTAGAATACTAGTTCCTAAAGAGAAATGATGGTACTCGTCGAGATCTATGTTTTGGGAGACAGCTGTCAAACTTAAAACGGTTGTAACTCTGAAACTATTGGTCCTAGGACACCAGTTTCTTTAGAAACATTATTACACTCGTCAAGATCTGAAATTCAGGTGACAGTTGTCAAACTCAAATCTGTTATCCGAAACGTAGATCTCGACGAGTACAACAATATCTCTTTGGGAACTAGTGTTCTAGGACCTGCAGTTTCCGAGTTATAACGGTTTTAAGTTTGACAGCTGTCACTCGAAACGTAGATCTCGACGAGTACAATAATTTTTCTTTAGGAAATAGTGTTATAGGACCTGTAGTTTCAGAGGTATAACGGTTTTAAGTTTGACAGCGGTCACCTGAAATTCAGACCTCGGCGAGTGCTATAATTTCTCTTTAGGAACTGGTGTTCTAGGACCTGTAGTTTCCGAGCTATAACGGTTTTAAGTTTGACAGCTGTTACCTGAAATTCAGATCTCGACGAGTGCTATAATTTCTCTGTAGGAACTAGTGTTCTAGGATTCATTGTTTCTGAGTTACAACGGTTTCAAGTTCGGCAGCTGGCGTTATCGCAGTGTCAGCGTATTTTGGGCTTAGGTTTGGTCGGTCTCTAATGCTGTCACAAGTGTCAACTCAAAATTGTATGAACTTTTAATGCGCGCGCCGACGCAGGTCGCGTCGCCGACGCGCGCATTAGAAATTCATACAATTTTTAGTTTACAGCAAAACGCAAACTGCGTCGCCGACGCAGCTTGCGTCGCCGACGCAGCTTGCGTCGCCAAAGCAACGTGCGTTGCCAACGCAAGGTGCGTCGCCGACGCTTGATATAATCCGCGCCGTAAACACATGCAGTTGTGTCCCACCCCGCGGTCACAGCTTGCATAAACTTGTTCAGAGACGATGTCCATCCAAATATCTGGCCACCGGATATCCGGCTATCCGGCTAGGAGGCTGTACGTCTAACTATCCGTTTTTATGTTTCTAGATCGAGCGATTTCTCATAGAATAAACGAGTCGACGAGGGTCCTTTACCTACCTAATCTTGTAAGCCGCACCTACCATTTTTTAACTAGGTATGTGATTACCTAGTAACTTGGTTTCGTATTTTTTCTTTAAATCCTTATTAAGTTTTTTACAGTAGTGTCGTCTGCTTCTGTCGCTTCCCCGACCAGATTGGATCATGGTTACACATTCAATATTCATCACGATGCTTTCCCTCACCGTAAGACCATCGGTTAGAGTTAAACTAATGTACGTTACTCAGAACTTTGACCATGTTATAATTCACCAGATTATTAGCCAAGGGGGACTACCACAAGCCTTCCAAACGAGATTACTTAACCTTGTTTTTCAAATTAGTAACCTTAAAAAAATACATTATTTTAATTTTATTGTGGTTAGAACGTAGAGGGACTATAAAAAAGAGATGACAAGCTTATAATAATTCCATGCAAGAACAAGATCACAACATACAGAAACTGCTAAGAATGAAAAGATCGAAGACATTATTTGTTGTCCTTGTTGAAATATGAGATTTATTTGTTGGTCGCAATAGCAATCGCTATTCGACCAAATTGGGAATAAGTTAAGTCAAGCTTCAGTCCGGCATTTTATCTAGGATCATGAATCAAATTTTTATGACAAGCGCGTATACCCGAAAACTCACTTGCGTGTATTGGTAAGTAGCATTGGTAGATATTTAACGTATTTATTTAACCCGGCAGCCAGGTGACTCTTAGCTCATTTACTTTCCCTTTTGCACTTGTATAGGTATTTATTTTTGACAAATATCCAAAATTCTACTAAATTAAAGCAAGCGAAGTTAATTTTAAGTTATCCGTAGCAAGAGAGTTCAATGAGACTCTTTTCTTGCTATGTGAATTCTGGTTGAGCTTGAGCTCAATTGCGCTGTATCAGTAGCGGAGTACTGGTCCTCGCAAATTTGACCCGCCAATAGTCGACAATAACGCAGCTTGTTTTTACAATGTGTTCTACCCAGTCACATTTGTTAAATTTTTAAAATTCGCGCCTTCATGTAACTACATAGTTCTAAAGCGTGACTGTAGGTGTCGCTACCTGCCTCTTTCACCTCCCGCGCAATGCGTTGTATTGCACTGTATTTAACTTAAATAAAATACATATATGTAATTAACAACTATTCAAGTGGTTTTCGTTAAAATTATAACAACATTCATATCAAATGCAGTAGGTATTTATCAATAACATATATATATTGCAATCAAGAAATAAATAAAATATGAACCCTTTGTTAAAAATTAAATAAGAATGTTACATTTTATTCTACTTTATTCAGCTGGGTACAGTATTTACGACTAGAGCTTAAAATAAGTTGCATTTATGGAATAAGAATGGCGCCAAGTCATATATCAGGTTAAATGCGTACAAAACATTTACAGTAAATAACACAAGTTAATCGCAATATATATATCGCAACAACAACAGGTTAATTATACTAAACTACTTATTACAACTTGCCACAACTAATCGTACAGAAATGCTGTTTTCCAACCGTCGAGTACCCAACAGAGACGACATTTGTACATCGATTATAAACCGTCTACAATTCGCGTGACGCGACTGCCGTGCAAGGCCCCGCGACCTTATTGGCCGTTACCTAATGAATGAGGTGGTACATTATAGGCACACTATAACATACCTATGTATGTTTTTCAGAGCGGCTTTTTACTGTTGCGCTTCTAATTCAGTTTCCGACTATCTTGGTTATGAAAATTCAGGCAATACATCTACCTAATAGTCCCTCAATGCATGAAGCGGCTCATAATAATATCCTTATCCCTAAATACTGTTTTAATTTAATATCAACAAAGTTATTTATCGAATTGTAAACGCGAATTGTAAACGTTTTATAATCATTGTACAAATCCTGTCTCTGTTGGGTACTCGACGGTTGGAAAACAGCATTTCTGTACCATTCTATTATTGTAGTTATATTGCGATTAAGTTGTGTTATTTACTGTAATATTTATGTACGGGTGTAACTGGATATATGATTTAGCTACCATTCTTAATTTATAAGCTCTTGTCGTATATCTGGAGATGAATAAAGTAGAATAAAATGTATCATTCTAATTTTAAGAAAGGGTTAAAATTTTATTTATTTCTTGATTGCGATATACGTACTGTAGGTTCGTTTGATATGAATGTGTGATAACTGGGTAAAACACATCCTAAAGACAAGCTGCGTTATTGACATCATACAAAGCTATGATGACGCACGGCTAAACAGCATACGGCTAGCCAGTCCAAAGCTACAAAATCTTAAACACAAACAGAAAACGTTAACCGAAATCCCTTCCGAGAAATATGAACATCACCAAATATGTATATGACGGATGCGGTCATTAGTACGGACTCATGTGGTCAATAGTACGGACTCATGACGAAGAAAACGGAAGTGGGAGTGCGCCCTCTGGTGGGGCGTGCTGACAGAGTCTCGACGGCACGACTCGGGTGGAGTGGCGGCCATTCTTGGCGCGACCGCCGCCGAGGAGTGACGCGTCTTGAAACTGTCTCCACATTTCGTTTATAGAAAGTGTTATTTATGTTTGAAAATAAAGTAATTTTAAAATCACCTTTGAAATAAGAAAGTTAATTACCTCAACTGCCTATATTGTGATACTGCTCTGTTTTCAAGTGAAATTATAAGTGATGTACAAAAATGAATTGGAATAAATACAGTGGAGTAAATGTGAATCTTTTCTTTAATTTGTCTGGACGAATACGATCTAATACTGATAGCACCACCCTGATGACAATGATTCTGATACAACCCTTTCCTTCACGCGACGACATCAGAAGCGGTGATGACGAACGTAACGCCCAAGATATGGTATGATGAAAAGCGACAAAGAAAATGCAGATACGCTTCGTGGAAGCGTAATAATAAAAGGAAAGTGATTACTCGATCCAGTTGAGTTGCCTACATTAAAATATAAGATGATTAAACACGTTCAAAGCGCAGCCAAGAGTCCAAACACCCCGAGATATAAGGCAAAGACTTCGTCAGAGAGATTGGGGATTTATAAAGTAAACAACAAATCATCTGTATCAAATGGGCCATGGTCAAGGCAGACCCCGGGCCTTCGAGAGCACCACTGGGATATTGACACCATTATTAAAAATCGAGTGAAAATTACTATGGATGGCACTTTGGTATGGTTTCTTTGTTTTTGCAAAATTTAATTTAGATTACTCGTGTAAAATATGTTACTCTTTAAAAAAAAAATAGTGTTAGTTCAATCATTTGCGTAGTTCTAAATTAGCCAGCTAAAGTTTATTCAATGACTTTAAAGTAAATGCTTAGATTCATTTAGCAATGTGGTTTGACACCACAATTAAATTAATTGTTTAGATTTCTGCAGATAAAATTCAATCAAACGATTAAAAACGGTGTGTATTATTTTTTTATTTTTTAAGTTTTACTAATACAATTATTTTCTTCTATTGCATAACAATGGTGTACAACGGTTCGCTTCACCTTGGAGAACAACATTGCAATGCAACGCTGGACTGGTAGCCTCAACGTGATTGTTTCAACATGGGACGATGGTAGACAATCTGCGAGTGTTGCGTACATGACTGAGAAATGATGTGATATTAACAGTTCCTCTCTATCTGGTGAGTCCTTTACATAATTATTATTTGGTGAAAACCTGTCCTGAAAAGAGGCTCCCTAGCGGATTTTAGGAGTTATAGTTCGATAATTCATAAAAGTATTCTGACAGAAACACTATTGATGCCCTTAGTAGAGAGAAGGGCAGGTTTATTTGTATCTTTAGTGAAACTATAAATAGAAAGAATGTAAACAAAACAAAAACAACGTCAGTTACCTACAGTGTTACAAATTGTTGATATAGATGTCAAAAACTACTGCCAAGTTTAATAAATGTTAGCTTTTGCGAGTACCTATGTCTATTAATGTGGGCTGTCTGATAGAATGCTACTAAGAAAAAAATCACTCCACAAAAATAGTAATTTATGTTAAGTCCCTCCCAATGTTACAATGCACAGTGTTTAAAGTAAAATAGTAACATTTAATCTGAGATTACTTTACCATCTTGAAACATGGTACGCTATGATTTTACGTATTACCAACATCACGTCAGTTATCGGAAAACAAGAATAAGAAATACTTAAAAGCATAGTCCTTTTATTTTTATAAATTGAGTACGTAAGCATCGTTATGGTGGTGCTTCTGCTGATTGACTTCTTCTTCTTGATCGTTGCCTCACTGCTGAGGATCGTATAATCATCGGAGTTTGTTAACTGCATGTCTCATCGGTTTCGATCAGTCGCCTGATGTAATACGACGTTGACGAATGTATCGTTATGATATTTGGTCCACCCATCTCTTCGGACTTCGGCCTCTGGGTCTCTTGCCTTCGACTTTTCCCATCACCATAAGTCGTTACAGATTGCTGATTAAGTAAATATTTGATAATACAGTAAATGAAACAGTGTGGCAGGGATGCCGTAACAGTAAGTTTGTGGAACAATCAGCTGGTGTACTTTAGGATGTTGTGTCTTAGAGATAGGATAGGCTTTGAATGTGCAAAATTTCAATAATGATCCAGTACAGATCTCCGCGATTTTTATGCGAGCGGGACAACATGCCAACATGTATCGAAAAAAAAAAAGAGCAAAATTGATAGCGTGTTTGTTTACATTTAACCGGAGACATTCGAACGAAATTTTCCATATTTCAGTATAATGTTTATTATTGTGGTCGTAGTTTTCCAATGATATAGAAGATATCTGCGGCAACAATGGGATCACCCATATAAATTTCAGAAAATTAAAAAAAAAGGGTAGTTTGGTTAGTAATTTAATGTTATGTTGGTATCAAGTTATTAATCGAAAAATAAGTAAATACGAGTAAGTGAACTGATTGACGGTAGATAATTTCGAATTATGTTTTGAGTAACTAAAGATAAACCTGTGACTTAGTTCGACCGACCATTTGTACTATGTTAATGTGACTTAGTTTGACCTGGATAAAGACTGTGTTAGACGGATCTATCTAAGAAGCTAACTCAATATGTGACGACTATCGAGTCGAAGTTTTTATAAGATTTATGTGATAGTTTTGTTTTCTCAAAATTTGTTGCATCATCGGAAGGAGGTGGTCGTGTTTTATCAATGATGGTGGGCTGATGGAGCCTATGGGAGAGTTTTATGCTTGCTTACCGGCCTAATGGAGGCTATGGGAGCGTGACTTTTATAGAAGGTAGTTGTTTCAAGCTTTGTGAGAAAATGTTGAAAGTCCAGATATTTTGGTGATTTTTGAGAAGTCGGTTTTATAAATTAACTTTAGCTTCGAGTACTGAAATTTCCTTGATTACCGATATTAAGTAACTTTTTCGAGTTCTGTTGTTGGACCAGCAAGATAAGGTAGTGTAAGCAATGGTGAGATTTTATATCCTTCTGCCAGTACAAGTTTAGTAGTACCTGAACTGTTGTTGAAGTCAAACATCCTGATTTATTTGGCTGACTTGGAGTGGCCTGGGAGTCATGTGTGTGACTCATTGGGCTAAGAGCCTCGAAAGTCTCGATGTTGTGGCTGTAGATGGCAAATTGAATGTTGTACTTTTTTTAGAAGGCGGCTGGATATGGGACACCTTCATTATTACAAACATTGTTAAATCGTTTCAAAATGGGAGCTTAAACGTTACGTTAAGTCTAGATAGAGTATACTAGTTCGAACAGTTAAAATCGTTGACCATGATTATTACTTGTTTAGTTTTGGTGTTGTAACAGATGGACTGCTGTAACCCATGACTGGCGTATCAGATAGACGGGAGAGCTTCTTATTATTAAACTCCTGATTTAGTTTTGATATTGAGCATAATGTTGTTTTTGTATCACCGTGAACAATTGTTCGGGTTTGTGACGATTACTTGCTGTGTAACTCGTAGACCGTAGCTGAGAGTCTATAGACAGCTATTAGTGATTTTAGCAATTTCATATTGAAAAGTATACTGTATAGTCTAACAGTAGATACCTACGCACAGGTTATATAAGCACGGCTACTAGAGTGGTGCCCCTATATTATAGATGGATATATTACTAGAGTCTAAAAGTACCTACTGGTTTAAAAAATGTGACGAATGAACAACACTGAGCTGATATGTTGGCAATGTTTATGAACTTCTTTTTATTTGTCCCGCCTGTGTGGCTACCGCCAATGTGGCTCCCGACTGTGTGGCATCCCGCCTGTGTGGCATCTCGCCTGTGTGGCATCCCGCCTGTGTGGCATTCTGCCTGTTTGGCATTTCGCCTGTGTGACATAAAGTCTTTGTGACATTTAGTCTGTGTGGCATTTAGCCTGTGAGGCATTCCGCCTGTATGGCATTTCGCCGGTGTGGTATTTTCCTGTGTGGCATTTCGCCTCTGTGCCATTTACCCTTATGTGACATTTTACCTGTATCGTGCCATGGCAGACGTGATACAGGATAAATAATTAATAGACTCGTAGTTTGACGATTAGAGTGGCACTGACCAGAGTGACACCCAGTCTGTGTGGCACCTAGTCTGTGTGGTATTTCGCTTGTGTGCAGGTCCAGTTGCGTGCCGGCCCGGTTGCGTGGCTGCCCGCCAGATAGCGTTCGTCAGTATGGTGGTTCGCCTTTGTCATTTCTCCTGTATGGTAACATTACTCTTATTTTTTAAATTAGGATGGCGCTGACGGATGACCAAAAATCATATGGCATTTAATGAAGGAATTTTTTGATCACACTCGAAGTAACATTGGGTCTTTTGCTGAGTACTGATAATTGTACGTAGGCATGTCACATATTTGTAGTGAATCTAAGTGCCTACAGTAATGGAGGTCGGGGACAATACGCGAGCTTTGTGATTGCAGCGAGGGGAAAACACTGGTTTCATTGGTAGTAATTGTGATACGGTTCATAGTCTGGTGTCCTGTCATGCCTCTCTAATAAACCGTAGCTGAATTTATGTCGGCAATTTATAAAGAATAATTTGTGTACGAGATGATGTTGTTCTGTAAAGTATCTCTCAATCTACGGAAGTTTAGTATGATAAATGATAATGTACGTATGTTTTATGTGTACACAAATAGCAGTTACTTAAGTATTGGTGGGTTAATGCAGTCGTGATAGATACAATCACGTGATTTATAAGACTTACTTGGGTGATGTGTTGTGGTCAGAAGTGACCGAGCGAATATGGCACTGTGGTATGGTTTTCATGTTTCAGATAACACACGAGGACGTGTGTATAGCAGGACGGCCGTGACGGATGCGGTCATTAGTACGGACTCATGTGGTCAATAGTACGGACTCATGACGAAGAAAACGGAAGTGGGAGTGCGCCCTCTGGTGGGGCGTGCTGACAGAGTCTCGACGGCACGACTCGGGCGGAGTGGCGGCCATTCTTGGCGCGACCGCCGCCGAGGAGTGACGCGTCTTGAAACTGTCTCCACATTTCGTTTATAGAAAGTGTTATTTACGTTTGAAAATAAAGTAATTTTAAAATCACCTTTGAAATAAGAAAGTTAATTACCTCAACTGCCTATATTGTGATACTGCTCTGATTTCAAGTGAAATTATAAGTGATGTGCAAAAATGAATTGGAATAAATACAGTGGAGTAAATGTGAATCTTTTCTTTAATTTATCTGGACGAATACGATCTAATACTGATAGCACCACCCTGATGACAATGATTCTGATACAACCCTTTCCTTCACGCGACGACATATATATATCGAAAACAAGCATTTGACGCGTCTAGACTGTTAAATAAGTGTTCGCAGTGGTTGAAAACCAGTTGTCAATGTCGTACCGTTATGCCGTCTCTTTTGCTTGAAAATAAAGCAAACCCTTTCCAGGTAAACAAAAAAATTGCATTTCCCGCCTTGCAAAAATTTTGCAATTTGCATATTTCTAAAAGTGTGCAGTTTGACGGTTTGACAGATTGCCCATTTGAGAGACTATGGGAGCACTGTCCTTGGCTTGATAAATGACAGGCGACCAATTTCCGTATTCGCAAACCATTGTTTGTGATTTTTTTGCTTCGGTTGTTTAGATAACGGACAATGCACGTAGAACGTTTATATTGGTAATAATATAATCTTACCAAAATTATAAGTTAAAAAAATACCTAAATATTGTTTGCCTTCGTCGGTCGACTACGCAAAAAGTACCGTGTGGGTTTCATGCATTTCCACACACGAGCTTAATTGCCTAGATTATGAAATGCAATAGGGCATAGAAAAATAATACTAAGATCTTCAAAAGCTGAAACGGTAGTCAGTAGGTACCTGCCAGATCGGGACCTAGATCAGTTAGCTACTAAGTAGATTTACGGTATTAGTGGCAGACCAGTCATTAACTGAAACCCGTGAGAGCCAGCGAAGAGAATCGCAATGCCAAAGGCTTCGGCTTGAATGACAGAGCGCCTAGTGTGGTCCGCAATGACGGATCGCCTTTGATACATATTTAATGACAAACGATTGGGGGTTTGCGACACAGTCTGAAAAGGTTCACATTGTGACCGTGTTACGATTTGACAGATTTGCAACCGGATGGGAAGGCTTTTGGGGTTTGTGGTCTGTTGTTGGGTAACGGTATCATTGCGGATGTCTCAATCAATACACACCAAGGTTCGTCCAGCTATGCAAGAGTAGGTTTTTTTGTGAATGTATGTTAAAAAAAAAAAATTTTTGGACAATTAGCACAACGCCTTGATAACTCTATATTGTCGGCTATCTTTGACTTCGGCCGTGGCTATGACTGCGCTGTCTCGTGGTAACCATTGGTCACATTGTCTGACGGTGATCAACTTAAGTTGATCGCTCGATAGTTGACCGCGGGACAAAATTAGCTTTCTGTCGTAAGACAGCGTAAAGTATAATACGACTACAACTTATGTGAACTACAATGAAGAACTTAACATCAAACATGACAATAACTTTGAACTACAACAGCAAAGGAATTTTAAGGACAACGCCTGGGACTGTGGATTTTGTGGTGAGAGTAGTTAAGTGTAGGTCAATATGGCTGCACTGTGGTAATGTTTGGTAATGGTTACACATTATGGACGTCAGAAAGTCCATAAAAACGGTCACTTTTCTCGCTTATTGCACCGTTGGGAATCCGTTGTTGCGAAAATAACTTACTTTAATTTGCTTTAAAGGAGATGACCTAAGGGCATCTGTAAAATATACAGCTGCCTGTTTGTGGAAGCGAGTTTGTTCTTTATTCGTATAGGGATAGAGGTGATATTGGTGGTTGCGTATTGTGGGCATTAAGCGCTGGCCAGCCTGTCATTTTGAATCGAAACCCCTTCCGCGTCGGGATTATGTCGTCAAAGTAGTACGGACAGCAGAAAAATATGTTGTACTCGTATGTTTATTTTAATAGTTTTTAATTTATCAAGTGTTTCGTTTTAGGAAATCTCTGTAATGCATTTTGTGAAAAATAAAGAGTTTGATAGTAACATTGAAAGGGGCAAACAGGGCATGGCCCGTTTCATGCCTTGAATAAAGAATTGGATATCGTAATACCCCAATTTCATAAACGTCGATTTATACGGGAGATATCGAACAACTACCTACATTATTCTTTTTGTTCCTGCGCATAATTTTCATGGCGAAGGAGGCCAGTCTTTTGCGCAGTAATTGATCAAGATTCAGGATAGACACGGCGCAATAGGTCTTCTACAGTCTAAATACAGTTTGCTTAATCTACAATGTAACAAGTGATCTGGAGTTCGTGGCGTCGTTACTTCTGGATTTCTGGACTAAATATCATGTTTTGTGTCAATCAGATCATTCCGATAATTCTAGTACTTACGGTGGAAATTTTATATAATATTGGGTGTTTCATTCCATTTGCATTGGATGGTTCGCTTCCAAGTCATAAAATATTTTTTTATTTATTTATTATAAGCATTACCATTCATCATCATTGTCCTAGCGCTTATCCCGGCCTCTGACAGGGTCCGCTTTCCTACTCAATCTTCTCCACTTCGTCGGGTTTCGCCATCCTCTATTTCTCTCGTCGTAAGCCGTTGGCTCTCGCATTCGACTCAGCGATATCAATCCAAATCCTCATGTATCCCTGAGGCTTACGCAACACGTGACCAAACCAGCGCAAACGAACCTCCTCGATCTTATCTGCGATATCCCTCACGCCAAGGCAGCCGCGGATATACTCGTTACGTACTCGATGGAGTTGCGTAACACCGCACATCCACTGCAGCGTTTTCATTTCGTTGGCGTGAACTTCGCGAACGTGGTTCGTCAGCGCTGGCCATCTCTCACAGCCATAGAGCATCACCTGTCTAATTATACTCTTGAATAAATAAATAAATAATAGTGAACAAATTCACACAGCGCCATCTAGCCCCAAACTAAGCAAAGCTTGTACTATGGGTGCTAGCTAACTGATATACTTTTTTAAATATATACTTATTATACATAGAACACCCAAACCCGTAGCAGAAATTAAAATTCTTCATTGAAATTTCTGCCCGGCCGGGAATCGAATCCGGGACCTCATTCGTGGCTGACTGGTATGTTGACCACTGAACCACTCAGGTTGTCATGTCATGTATATAAGCCCTTTGAGCTTTACAGGGATTTGGTGGTCACAGATGACTGCCGTGAGTTGCCGCCATTTAGCCCAAGCTGCAGAGATTCGGGAATTGACATCGGGGCTAATATCGCCGGATTCGTGAATCAGGTATCCGAGGTATTTGGATTTATCTCTGAATAGAATTCTGGTTGATGTATTTTATGTGACATTAATTATCACTGCATCTGTTGGCAAATGACACTGAGCTCCCCGTGGAGGACAGTATCCTACGTAGGCGACCGGGTCTCCCAGTTTGTAACCCTAAGACAGCACGTACTAAATTTGCTGGTCGCCACTTCAACACGATTGGATCTAAATTGTATTCAGTTAACAAAGTTCTAAAAACGTACGCCTTGAGCAAACACGAATCTAATTTAAACGAATCTAATATCTCTAATATCTAATATGGTCACCAACCGGCAAGGTAGAGCAGGTAGAGCAATCTGGGATATTTCGTGAGGTGGCGAGGGTCTCATCAGGGAGGAATATCAGAGACTTGTGGCTAACCAGCTACATGGGCCCTCAATTTTTTACGGTCGGCCAGCGGCGGCACCATACTTCGGATTCCGCTGCCCTCTGAAACCAGGCATAGACATAGACATAGACATAGATCAAGCCAGCAGTAGAAAAAACGGTTACGCAGAGCGACCACAACTGTTCAGATTCATCCTTCTAGAGGGCTACTCCAGGTTTCGCACCGAAACACTGCTGGGCCGCTTGACGACGCGTTAGCCTCCTCTCTTTTAGTGTCTATGCATGAGTGAGGAATGGATTTGCTACATTAAATTACTTTATTATCAATAACTTTGTTTGAATTTGTAGTTAACTTCAATTATTGTGCAGGATTCGTAAAAAAATTATAGGCACAAAACTAGTCAAAAAGGCGGTTTGAAAATAAACCGCTTTTAAGACATACATAACAATATAAAAGTAGTTTAAAAACAATAAGAGAAAAGTTGTGCGATATCTACTTGGCTAAAAGGCGGCAATATGCCGTTAGCCGCTTTATTGTTATGGACTGGATCAATTTTGGTATTGATTTAAATATGCTAAAAAGTTAAACTGCTTTATATGTAAATGTTGAATTCCATATCTATAAAGCAGTTACGCTTTAGCCGCCATTTAGTACTGTATACCTACTTAAAACAATCTTTAAATTTTGCTAGTATAGAAAGGAAAGTATGCAATTTAGTGACATAAATATTATTATTTAACAAGAGGAACGTTTTTCATGTAAAAGAAGAAAAGCTCCTTGCTTTTGATGACTAGCATCGGTTTAAAAAAACTCTCTCCTTTTTCGGCACTAGCTCAAAACTAGTTTTGTCATTTAGCCGCCTTCTAGCTTGAGGACGGCAGTACAGTAATCGGGAAGGGATTAGTATGGCCTACGATGGTTTTGACGACGGCTCCAGTATAAGCATACATATCCTGTATAATACTAATGTACGCTTCGGGCACAGACTAGCATTACCATTACAGCGAGGTAAACCAATAGAATAACGGAATGAATAACAGAAGAATGTTTGACATATTATGAACACTAACTCCATTATTATAGATTCACTGTAACCTATTTACAATAAAATAGGTACTTATTACGTATGTTATGTCAGATACAATAAAATAATTGATATCAGTACCATATTTCGATTACAGTTTTTGTAGTGACCTTTTGTGACACTTGCCAATAATAACATACAGGTATCGGCCGTAAATATTGCACATCGGATAGTTGGGCTTCGTAGAGCATCGTCTCTGTCGCACGCGTGTGAGTAAATACGAAGCCGAAACTAGCCGATGTGCATTATTTATGGCCGATACCTTTAACATGTCATAAGTAAGTATATATTTAAAAGTATATAAGTAGTTTATCAGTTATCTAGCACAATAACACAAACTTGGATTGGATTGGGGCTAAATGGCGCTGTGTGATGGTCCAAGCTTTTTTTAAATTGCTATCATTATACTCCGTCGGACATCACACGGCAAAAGTGCTAGCTCTGCTGACGGTACCTGTCGCCCACATAATGGAAGGGTTCCCGTGGCCGCTCCCAGTCCAGTGTCCACTGGGCTACTGCGGTCGATCGCAATTCTATTGTCCGCATAATGTGCTTGCGTGACTCGTGAATATTTCGTTAGTTTTTGCGGTGTCTCATACAATTTTCGCGGCCACTATTGCGATTTTGACTGACTATTGTTGTGTTAGCTACCTATACTATTTCGTTAACTGTATTTCAAATCACAACATTTTTTGTGTACAACTACGAGTATCTATGTAGGTACATGTTCCCAATGCTTGTTTTCGACTCATAATTTAATTATGTTCATGTTCCTCGAAAGGGTTTTCGGTTAACGTTATCTATTAGTGTTTGTCGTGAGCTGAACTGCCACTGCTAGCTATGCACCATGGAGATGCGATGTGAGAAGCTGCATGATCATTTATAAGACTGTCACGCAGCTCTTTGCGATTCGTTCTACTTATCCCGCATTCTTGAAACTATTAATTTATTGATCTATTTAATCTATATAATTAATTTTAGCCGGCCGACTGGAGATACTTAGACCTTACAGAATACCGCAGCTAAACAATACTATTTTAAATAGTATTGTGTTTCTGCCGGTGCGTAAGGTCTCCAGGGTACCGATTCTGGTGTGCAATGCAGTTGTTATTATGTTGCAATGTAACTGTGATGTTACTATTACTACGTCGAGGTATCGAGTCAGTCCCAGCATCATCCCAGTTAAATTGCAGTTAAATCACTGTTCGACCTTTGACACGTTTTCGTTGACAGGATTGAAGGCAGTTTGACAACTAAGAAAGATGCAACTTAGTAATTTATTTATTTATTGGAATTTGGAGTACCAACAGCCATATAAAACCATAATGCAACTAAGGTACCAGAAAACGAAGTGTGGAAAAGTTCGAACTCATGAAAGTTGCAACTCAACATCTGTCATTTGAATAACAATCACATGAAAGTTGCAACTCAATATCTGTCATTTGAATAACAATCACACGTTTGACATGCGATGCAATTGTAATGTTACTGCAACTGAGACGATTTCCGTACCAGAATCAAATTCAAATTCAAATTCAAAAATAATTTATTCAAATTAGGTTTCGACGAAACACTTATGAACGTCACAACATAACAGTAAAAACACTTAAATGAAGATCTTAAATACTAATTTCTACATACAAATTTAAATATAATAATAATATAATCCATGTCAATAAAATTTAAAAATGATAATAATTATCATAACAATAATTCATAATCACACAATAATAATGTCAATACAAAAATAATATTTGTAATAAATAATGTCATAATTTATCTTCATCATATACATAATCGAAGCCCAGTGCTCTATGTATTTGGGGAACCGTGGTTTTGGCAGTGGAGGCATTTGCCTTTTAAGAATAAGAATCATTTATTGCCTTTTTGCTGCCAGAGCAACGTGTTATAGATTTAGGCAACACATTGGCGATACTCTTGGCGTTGCTAATGTCTATAGGCAGTGCCTACCGGCCTACCGTATGGCATAAAAAACAAAATACAAATTTAGAAAAATTCGTTTTAATCTCTACGAAAACGGAAAACTATGATTTGCATAGGTGAGCAAAGTACACAGCATAGTAAAGAGCAATGAGCCTGTGACTGGTCCGACGTTGGTCGCGGGCGTTGCGCAAGCCGCGCCCACCGCGGCGATACGTAGCCTCGACATGTCAAAATGGCGGAACATAGTACTGTACTTACCTCAGGGGTGCCCAAAGTGTGCGCCGCGGAGCCCTGGGGCGCCGTGCAGAGTAAGCAAGGGCACCGCGCACGCTACCATTTTCTTGTCTCATGAAACTAAACTTAGATATTCATGTGTACAAAATAAAGATGACATCGAAAAGTTAGCCTGAATATACAAACATTGTCATGCTCAAGCTCTACCAGAATTCACAATGCAAGAAAAGAGTCTTCTTGAACTCTCTTGGTACAGAAAACATAAAATTAACTTCACTTACTTTAATATGGATATCTGTCTAAAATGAATAGGTATTTACCTATAGAGGTACAAAAGGGAAGGTCAACGAGCTAGTGAATCAGTTGGCTACCGAGTACAAATACGTTACATATCTACTATCTAATACTACCTACCAGTACACACGAGTGTCATACGATAGTTTTCAACACACATCAACTATTTTTACTCCAAGCCAATATCATTATATATCTACAGGTTAACGCCAAGATGACCACCGCTTTGTGTGTCTGTCTGTGGCTTCGCCACCTATGCTGTGGTGACTGCTTACCATCAGGCAGGCCGTAAGCTTTTTGCCACCTGTGTGGTATAAAAGATATCGTAACTCCCGAACGGATAGACCCGAGTGTTTATCTATATGTAGTAATTATATGGACAAGCATTTTTGAATCAACATTTTTGTCGTGTTATCAGCGACGCACTGATAACGCAGAAGGGTTCCTATTGAACCGCACCGACACAATGAATCGCCAGAAAAGTATGTTTTGTGCGCCGGATTGAGAACAATACCAGATATAAAGCAGATTTTGCACGTTTACTGCTAAGTAGATCCTACAAATGCACGAGACAATAGCAGAGCCGGTCCCTTTCTAGATGCTACGTTGTTTAATTGTAAGTCTGTAGCATTTATTGCCGGGTTTACTGTGAATATGCAAATTACAATATTTTTACAAGTCATCTTGTTAAATTCTTAGGGGTCCCTTATAGTTTTGCCATGTCTTTTTGTGTAGATACCTGGAAAGGGTTTGGTTCAGACTCTTTTAAAACATAATAACATAGAAGTACCAGACAAAAGGAAATAACAGGTAAAGATTTGCATATAAATTTTAAATCCGGTGCAACTTTATTTTAACGAAAATTTGACAAACCACAAGCGCACAATCACACCTATAATATTTCGCTGGCTTCGATAGCGTAATATTGTAAATATGATCAAACTACGTATACCAATTTTACTAACAAGCGATCCCCGCAAGTCTCTTGCTTATATTATCATACTTAGGTATTGACATAGGAATTTGTTTAGATCTGTTCGTCGACATAGGGCATGTCAATAATACACCTTTTTCCTTGGTACTTAATCAGGATTTTTGCGGACGAAATAAGCCCGCTACAGGCTACAAGTCTGCCACGTCAGTCAGTCAGTAAAGTCAATATAAAATTTTAAAATTTGACGTATCTAATATGTACCTACCCTAGAATTATTCGTTCGTATTTCCGGATTGCAATGTGTAAACATGATCCAATCTGGTCAGGTTCCCCTGGTAGCAGTATTGCAGAGATCAGATGAAGCTTTCAGCGCTGTGTTTGGCTGCTGCCATTCATAGCATTAAGCTGAGGCTGGTCCAATTTGGTCCGAGGACGCATCGCCCTGCTTTCCTAATATGTATGTATTTATTATGTTAGTTTTAAGTATTTGAATGTGTTATTGGACCAAATATAGTTACGTCTATGTCTATGTCTATGTCTATGACAGTCGCCCCACTGTAATTATCTGATATGCCAAATCCTGGATCATGGTCAAGGCGGACTCCGGGCCCTCGTGCGCGAGAGCACAATCGGGACATTGTCGCCAAGAGGTTTTTTTTGCTAATAATTCACCGAATGTTGTGCTTGATCGTCTCTGGTTTATCGGTGTTGAAAAGTGAATTGACATATCTGCAAAGAAAGCGGAGTTAAATTACACAATCTAGGTTTGCCAACTTAAAATTATTCGTTGATGTTTATTTCTTTCCTCATACAAAACCTAATTCTGCGATGAAGCTTACTTTTGGTTGAATGATGAATAAACGCACGACTGCCACATGACAGAAATTATATTCCAACACAAATGCCATAAAATGATCTTCTAAAAAAGAAAATCATTGCAATATAAATAGAGTTTTTGATCACGATAGTTTAAAATTAACACTTCCGCAATGCCTTACTTTGCAATTATTTTTTACCCTTTGCGCACCATTGTCATGCACAGGGGCCCCTTAACAATGCAAACAACCCTTTCTACGCCACAATTCCCGCGCCCCTGCCCGCGCCCCTTCTTAGCCCCGCCCACTGCCAGTGCCATAAACCACCCTGCGCCGGACCGGGAAATTCATTCCTGCTTCACACGCCGAGTGGACCACACTGCAGCTTCTTCTCGTACGAGTCATCTCTGCATCCTTATCAAAAATGGAAACACCATTAGATCTTTCAAAGAAATACGAAACATTGCTACCAGCGCATTTATCCAACCATGCCTGGTATCCGCACGGTCTGCCGATATTCGCGCCGCAAGCCCCGCTTCGTCCTCCGTCGCCGATGGCTTCACCGCGGTCGGTGTCTTCATTGTCGGGTCATAGCGTGGGTCGGTATATGCCGTACCCCATGCTGCACCCGCCGGTACCGCCGTTACCACAGCCGCAGCCAGCTACGCCACCGCACGTACTGCCGATATTTACGCCGCAAGCTCCGTTCCATCCTCCGTCGCCGATGGCCTCACCGCGGTCGCTGGATAGCGCCGGGTCATCATTGTCGGGTCGTAGTGTGGGTCGGTATATGCCGTACCCCATGCTGCAGTCGCCGGTTTTGCCAATACTACAGCCGCAGCCAGCTACGCCACCGGAGTCGCCGGAGCAGTACAAAGTTGACAGCGACCCGGAATATAAATTGTTTGAAGAAACCGCGATGGCTGCAATCCGGGCGCGGAATGGAGGCGACGTAGTTTCAAGCAATCCGCGAATGTGCCGCGTTGTCCGTTCCGACCGCAAGGAGGATGAGGCCTATAGACGGCAGCGGGACAAGAACAACCAGGCAGCTAAAGAAAGCCGGAACAGGAGGAAGGAACGTGAAATAAAACTGGAGCTCAAGGCGCAGTTCCTCAAGCAGAAAATCGGGAGGCTTGAGGTTGAACTGCGCCATAGGACGTGCGTCAGTTGCCAACAGCGTCTGTATTTATAGGACGATTATAATGTGAATAGTGTGCGTATTATTTATAGGTGTTCTTAGTATAGTTTTATTTTACTTAGGTAGTTAGTAGGAAGGAAGGTAGGTAGTTAATTAGGTATTGCTTAAAGCATAAAAAGTTATTAATTTTTTGTTATTCCAAATAAGTTATATCAAAGCAGGTCTTATCATTAAATGAGTAAATAGATCAAATAATTTGTTTTCTATCAAATATTTATAAATTATCTTTAATTGATAGTTTAATTTGTATGTTTTAATTATTAGATATTGTGAAAATAGACAGGGATAAGCCCCAGTGACACATGAGAGGAGTGATAATGGTGCTTAAACCTGCCGGTATTAGATAGAGGTCCCGTCGGATGCCCAAGAGCTGGTGGATTGACATAGCGGAGTTGGGTGCGAGGGCCAATTGCTTACTACGTGAGGATACCCAAGACCGGGCGAAGCGGAGAAGAAATAGTAGGAAAATGGACCCTGGCAGAAGCCGGGACTGACCGGATGATAAAGATACTATCAAAAAGTCCACGTGTTACTTAATAAATTTGAAGGTTGAAATGTAGGTGTATGCAACTGTGTTTGTATTGTGGAATAGTATTCCTAACCCACCAGACTCGTATAAGTCTTACTAATTAATTTATTTGTATTTGTGATATTTAATAAAATTGTATGTATATTGTGTACATAAAGAGTCCCAAATCAGATTTACCCACTATGAATTCCAAATAAATACATTTATACAAAAACAGCCATGTGTTTATTTTTTCTTAAATCGTTAGTTTAGGAGACAATGCTTTAGGTATATGCTGCATGAGTTGAGAGGGCTTTGGCAATGGAGGGGCCTCGCCTACTTACCTACTGCCAGAGCAACGTTTTTTACTGGGTCGCTCGTTGGACAACGCTCTAGTTATAAGTACCCCAGTAATGCAAACATACGGTATAATCACACAGTACATCGGTACAGTACGGTTGGGGTCGGCAACGTGTGGGTGATGCCCCTGGTATTGCAAACGCCCATAGGCTGCGGTGACTACTTACCATCAGGCAGGACGTAAGCTTGTTTGCCACATTGGTGGTATAAAAAAGAAAACGCGTCATAAAAGAAGAGACTTGTCAAGAAGCAGTAGAGGCGATTTTGCTAAAGTAATCGCCTACTGCGCAAGTCGAACCACGTGACCCGCCAAGTCTCTTCTTACAAGACACTAGTTATAACTGCTTACCATCAGGCGGACCGTATGCTTGTGTTAATTTTTTTTTATGTAATACGGACAAACGGGCTAGCTGGCCAACTGGCCAACTGATGGAAAGTAGTCACCGCCGCCTATAGACATCAGCGAGACCAGAGGCGCCACCACAGAACACGATAGAAGTGGCATCTTCGCCATTAGTACCGAAACCGATGCCGCCGTTCCCAACCCCACTATTTTTACCACTACTCATGCAACTTAATATGCACAGGCGTAAGCACGCACACGCAAAGTCAAACGGAGCGCCGTAATTAGTCAATCGGTCACTACCACATACACACATTGCGTTGCGTGTGTGCTGTAAATCCTCTCAGAATTGACATTTACGCTAGGGATTGACAAAATCGAATTCTTGTCGATATTAATATTTCGATAAAATTCTAACTATTATTATGGTATTTATTATTTAATAATAATGAATTGAAAATGTTATTATATTGAGGGGGGTGAGGCAGGGTTCAAGGACGCGTAGAGAGGACATAGAGAGAGTAGGCGTACTGTAGATTTACCGTAGGGGTATGGCAGGAATATGTCAGGAGTACTATAGTGTGTGACGTCCTGAGTAGTTCAGTGGTAGTAACATGCTAGTTTGCCATACAAGAGGTTGCGGGTTTGTTTCCCGGCCGGGCAGAAATTAAAATGATGAATTTTAATTTCTGTAACGGGTCTGGGTGGAATATGTATGATTAGTATGTATTTAAAAAAAAGGGTATAAGTACTATATCAATTATCTAGCATTCATAATACGAGCTTTGCTCAGTTTAGGGCTATATGGCGCTGTGTGAATTTGTCTACAATTAGGTACGTATTTTATGTTAGTGTTAAGGTAACTGCATCATACCTCTACCCCACCCGTGTCCTTGCTGTGCCCCTACTAAAAACTAATATCAAAATTGGTCCGCAATTGACGAAAATTTCAAGGAACACACGTACCTACAATAAAAGAAAATTCAATCGAAATAAAAATCTTCTCCTTTTTTATGTCAATTCTACTATACTACAAATATATTATATCGATAAACAAAATAATTTATCGATAAGGTCGGTTCATGTGCACAGCACTAGATTGGGCGCAAAGTGTCCTTGGGCGCGGGTGAATATTTTTCCTAAAATATTGATAAACACAAGGTTTTTAGACTTAACGGTGAAATGAAATCACTCCTTTTGTTTTAGAAGAAGAAGAAGATGGCATATTTTTCACATTTTAGACACCGATTTTTTTGATGCGCTCTCCGTTGAATTCCGCAAGAGACTGACGGCGCGTTCGCGCCTTTTGTAGGAAATTAGCCCATTTACGCATAGTTGTGGCGCGACTGCACCGCCTACTTAGCTTTTCTAACTACTTATTTTTCTATGGGCGCCACCAATGCGTTGATCGCCTCTAAGTAGACCTCTTCTTAGTTTTGACATTACCTACCCCATCGGTGTAGGGATGTCTGTAGGCGCCGACAGATAGCTCAGGAACCATAGTTAAACAAAGAACCTTCGTTTATTTAGGTATTTTATGTAGCGTGAGGTAGGTATTTTATACAGGAAATGAGGAAATATAAAACATTTTTTTACACATGGATGTGGCGTGTGTTCTGGCGGTTTGCGTAGCGATACCGGATTGCAATTCAGAACTACAATTTCGTATTTTTCGAGAAATATAGAAAAGAAAGAAAACAAAGGTACAAAAAGCTAAGCAAGTACCTAATCACCTAAGTAAGTAACTACCACGTTCTCCGCATATTTGAACAGCCAGTGTCTCAAAATGTAGCCCTATCTGCTTACCATAGCTACATAGCATCGATTTTGAGATATGGCCTAATAATCTGATGTAGCTAATAGCCAATAGGTGATCATGATCAAGGTGGACCCTGGATCCACGCGCGCGAGACCTCAACCGGGAAGAGAAATTAGAGAAATAAAATTATTTTTCTTCCTATTTAAGGGAAGAAAACCCTCGGCAGAGGTAGCGTTTGGCCTCCTGGCTCAGGGTCAGGGCGAGAGGGAGAGAGGAATTATCGGATAATTCTGCATCGCTAGCACAATGTATTCTCGCGGGCGATAAGCGAGAAAAGGCGCGATAGATACTGCTATCTCTTTCATCTTAGTATTAAGAGAAGGAAAGAAACCAAGCCATACTGCACGGTGAGAGAGAGAGAGAAGTATCTTTCAATACGAAAATGAGAGAGATAGCAGGATGTACTTCGCGCCATTTCTCGCTTGTTTTGCGCGAGAGCACATTTGTGCCAGCCACGCTGGCGTTATCCAGCAAGACCGTTCGCTTTAGCCTCACTTTCACTTTTACTAATCACGCAGCCTCTTCACATGGCCAAAAAATCCTACGCGATACAAAAAAAAATATAAAACAGATTCGAAAGCATGGGCTAATTATGACGACAATTAATAAAACTAAAGATTGTACAAGGGATGCTCGGTGCGTCGGTGGCCGAGCGGTTAGTGTACCTATCTGACTTTTAAGCGAGAGGTACCGGGTACGAATCGCACAGCGGCCATGAACCAATGACTCTTTTCTTAGCAATGTACATTACTAGAACTCTAACCGACGCTCTTACGGTGAGGGAAAACATCGTGATGAAATTTGCACATTTAAGCGACTGAATGTGTAACCATGATCCAATCTGGCCCGGTTCCGTTGGTAGCACGGAGGTCAGATGGTGGTCGCCCCACTGGAATTATCTGATCTGCCGAATCCTGAATCATGGTCAAGGCGGAGCCGGAACCCTCGTTCGCGAAAGCACGGGACATTAACGCCAAGATGATTATTTATTACTTTAAAAGGGATCCGACAGAGTACAATGGGGAAGCGACAGAAGCAGTCGCAGCGCAGCAAAAAACTTAACAAGGGTTCGAAGGAAAAAAGTACGAAGCCATGTAACTACATCGTTAAAAATACTATGGTAGGTGCAGCTTACAATGGTATCTACTATATATTCCTATAGGCAAAGGAACCTCGTTCATTCAACAAAGGCATGAATTATGCAACGACCCAACGAGTATAAAACGCGGTTGCATGGCGACGCCCCGCGACCCGTTTCGATCGGATCAGCCTACGTCGCGCCAGTGCAGACGTCGTGCGCCGCGCCGCCGTGAGGTCGAGCACCGCCGCGCCTGTTCCCTCCGCCCGCCGAGCCGATGAAGCCACACACGAGCCCACAACAATGTGCCGCGCACAACAGGATGTTGTGTCGTGGCACATGCGCCCCGCCGTCGTCTAACCCCGCCGACGGGGCCGCCGCCACCATCCAGCCAACGACGGGCTGGATTCGGGCTGTGCGGGCGGGCGCGTACCTCCCGATCGCCCTGCACCCCCACCCCCACCGGACTCTACGACCGCTGAGCATCGCTCGCGGCGCCCGACCGCGAGGGGAGGTGACGAACCGTATAGCCCCGCGACCTTACTGTTTCATAGATTAGTACGGAGGCGTTATGTACAGTGTGTTACTACATACTTGTAGGCCATACAAAAGCTTTACGTTTTAAACTTATAATTCTTAAAGAAATACTTATATATCTCTGCTATCATTCTAGGTGAGCAAAGTGCCACGTAAGTATAAACGAAAATCAGGTGATGATTTTATGGTTTCAAACATTAAAACTTACAACTACTACTTAACAATAATTAATAATATTTTCATTTGTGGTTAATAAAGGATGTCAGTAAATAATAAACATTGATTCTATCCAACAAAATCATAATGAGGCAACTATCCCCCGAAGCATTTTTACCCTATTTATTATTATTTTTATTTTTGCCCTAGCAACTATCCGCCACAGTAGGCAACTATCCCACTTTTGAGAGGTCAAGTAAAATAGGATTTACTCAGAACCAATAATAATTATGTTTATAAAAATAGGCTATTATAGAAGATGAAAGACCTATGTTTTGATATACATACATATAGCACAAGTCTTAATAAGTGCAAATTTCTTAATAATAGAACATTTTTGAAAAGTGGGGTAAGGCTTTTACCCTATCCTATTGCTAGAAGAGGGCGTCGTTCAATTCGAATATTAGGCGGTTGGCTGCGGGTCAGATAAGTTTTTGGCGCCGTACTTTCTACATAAAAAGGCGTCAAATAGAAGTGAGGTATCCAGGATTGTCAGATAGGTGTTGCGTTACTCAGTTTCCAAATTATTTCAAAATATTTAGTTCCGCCACAAAATAACATTAACACAAGCTTATCACTGTTCAATCAACTGAATGTATATATTTCTATAGCAAGATGTTTGTTTTAACTATTTTAAATTAATTTAATTTACGGACTCCGGTATGTTCCGGATGTTCCGAGAGGGTGGCGCCCTCTATTCTGCTACTGCGTTCCAATGTGCCAATCGCCTTAATAATATTTTTCAACGCAGTCAAATTCTTTGTTATGACTTTTATGAATAACGTTCTATGACGGAAAATGCCATGGTATAAGTTGTCATACAGAGATTTTTTTTTAAAAGCGATTCGGACTTAGCGTGGTCTTATTATATCTGTACCATGGAGCGTCGGTGGCCAAGCGGTTAGGGTATTCGAAGCAACGCATAACGCATTCAGGTGGTGTGAATCTGTCCAATCATATTATTTATTTAATATGATTTCGGGCATGTGGCCGTCGTGTGTTTATTACTCATTTAACCAAAAGTGAGCTTCATTGCCGAATAACATTTTTTATAGGAAAAGAAATGAACATCAACGAATGATTTGAAGTTGTCTACCCAGATTGTGTGATCTAACTCCATTAGGTACATTATTTTCTTTGAAGATACAAAACAAAACTGTTTTTGAAAAACGTAACAAAGTCTTGTGCTCAATTTTGATTTGAAGATTTACTCAAATCTAAATTGGGCAGAATAATAAAGATATATGTTTTATTTTATTGTTTAAAATTTTGACAAAAGCTTTTCACGGTGTTTTTAAGGGTGGTTTCTTATTACGATTAATTTAAATTACTGTTCATCCTTTTTAAAATTTCTACGACAATGAAAGTAGATGAGTAAGTTAATGGTGTAAGTTGTAACGTTGCTACATTAATATAGGCTTTAGACCACACACAGCGATGGCAGCCGGCGGCGCAGGCAGGCGGGCGCGGCCGCCCAATGCGCGCCACGCCCACGGCGACAGACAGACCAATAGTGAAAGGATGTTTATTATCAAGGTTGCGAACTCAGCACCTTCGATACTAGAAGATCAAGAAATATTTTAGTGTCCAAACCTAGGATTTTTTTACCTGCCTGTCTATGCTGTGCCACAAACCTAATCTGACCCAGAGACAACGTCGCTGTTAATGGCATTGACATGACATTTCAAAATGGCGACACTTGGTTCCAGTTTTGGCCACCGGGTCAAATAAGTTTGTGCATCCATAGCTTTTTTCGGGTGTGTTCATAATTTCATGCCAAGAATACGTTAGTTTCATAGCAAATTATTCATTTATTCATTTATATACAGTTACACTGTGTGCGAATATTCATTAATGTCCTATATACAATTTTAAAATAAAATAATCAAGTTACATTTCATATTACAATGTCAAGATAACAAACACAAGTCAAGATCAACAATAATTACTACCTACTATAATACTTAAATTCTTAATGAGAAGTGATACAACATTTGTTCCGACTACATGTTATCTCAAAAACTCGTCAATCGAGTAGCAGTTTTTGTCGAGTAGTAGCCCTTTCAGTTTTCTTTTAAATTTGTTTAAACTAGTCTCAGTCTTTAGTTCGATAGGCAGTGTATTGTATAATGAAACAGCTTGGTATTTTGGGCAGTGTTTGGTTATGTTAAGCGTTGGCGTGATTGATTGGGGCATATCTTTCCTTCTGGTCGACAGCCGCGCCTTCATCTCTGGGTAAGTCTCGTAGTGGTCCCTGTTCTTGACTATATCTGTCAGCAGTAACATGATGTACAGGTTAGGAACGGTAAGAATTTTATACTTCTTGAAGTAATTTCTACAGGATTCCCAAGGCGGGATCCTGGCAATTGTGCGTATAGCTCTTTTTTGTAAAACAAAAGCTTTTGAAATATTGTATTGATAACTATTGCCCCAAAATTTAATGCTATATCGTAATCTTGATTCCACCAACGCAAAATATATTGAAATAAGCTGTTCGGTCTTTAGCATGTCTCTCAGACTGCGTAAAGCGTAACAAGCTGAACTGATAGAGCTTTGAATAGCCTTCAGCTCCTCTTTCCAGTTTAGAAGTGAATCGATATGAATGCCTAGAAATTTTACGTGTTCAACTAGAGAAATGTTATTGTTATTTAACTGAATTTGTATAGTGTCCTTATTCCTAACTGTTGAACGAAAAAGCATAGCGCACGTTTTATTAGTGTTTAGCTGAAGATCGTTAACGGAGAACCAAATATCAAATGCCACTAGCGCTCTATTTGCTAATTCCGTCAATTGATCTAAGTTTTTTGCCGATAATGTTGCGCTCGTATCATCCGCAAACAAAACAAGTTTGGCTTCAGGAACCATTGTTGAAAGATAGTCAATCATATCGTTCACAAATATTAAAAAACAAAGTCGGTCCGAGGATAGAGCCCTGCGGAACGCCTCTAGTTATATTCCTGAGCTCAGAGTTTACTTTAGATTCACATCCTCCCTCACCCTTTCCAACAATCTCCACATACTGCCTTCTATTATGAAGGTATGATTTAAATAACTCTAGGACTTTACCTCTGATTCCGTAGTGCTCTAGTTTTCGCAATAATATCGAGTGATTGACCATGTCAAAAGCGGAACTCAGGTCAAGAAATAACCCAACAACTTTTACCTTTTCATTGAGCTTCGTTATTACATCATCCATTAATTTAAATACAGCATCGGACGCACCAACACCTCTTTGATAACCGTATTGATTTTTGTTCAATATATTAGAATTATGGAGATGTGATAATAATTTCCGGTGAATGACTTTCTCAAAAATTTTTGATAGGCTGGGCAGAAGGGAAATGGGTCTATAGTTCCTGGGGTCAAATGTAGAGTCTTTCTTATGTATCGGTATTACTTTTGCTATCTTAAGTTGTTCCGGGAATACACCTGCTTCCAGACATTGGTTAAAGAGTCTTGCTATGGGTAGAGCTAGTACTTCAATGCACTCTTTGTATACCGATATAGGAATCTCATCATAGCCGTATGATTTTTTAGTGGGCATAGCTTTTACAATTTTTGTAACCTCATCCGGCGTAACCGTCCAGGATTCTGCACTTTCAGTCACTCTACTGACATGCTTCCTAAGAAGTTCTGAGGCTCTGTTTTCATTGCCCAAGGAGGGCAAGCGACCGTGATCAAACTTCTCAGCAAATACATTGGCATTGGCAAATTAGTAATATTTTAAACATAAATATAAAAAAAATGTATTGCTAAAGAATTTAAATAATTACGGACATTACGTTTTATAAGCTTTATTCATTACTATTCTCATTATGCTGGCTGGTGGTCAGGAAAATTTGAAACTGTCTCTTTTGTTGTTAACTGAAATGGTTTGTTAATTGACGAAAAATTATTTTTTGGAATTTATGTGACGAAGTATATACCTCCAAATGGATAACAGTAATCATATTTACGCCTATGTATAGTGTATTGGCTTTACATTTTTTCCAGAAATTTCAATATCAAGCCGATATTATTGAGTTATCAGGCGTTGTGCTAATCGTCCAAGAAATTTTTTAAAACATACACTTGCACAATAAATATATAACCTTGCAAAGCTGGTCGAACTTCGGCTATTATCTTGCTTTTATTGAGTCATCCGCGATGATACAGTTACCCAACAACGTACCACAAAGGCCAGAAACCTTTCAATCCGGTTGCGAATCCATGAAACCGTTACCCGGTCACAATGTGCACCTTTTCATACGGCGGCGCAAACCCCCAATCGTGTGTCATAAAACCGTTATTTTAACTACTGAAGCAAAAAAATCACACCCAATGGTTTGCGATTACGGAAACTGGTCGCCTGTCATTTATCAAGGACAATACAGGCCAATACAAGCCAAGGACAGTGCTCCTATAGTATTTCAAATGGGCAAACTCTCAAACTGCATACTTTTAGAATTGCCATAAAACTGGGCTTAAGCCACGACGATTACAATTTCAACGTAAACAGTGCACAATGGCTTTTTGCTAATAAGGCTTGACGGCTCGCCGGAAGGATTTCTTCCTATTGTTGCAAAGCATAACAACACGGAGATAATTATAGCATCAGTGGAGTTTTCATTGTACACAAAATTGAAACCACCAGGTTTATACGACTAGCATATAGCCAAGAAAGGCATGTTAATAGCAGAGGTGTATTCTGAATATATTTATTGCCGGGTGGTTGTAAATTCTTTCGCCTTACTGTAAACCATTTTAAAAAAAATTTGCAAGTCACGTAACGAGCACAATTTTTTTAATTTATCTAGAAGAGATTTAGCCTCCTTCCAAATAAAGCCGACGAGCATTCCGGTAAAATAACAGATACACCCAATTCTTACTAAAATATTACGAATACAACTTGAATATTTGTTTAAAAATATAATGTGACGGGATTGATTAGTATAGTCCGCGGATGTGGGCGCTCCGTACGCGATTTTTTGCGGGAAACCCCACACATCCACCGCAGCATCTTTATTTCCGTGACTCGCAACTCCTGCTTGTGTCGCTCTAGTAGAAACCAAGTCTCGCTGCCGTATAAGAGAACAGGTCTAATAATGGACTTGTAGACCTGTCCCTTCAGTTTCATCGGCATCTTGGGGTCACAAATGACAGCCGTCACCTCCCGCCATTTGGCCCAAGCCGCGGATATTTGGGCTTTGACGTCGCTGTCGATGTCACCAGTTGCGCTTAGTAGCGAACCCAGGTATCTGGCCTGATCCGTTCGTTTGAGGAAGTTTATTTACTAAGTGAGTAAAAAGTAATTCACTTTCTGGAGCTACTTTGTTATGGCCTCCGTGCACACCACGTCTATCTTGTATGGTATCTGACCTTTTCTGGCCGTGTCGTGTTAATTCTTTTAGGAGTTGTTAAAAACATTTAGGATATTTAAAAACATTTCTCTACAAACTAGTTCATTTTGTAATTTTTTCTTTGTTAATTCTTTTTTATTTTTAGTTTTCGTGATATAAGAACGTTTCACAGGCTCCTCTTTAACGCATGCTACAATAAACTTAGCCCAAAATATGACCCCAGCGCATAGAACTTGTTAAACTCTATTCGCCTTTTGTACATTTTTTTGAGCATTTACATTAATGATCTATAAATATTTTTTGGTTTACATTTTGTTTCTTATAGTTAACGTACGGTAAATTTTTGTATTTTCTCGTCTTTCATTCTGATCTATTGAGCCCTCCATATTTTCTTTTTCAGCCTTTTCGTGGCCTACCTTCTATGCTTACATTTTCGGGTACATTTTGTAACACAGATAACGACTGGAATGAATCAATATTTTCGCCACTAACAACATAATTGGGATCTTCAACTGAGTCATCGTTTAGATCGACAGTGATATCTAAAGAAGATGACGTTGCGGTAGGTATTATGTGTCCGCAACTCTGCATATGAGCACGTATCGGTTTAGGTATCAACGGGAAATAAGTTTTAAAAGGAATAAGAGATTTCACTGCTTTCTCCAGGAAAGTCTCTACCCACGTACGGGCGATCAATTCTCGAAGTCAATGGAGAATAAGCGGGAGCTTCTATGTTGCTCTCACCAGGTAAGTCTCTACGCTAATAAGGATCGATTTGCACAGTAGTCGACGAGGTATAGCGGAGTGCTTCAAAGTTGGATTCAATAGGTAACCCTTTAGACGCAGCGTGGAGCTCAGAGGTGCATGCAAAGGTTTCAGGACTTCGATCAGATAGAGCATCATGCGTGTCGTTGGCAGCAATCACTTCAGGAAGTGTTTGGAATAGGAACGGTGAAAAAGGGTTAGTAGAATCATTTTCGTTAAAAATTTCGTCAAGTATTTTGCAAGCATCTGTCATTAATATATGCTGTTAGTTATAACCATCACCAATTTCTGCATTAGGTAAAATCAGCTCAGATGTATGTTCAAGAACAGGTAAAGTTTCAACGCACTCGTAAGTAGAGACACATACATCTTTACGTTCAAACTTCATATTAAATGTTAGTATATCTTTCGGTATAAGAAAACTTCCCGAATCATGCATGTCTACAGACATATTGTGGGTATCAGCTGATGTGGATCTAGCTATGAAAGAATCGTTAATATTTTCACCACCAAACTTAATATAATGCACAAGCAGTGGATTATTAAAAAGGGAGAGATTTGGAGAATCAGTTTCTGCGTTCGAATGTCCCGCATTACCGACCGTTGTCTCGTTTACATACTCATCAAAAACATTAGACCTTGCTAAAATATGATACAGCTTTGTAGTCTCTGGTGACATTAGAGGAACAGGTGATTCTGATCGTATTTCTTCATAATTTAAAGCATAAGGTAATTGAGGTTGCAATGACGTAATATTAGTTATATGTCGCTTACCAAGTACTTTGGAGGATTTTTTAATGGGACTATACAGAGGAGAATTCGCTACTGTACTGAAATATGTAACAATATGACAAAATATTATTAAGACTCAAATCATAACGTCACGCTTCTTTCCCGTGGGTGTAAAGTAAAACAGAGCAGATCATCATCATCATCATCGCAGCCCATAACAGTCCACTGCAGGACTTCGGGCCTCTCCCACTAAAGGGGAGGTTATTACCATAATCTCCACGCTTGGCAGGCGGGTTGGAGATCGCAGTGTTATAAATATAACAATGGAAAACGCTGCTGCCCATTTTCTAGTCTACGGAGACTCTAGATCGTTTGTCTCGAAAACGTTAGTCGCCTTGTACGACACCCACGAGTGTAATGGGTTGGTGCTATTCTACTCTGCCGGACACCACACGGCCAGAGCGGATAGCAATATCCAAATATTAAACTATTTACCTACTTATTTATTATGCCAGCCGTCTGATCATAGTCAAATGCGGACCCCGGGAGCATTTGACTATGCTATTCTGCGCGTGGGAGCACAACCGTGATATTGACGGCAAGATGATTATTATGCCTGAATAAAGTTTTGTTTGAGGTTATAAAAACAAAGATTGTTGTAGTACTAACCTTCACTGCTGCAGTCAGTATTGTTTCTCATTAGCAAGCGGCCACACAGAAAAGACGTAAGACGCAGACACGTCGCGGAAGGGACGCAGACGCGACTTTTTAAAACATACAGAAAAGACACGGACGCGGCGCCGTCGCGGAGCAGTCAAGAACGCAGGCAAAACAAGGACAGCAAGCGCTGCGGGCGAGGCCCGGCTCTCAGCGCCCCGCCCATACACCCGGTCTCGCCCGTGTTTTAAGACGTGTCTGCGTTACGTCCGCGCCCTGTCTTTGTTGCATGTTTTGCGTCGCCACGTTTCTATACATTTTGTATAAACGAGCGGCCACACAGAAAAGACGTAAGACGCAGACACGTCGCAGACGCGGTGCCCGTTTAATTTACTTTCATACAAAATGTATAGAAATGTCGCGACGCAAAACATACATAAATTCATTTTTATGGTAGTTTAGGTTACGAACGAACGACCATTTCAGAAAAGTACTATTTGAACAAATATATATTTTTATAGTTTTATAATAGATATAATAGATAGATTGGTAATATCTAAGGCCTGAATACGGAAGGATTTCTGCCTATTGTTCCAAAGCATAACAACACGGAGACAATATAGCGTCAGTGGAGTAGGTATTCTTTGTGCACAATATTGAAAACACAATTTCTTTTGCTAGTTCTATAGCCAAGAAAGGCATGATAATAGCAGAGGTGGACTCTTAAATATATTATTGCCGGGTTCTTGTAAAATATGCAAATTAAATATCTTTCAAATCATGTAACGAGCGCAATTGTTTAATTTATTTAGATAGAATTGGTTTAATCTCTTTTCAAATAAAGCCGACAAATGGATATCTCACTAAGGCGGAAGGTTTAGCAACCACCCGCCCATAAATGTATTGGAAGTCCGCCTCTGCTATTTCTTGGCTATACGACTAGCAATAAACCTGGTGTTTTCAATTTCGTACACAAAGAAAACTCCACTGAAGCTATAATTTTATAACAGTAGTTACAAAGCATAGCAATACGGAGGAAAATTCTTCCTATTGGAAGAAATCCTTCCACATTCAAGTCTTATTAGCAAAACGCCTTTGTGCACCGTTACGTTGAAATCCTAATCGCCCTGGCTTTAGCCCTGTTTTAAGGCGATCATGTAGTAGTTCCCTTTCTGCATCGATTCTGCACCGATCGTATTAATCGATTGTTAAACTTTCAAATGGATTTATTTACTCGCATGAAAAAGGCTAGAGTTAATTACGCAAAAAGTCCAAAAGATCGTATCACAAAAGAGTATCTAGACGGCAGGCTTGAAAGTCTTGATCAACTTTGGTTCGAATTTTTGGCGGGTCATAAGGAACTAATACGTAATGTGAACACTAACGTAATGTTAGCTACTGAGTATATAGGTAAAGAGGTATATGATGAAGCAGAAGAAATATATGCACAATACAAATGTGAATTAAAAACAAAGATAACGTTGTTTTGTGTCGGTAGTGCAACTAATGAACCATCAATGGATACGCAAATGCGTAGCTCGAATGTAGACAAGTGTCAAGTGCAGCTTCCAAAGATAAATATTCCTATCTTTTCGGGCTTATATTCAGAGTGGTGCACATTTCGCGATTTGTTTAAATCTCTTATACATACTAACGATTCACTTGATAATGTCCAAAAATTGCACTATTTGAAGGGATATTTGTCTGGGGAGGCTGAACAACTTTTGCGACATATTCCTATATCCGCTGTTAACTATGATAGATGTTGGAAATTGTTGGCAGAACGTTACAACAACAAAAAGTATTTGTGTCATAACACTTTAAAAAGATTATTTAGTCAGAGGAATATTGTTAATGAGTCGGCTAACAGTCTGAAAGAGTTAATAGACACAACGAATGATTGCTTATCGAGTTTACAAAACCTAGGTATACAGGCAGAAAGCTGGGACGTTGTAATTATTCATATTTTAACCCTGAAGTTGGATCCGGAATCTAGACGTCAATGGGAGTTTTCCGTAACAAACAATAACTCCTCCGATGAATTACCAACTTATAAACAATTTAAGGAATTTATTACAAATCGCTATCGGGCAATTGAATTTCTAGATCCTCGGTCCGTTATTAGAAACCAGGGACACCAGCAATGGCCAAAAGGTCAGGGTTCTACTGTAAACAAGATAAAGACCCATCATGTAACAAATGTTAAATGTACGTTTTGCTCGGAGCAACACACACTTGGTTCTTGCAAAGACTTTGGAAAAAGATCTGTGGAGTCTCGGCGTGATTTCGTTATGACGAACAACATTTGTTTTAACTGTCTAGGAGTCAATCACTCTGCCAAGGCTTGCACTGTTAAATTAAGGTGTAGAGTATGCAAAAGAAAGCACCATTCGCTTTTGCATCCCGATATAAAGTCAGATTCTAAGGATAAAGACGCGCACAATTTAGATGGAACTAATACTAAGAATAATAAATTGGATACGTCCGCGTCTGTGGTATCATGTTATTCGTCTGGAGAAGTATATAAGTCTGGTCAAGTTTTGTTAGCGACGGCTGTGGTAAGCGCTACATCTGGGAGAGGCAATAGGCATCTACTGCGTGCTTTGCTAGATCAGGGATCGCAGTCGTCATTTGTAACGGAAGATATGGTGCAGTCTCTAGGTTTGAAGAAAATACCTGTAAATGGTCAGATTTCAGGTTTGGGCGGAGACAAAACGGTTAATTCTAAAGCAATTGTGTTTATTAAAGTTCATTCTAGAATCGATCCAAATTTCGTTATTAATGTAAAGGCTCATGTCTTAAGATCCATCACTTCTCTTTTGCCATCTAATAAAATGCAATTATTAGATTGGGCGGAGCTGAAGGATTTAGAATTAGCGGATCCTGATTACCATACACCAAGTCGAATTGACTTGCTTTTAGGTGCCGAGGTGTATGGAACAATTCTTAGAGACGGAGTCAAACGGAGTCCATTTGGTTCACCGATTGCTCAGTCTACCAAATTAGGCTGGGTTTTATCTGGTGCGGTTATTAAAACAACCAGTGGCTCTGAGAGTATAAGGGTACTGCATTGCCGTACTGATGATAACGATTTATTAAGGAAATTTTGGGAGATCGAATCAGATATTAAACTACCAAGAGAACAATTATATACGGCCGATGAAAAACGCTGTGAGGATTTTTATAATAAAACGACATGTAGAGATAGTGATGGGAGGTATGTGGTATGTTTGCCATGTAAAGCAGATAATCCACAAGTATGTAATTCCTATGCTATCGCTGAAAGAAGACTGAAGTCACTAGAAAACAGACTGAAAAAAGATGAAGATTTAAAAACAAAATATAAGGAAGTTTTAGCCGAATATTTACAGCTAAACCACATGGAGTTGGTGCCGGAAAATGAGATAAATAGCATAAAAGCTATTTACCTACCACACCATGCTGTCGTACGTAATGATAAAGATACGACTAAGGTTCGCGTAGTCTATGATGCTTCGCAAAAAGGGAGCAATGGAATGTCTCTCAACGATAATTTACTTGTGGGTCCTACTCTACAATCAGATTTGCGACACCTAATAATTCGTTGGCGAAGCTATCCTATCTGTCTTACCGCAGATTTGATTAAGATGTATAGGCAAGTTCGAGTTAGTCCTAAAGATGTTGACTTACAAAGAATTCTTTGGAGAGAGGATCCTAGGTCGGAAATTAAACATTATAGATTGCTGACTGTCACGTTTGGAACATCATGCGCTCCTTATTTAGCAGTGAAATCTTTACATAGAGTAGCTCAGGATGAAGGTCAAAACTTTCCGATAGCGGCTGGTAAAGTTATTAAGGACTTCTATATGGATGACTTATTAACAGGTTGTCAGTCTAAAGGTGAAGCTATTTCATTATATAGAGAGATAAATGAATTATTAAAGAAAGCTGGGTTTGAAACGCAGAAATGGACAAGCAATTGTAATGAGGTGGTAAATGAAATAAAATGTATAGAGAGCAAAGGAATAAATAGTCAGGTGCAAGAAACCGAAAATCTAAAGGTAAAAACGGACGAAATAGTTAAAATAGTAGGCCTTATTTGGAACCGAAACGATGATTCTTTCCGATACGTTGTGAATATTCCTGAATTGCCACGGCCAGTTACTAAGAGGACAATCATATCCAATATTTGCAGACCCTACGATCCTTTGGGATGGGTAGCACCATGTATAATTGTGTCTAAAATAATTATACAAAAGCTCTGGCTAGCAGGTCTTGGTTGGGACGAGGCAGTTCCGGACAATTTATTGGAAGAGTGGGTTAGTTATCGAGAGGAGCTTAAAAGGCTATGCGAAGTAAGGATTCCACGATGGATGTCTACAACAATGACAGATCGTCATGTGGAACTCCACGGCTTTAGCGACGCGTCAAAAGCAGCGTATGCAGCGGTAGTTTACGCTCGTGTTATCGACACTGAGGGGAGGATACATGTAGCTTTAATCTCTGCCAAAACTAAGGTAGCCCCAGTAAAACAAGTGTCGATCCCACGATTGGAACTTTGTGGAACTGTGTTGTTGGTACGGCTAATGATGGAAATTTCTACTACTTTGAACGTGGGAAAACCAGACTTACATGCATGGTGCGACTCTACAGTGGTCTTGGCTTGGCTAAACAGTCACCCCAGTCGGTGGAAAGTGTTTGTAGCCAACAGGGTGTCAGAAATCCTAACTAGTTTAGATTCCCACCACTGGTGTCACATTTCTTCCGGTGAGAATGCTGCCGTCTGAATTTGTCAAAAGTGATATGTGGTTTAGTGGCCCAGAGTTTCTGCACGAACCAACAATCAAATACGAGAAGACGGAAATTGCTACCACGGAGCTAGAGGTGGTCAAGGTCCATCATGTTACTGTGAACGAAGTATTTTGGGATAAATATTCTTCTCTAACTAGATTGACGCGTGTGGTTGCTTATTGTCGTAGGTTTGTACACAATTCCAGGTGGCTAGTAAAGAACTGCTAGATGCATTGAATGTGTGTATCAAACAATGCCAAATGGAGCATTTCTCTGAAGAAATACATTTTATTAAGAAAAAAGAAAATCTTCCCAAAGGCAGCAGCATTCGACCGCTGAACCCCATCGTCGGCAATGATGATATTTTGAGAGTTGGTGGGCGCTTGGAGCATTCTACGCTGAGTTTTAGTAGAAAACATCCAATTATAATTCCCAAGAAATCACATCTTACTGAATTGATTATAACTGATGCACACAAGCAAACGTTACATGGAGGTTCCCAATTAATGTTAAGCTATTTACAGGCTAAGTACTGGATTTTAAGTGCTAAACAATTAGTTAAGACACATTTCCGAAGATGTGTCATTTGTATTAAAAACTCACCACCTAAAGCTTCACAGCTTATGGGCCAATTGCCTACCTCCAGAGTGACGCCAAATAGAGCATTCAAATGCAGTGGTGTTGATTACGCGGGTCCCATTCAGATAAGAACGTCTAAAGGACGCGGTAATGAATCCCATAAGGGATATATCTGTTTATTTGTCTGCATGGTGACGCGTGCTATCCACCTAGAAGCTGTCACAGATCTCACTTCGGAAGGATTTATGCAAGCCTTCAAAAGATTTGTTTCGAGACGAGGTTACTGTTCCGACTTATGGAGTGATAACGGAACGAACTTTGTAGGTGCAGCGTCGGAACTAAAACGGTTATTTGCTGATGAGCAAAATTCAATGGTGAATGAAGTAGCTGAAGCATTATCTACCAACGGCTGCCAGTGGCATTTCATTCCTGCTCAGTCGCCTAATTTCGGTGGTTTATGGGAGGCTGGGGTGAAATCTGTGAAGTATCACCTAAAACGTATTATAGGCCAGTCTACCCTGACGTTTGAGGAGATATCCACTGTTTTAGCGCAGATTGAGGCTTGTCTCAATTCGAGACTACAAATGGTACTCAACAGCAATGATGACGGGTTCACGGTTCTTACCCCGGGGCATTTTCTTGCTGGCGAACCTCTGGTTACACCACCTGATCGCAACTACGAGACATCCAACGTAGGTTCTTTGAGAAGGTGGCAGTATACACAGAGAATGCTGCAGGATTTTTGGCGCTTGTGGTCCCGGGAGTATTTAACAAAATACTACAATAGATACCGATGGTCAGGTCAGACCCCTCAACCCAAATTGGACGACATAGTCGTGGTAAAAGAGGACTCGTTGCCACCTTGCAGATGGTTGTATGGTAGAGTGATTGCCACTCATCCTGGAGCAGACAGTATAGTTCGCGTTGTTACTTTAAAAACAAAAAGTGGTACAATGAAAAGACCAGTATCCAAGTTGTGTTTGCTTCCAGTAACAGATACTAGTTTAGTTAATAATTAAGTTATTTGTTTATTAATTAAACTCTGATTTATTTTACAATGAAATGCATGCATTTTAAATGGATGAATCAATTTCATTATATATATTCTGTCGTATTATACTTAATTTTAATTTTAATGTTTTTAAGTTTTAATGAAATAGGATTGTTTTAACAAATTTAAGCTGTAAATTTGTTCGAAATCAATTTATTGTATTTGTAATTTTTAAAATGTATTAACTACAATAGATAATGCAAGTCAAACTCTGTCATTTGTTACCTAATTTGGGCCTAGAGCATTCATGGTGGGCGATGTTTATGATTAAGGCCAAATATTTAGGGCTTTATTTGTCCTTGGTGGGCGATTATGTACAATACGTAAGGTATATAGTTCTCACAACGTCCACTAGATGGCGCTGTACAATATTTCTACATCGCGGTAACGAATGTGCGGCATGAATTGATGAGGTTGTTTGTGTTAAATTTTTTATTATACCTTTTTGATACCACCTAGAACCAGGTTTTATTTCTAGTAATCCTAAGAATCTAGACCATTAGGAGGTTTTTACAATACCTAATAGTGAATAAATTGGGCAATATTTTGGCTGGCATAGATTATTTCATTTCATAATAACTTTTGGCCGCGACTGCGTCCTCATAAAATTCTGTTATAACGTTTCGGACCCGTTTCCGGGAATCACACTAAATTTCGGGAAAAATTATAGCAAAAGTGCTATTCTAAGCTATATGCTATATAACTGCCAAAGTGCATTTAAATCCGTTCAGTAGTTTTTGCGTGAAGGAGTAACAAACATCCATTACCTACAAAACCAAACATACATTATACATATTGTATTTCGCATTTATAATAGTAGGATAATACTATTGCAAGTAAATAGATAGGTAAATAGTACAGGAATCTATCCAATTTCATATTATCTAACTACTGCATATATTTAATCACTTAAATAACTAAAAACATTAAACAACGACAACCGCGAAGAAAGAATTACAGTAATTTTCAGGTTCACTAAAATTACAAAATGCGACGTTGTCAAACATCTGCGCATGGCTTGTAAGATGAAGGAGGCTATGGGATGTCTCAATCAATACACACCAAGGTTCGTCCAGCTATGCAAGAGTAGGTTTTTTGTGAATGTGTATGTTTAAAAATATATATTTTTGGACAATTAGCACAACGCCTTGATAACTCAATATTGTCGGCTTGATATAGAAAACGATTTTGTCTTTGACTTCGGCCGTGCCTATGACTGCGCTGTCTCGTGGTAACCATTGGTCTCATTGTCTGACGGTGATCAACTTTAGTTGATCGCTCGATAGTTGACCGCGGGACAAAATGTGCTTACTGTCGTAAGACAGCGTAAAGTATAATACGACTACGAATTTTAAGGACAACGCCTGGGACTGTGGATTTTGTGGCGTGAGTAGCTAAGTGTAGGTAAATATGGCTGCACTGTGGTAATATTTGGTAATGGTAACACAGTATTGAAATTTCTGCCCGGCTGGGAATCGAATCCGGGACCTCATGCGTGGCTGACTGGCATGTTGACCACTGAACCACTCAGGTCGTCATGTCATGTTTATAAGCCCTTTGAGCTTTACAGGGATTTTATGGTCACAGATGACTGCCGTGAGTTACCGCCATTTGGCCCAAGCTGCAGAGATTCGGGAATTGACATCGGGGCTAATATCGCCGGACTCGTGCATCATGTATCCGAGGTATTTGGATTTATCTGTTCTATTGACAGCCTCGTTACCTACAAGGATGGTTTCGGGATCTGCGCTGCAGCTGCCCATATACTTCGTATTGGCGACATTCAACTTCCAACCACAGTTTTCTAGCACATCCTTCCACGTGTTTACTCTGGTCTCAAGATCCTGTCTAAGCTTGCTCACCAGTATAATGTCGTCAGCTTACTTCATAAGCCAAGGAGGACTGTCCTGAATTTCCGCTGAGAGAGCATCGAGCACACCGCAAAACAAGTAAGTGCTCAGTTCTGAACCCTGGTGAACTCCTACACTGCCGTCCTCAAGCTAAAAAGCGGCTAATGATAGGGTATTTGAAGACTCAACACCTTTTGTTAGAGCTCTTACTAATTTAATTTGTTAAAATTATATATGTTGCAATATTGAATCTGGTTGATGTATTTTATGTGACATTAATTATCACTGCATCTGTTGGCAAATGACACTGAGCTCCCCGTGGAGGACAGTATCCTACGTAGGCGACCGGGTCTCCCAGTTTGTAACCCTAAGACAGCACGTATTAAATTTGCTGTCGCCACTTCAACACGATTGGATCTAAATTGTATTCAGTTAACAAAGTTCTAAAAATGTACGCCTTGAGCAAACACGAATCTAATATCTCTAATATCTAATATGGTCACCAACCGGCAAGGTAGAGCAGGTAGAGCAACCTGGGATATTTCGTGAGGTGGCGAGGGTCTCATCAGAAGGGAATATCAGAGACTTGTGGCTAACAAGCTACATGGGCCCTCAATTTCCTACGGTCGGCCAGCGGCGGCACCATACTTCGGATTCCGCTGCCCTCCGAGACCAGGCAAGCCAGCAGTAGAGAAAACGGTTACGCAGAGCGACCACAACTGTTCAGATTCATCCTTCTAGAGGGCTACTCCAGGCTTCGCACCGAAACACGGCTGGGCCGCTTGACGACGCGTTAGCCTCCTCTCTTTCAGTGTCTATGCATGAGTGAGGAATGGATTTGACTTTATTATCAATAACTTTGTTTGAATTTGTAGTTAACTTAAATTATTGTGCAGGATTCGTAAAGAAATTATAGGCACAAAACTAGTCAAAAAGGCGGTTTGAAAATTAACCGCTTTTAAGACATGAATAACCATATTAAAAGTAGTTTAAAAACAATAAGAGAGAAGTTGATATCTACTTGGCTAAAAGGCGGCAATATGCCGTTAGCCGCTTTATTGTTATGGCCGGGACAATTTTGGTATTTATTTAAAATATGCTACAAAGTAAAGCAGTTACGAGCCTTTAGCCGCCATTTAGTACTGTATACCTACTTGAAACAATCTTTAAAATTTTACAAGTTTAGAAAGGAAAGTATGCAATTTAGTGACATAAATATTATTATTTGACAAGAGGAACGTTTTTCATGTAAAAGAAGAAAAACTCCTTGCTTTTAAGGACTAGCATCGGTTTAAAAAAAATCTCTCCTTTTTCGGCTTTAGCTCAAAACTAGTTTTGTCATTTAGCCGCCTTTTAGCTTGAGGACGGCAGTACAGTAATCGGGAAGGGATTAGTATGGCCTACGATGGTTTTGACGACGGCTCCACTAATGGCATACATATCTTGTATAATACTAATGTACGCTTCGGGCACAGACTAGCATTACCATTACAGCGAGGTAAACCAATAGAATAACAGAATGAATAATAGAAGAATGTTTGACATATTATGAACACTAACTCCATTATTATAGATTCACTGTAACCTATTAACAATAAAATACGTACTTATTAGGTATGTTATGTCAGATACAATAAATTAATTGATATCAGTACCATATTTCGATTACAGTTTTTATAGTCACCTTTTGTGACACCTACCAATAATAACATACGGGTATCGGCCGTAAATATTGCACATCGGATAGTTGCGCTTCGTAGAGCATCGTCTCTGTCGCACGCGTGTGAGTAAATACGAAGCCGAAACTAGCCGATGTGCATTATTTATGGCCGATACCTTCAACATGTCATAAGTAAGTATATATTTAAAAGTATATAAGTAGTTTATCAGTTATCTAGCACAATAACACAAACTTGGATTGGATTGGGGCTAAATGGCGCTGTGTGATGGTCCAAGGTTTTTTTAAATTGCTATCATAATACTCCATCGGACATCACACGGCAAAAGTGCTAGCTCTGCTGACGGTACCTGTCGCCCACATAATGGAAGGGTTCCCGTGGCCGCTCCCAGTCCAGTGTCCACCGGGCTACCGCGGTCGATCGCAATTCTATTGTCCGCATAATGTGCTTGCGTGACTCGTGAATATTTCGTTAGTTTTTGCGGTGTCTCATACAATTTTCGAAATTTCGCGGCCACTATTGCGATTTTGACTGACTATTGTTGTGTTAGCTACCTATACTATTTCGTTAACTGTATTTCAAATCACAACATTAAATCCTGTACGTTATTCGAAGCCTATACATATATGAGAGCAGCACTTCCGTTTCCGCTAAGTATCGCTAACTTCATTGTGGTATCCCTGCTTTTGCACCCCTCCACCGCCCGCAGGCGAGCGACTCACGTTGGTGAGATCGGGCTCGCTCTTGGTTCATTGGCGTCTGTTTCCTTGCCCTGACCGGTCGTCGGAAAGAACCCGTGCTTTCATTTTACAAGGTTCTACAAGTTACAAAGTATAATCTTACGGGCTTCTACAGTACGATCGGTATTGTATCGCAATTTAATTTATAAATTCTCGAAGGTAAGCGGTTGCCGTTCGCAATCGGTAAGTAACCTTTGTTCAACATTGTTCTAAATTTGTGCATTGTTCATCTGTTACCCACACAAAAACGGTATTACCGTTCGAATACGTAATAATTTTCGTATTTTTTATTTATGATGAAATGTGGGTATTTGCAAATTTTGTCTCTTGTTAAAAGGTAAAACGTTTTGTTTAATACGTGTTTATTACAGTTTTTCATCATGAGTTCAAAAAATGATGATACTAATGAACGATCCCGTGCAAGAGGAAGAACTAAATCGAGCTCATCGAGTTCGACTTCAAGTAGTTCGAGTAGTTCGAGCAGTTTCTCGGACAGACATCGTCGCCGCAGATCCAACCGACGTGAAAACCGTATGTTAAAAAAGCTTTCTAAAGATATTTCTGATTTGCGAAATGAAATTTATGTCTCTAAAAGTAGTACACCTCGGCATAATTCAAATGTTTTGCCTGAGTTTGTGGATGCTGATGTAAGTGGTGATTTGTACAGTGATAAACAGCTTCCACAATCTGATGATATACCATGTGGTCAACCAGACCCTCCTAGTTCCGATTTTAAAATTAAATTCGAAACGAACTTAAAGGAACCAACGGTCCCTATTACACCGGAATCTTACTTAACAGCTTTAAAAAGCATACAAAGATTTGATCAAGCCACTTGGAGCGATGTCCGTTTCGCAGAGGTCCAAAAGGCCTATTATCACTCACCCGGGTTCATTGAACTCGAAACTAACGAGGAGTTAAAACAATACGATAATTCTAAGAATCTACCATATGTGGAAAAATCATTTGCTGCGCTCACGTTTGCGCTTTAAAACAGAAAGAAGTTTTAGAGGCTGGACTGAATAATTTTTTAAAGTGGTACCAAGAGATAGACGGCATTACCCCTTCTGACGTAAAGGAAAAGTTGGAAGAAATCTTTGTTACAGGCGAGTTTCATAAAGTTTCCGTCGATGCTCTGCAGCTTGCATGTGGACATCGTGCAGATATTATCCAGCAGAGAAGGGAAGCCATATTAAAATATGTTAAGGAACTAGTTGTGAAAGTTTCAATTCGGAAAATTCCACCTACCTGCACAAATATTTTCGCTGCAGACGCCTTATCGACGGCGTTAGAGAAAGCAGGAGGTGTACGGAAAAATTTTTGGCCTCTCAATAGGTCAGTTACTAATAATACTCCTGCTGCGCGAGCAGGTAGTAGTAAAACTCAGCCACGTCCTGCGCAAGGATATCAAGGCTTACATAATCTGCCTGCGCAAGGCAATATACGAAAGCGTGTACCTGCGCAAGGTACTTTCAACCAAAATTATCCACCCGCGCAGGGTAATTACAGCAACAATAATCCAAACAATCATTATGGTCCCGCGCAGGGGCCTTATACCTATGGAAATCAAAAAGGAATTTCCACTCATAATAACAAAACCCCCTTTCGTAACCGCAATGCAATGCATTCACAATCCGATGCGAGAGTTGCCCATAAGCGAGGTGCGTCACCAATCTACCGCAATAAGTCAAATAAACGTCGCAAATATTGACTCGAGGCTTTTCCGGGCAGGGCAGATTCGGCATTATTACCACATATGGAAAATGAAAAGTGCCCCACCATTCATATTAAAAATATTTCAAGGTTATCGAATTCCTTTTATACAGAAACCGCCTCTGGTAATGCCTGGAAACAACTATGCGACACCCGTCTCATCGGAAATGTCAACAATAATAGACACTATGAAGGAACAAGGAGTTCTCGAAACAGCACCCGACTCTCCCAGTTTCCTGTCAAGCTTATTCCTAATAGAAAAGACCGACGGGTCTTGGAGACCAATCTTCAATCTGAAGGCTTTAAACGAGTATGTTTGGGTAGACAAGTTTCAACTCATAAATGCATACAAAATTCCCGACTTCCTACAACCACAAGACTGGTTGACGAAGGTAGACCTTTCGCAGGCCTACTTCCATGTACCTATAGCAGAAAATCACAGGCGGTACTTAAGACTAGCCTACCGAAACGAGTTGCTACAGATGACCTGTCTGCCATTTGGTCTAAGTTCGGCGCCGCGAGTATTCGCTTCATTGACAAACTGGATTGCACAGATGTTTCGCGGAAAAAGAATAAGAGTTGTGGATTTTATCTCGACGATTTTATGATTGTCCATCAAGATCGTCAAATTCTTGCTACGCACACGAAGTTCGTAGTCGAGACTTTATTCGAAATGGGGTGGCAAATCAATTGCGCAAAGTCCACATTCGAACCACAGAGATCCATAGAATACCTCGGAATTCTTTGGAACACCTGGTCCAACGAAAAGTGCCTCCCGGAAAAGAAAATTCAAAAAATCAGGAGATTGACGACCAAAATGGCAGAAGAAATGAAAGCAAACCTCAAAGAATTGCAAACTCTCTTGGGAGTAATGAATTTCGCAAGCTTTGTTGTGCCGAGGGGTCGATTAAACTGTCGCCAGTTGCAGAGAGTACAGAATGTATTACTCACTCTACCGCCGAAGAAACGGATCCCATTGACACACGAAGCTATTCAGAACCTGTGGTGGTGGTTACGAAACTGCCACCTTTCCTCACCGTTACAAAGTCCAACTCCGACCCATTATCTCACGACCGACGCCTCGGACGTAGCCTGGGGTGCGAAACTCAACAACCAAGTTTTGAGCGGCCTTTGGAACGTACACGAGAAACATCTCCATTGCAGCAGCAAAGAACTTTTGGCAGTGTCGAAAATCCTCCAACAAGGCCACGAACTCGATCTTTGCCGAGCCTCTATTTTAGTACAGAGCGACAGTCGTACAGTTGTGGCATATCTCAGAAACGAAGGTGGTACTCGTTCCGAGACGCTCATGGATTTGACATACAAAATATTTCAGTTAATAGATTTGTTTCAAATTCATTTGAGAATATACCACCTACCAGGGCTTTTCAATGCCGAGGCGGACAGTCTGTCGAGACTGCATCGTTTACCGGAGTGGCACATTCTACCTCGGGCAACGAAACTAATATTCTCCAAATGGGGTCGACCCGACATAGACCTATTCGCCTCTCAAGTAGCTCATGTAGTACCAGTATACTCGACTCTGGATCAAACAGACGAACAGGCACTATTTTACGATGCCCTGAGCGTACAATGGAAGTACCGGTTAGCGTGGGTGTTTTCCCCACCTTGCCTGATTCCAAGGGTACTCCAACACATGAATCAAGCGTTAGGCACCTACCTAGTAGTTGCGCCGAGATGGGAGAAGGTTTTCTGGCGCGCGGACCTAAAAGCCAGAGCAATAGCACCACCCCACACAATACACAATTTGAGCCAAGTCATGATAGATGCGTCAATCCAATCACCACCTCCACGAGTGAACGAATTGGTCATGGAAGTTTGGAAATGTGGGGGTGGTCTGGGAATTTGTTAAATTGGACTTCTGAACAAAAGGCTCTGCTACAATCAGGTTGGCGTGATTCTACGCTTAAAACATATAAAGTAGCCTGGGTTCGCTGGTGTAGTTGGTCTCAAAGTAATAATGTTAACAAGTCTAATCCAAGTGCTTCAGACTTAGCTAGATATTTGTCTGATCTATTCCAGAAAGATGGTTTGTCATATAACACAATATTATTACATAAGTCCGTTGTGTCAACACTTTCCAATACAGATCACCCTGCTGCTTTATCTAGCCATAAATTAGTTAACCAAATATTGAAGGCTATCTCCTTGAAGCGTCCGAAAGACCCTAAATCACCGATATGGGATGTGTCTTTACTGTCTAGTTTTCTGTCACAGAAACAGAAAACTGATAACCTCTACGAAGTGTACTGATAACCTCTACACAGCTACCCTATTGTTACTTTGTTCTGGAAGGCGTGTCCACGACCTTACACTTTTATGTGTTGATTCAGAGCACCTAATAGAATCAGATCAGGATATTATTTTATGGCCTACTTTTGGCTCCAAGACAGATTCATCAGGTTATAGACAATCTGGATGGCGGATCCTAAATAACTCCCAAAATCTGGGTACTAATCCTGTTTATTGGATAAATCGTCTTATTGTTCTAGGCCGGCAGCGGCGGGAAGCCTGTAATAGCAATAGACTTTTCGTAACCGCTAGAGCAGAACCCCGTCCTGCATCTCGCACCATAATCGGTGGATGGATAAAATCGGTCCTGCGGGAGGCAAAAATTATAGCCTCGCCTGGTAGTATCAGATCCGCAGTAGCCTCCAAAAATTGGATAGACAATTTTCCGTTAGATAAAATACTAAGCCAAGGCAACTGGCGTTCTGCGGATACGTTTACAAAATTTTATCGCAGGGAAATCTCCCGTAGTCCAGTTGATTGCAGTGAAAATTTAAGTAATTTATTTCAGTCTGCATAAAAAAATAATAAGCCGTATAATTTGCTTGTTACTTATTCATGTTTAATTTTAGAATTATGTCATAAACATAAGATAACACCACATGATGGTTATTATAATATCATGATTTTTTGATAATATCGTGTAGTGATACCTATCACATGATTGATTTATGTTGTATTTATTAGTGCCTAACTCACTAAACAGCTACATTATAATTGTTAAATATTAAACTTGTATACATTACAGAAATTTGTCATACTTAGTACTTATCCATACTATGTGGTAAAACTAGCTACAATAAATAAGCTATGGTTTCATAGAAACGTTGTCTAATTTCCTACACAAATTCATAATCACATTGGCGTCGTAATTAACTGATGTACCTCCACCGCCAGACGATATCAAACACTTCTCATATATGTATAGGCTTCGAATAAGGTAAGTATTTAATAAGCGTTTTATTGTAAGGTAAAACGCGTCTATTTTTTTTGTACAACTACGAGTATCTATGTAGGTGCATGGTCCCAATGCTTGTTTTCGACTCATAATTTAGTTATGTTCATGTTCCTCGAAAGGGTTTTCGGTTAACGTTTTCTATTAGTATCTACTTATTTGTCGTGAGCTGAACAGCCACTGCTAGCCATGCACCATGGATATTCGCTGCATGATCATTTAAAAGACTGTCACGCAGCTCTTTACGATTTGTTCTACTTATCCCGCATTCTTGAAACTATTAATTCATTGATCTATTTAATCTAAATAATTAATTTAAGCCAGCCGACTGGAGAAGTACCTCCACCGTACAGAATACCGCAGCTAAATAATAGCAGGGGCCTTTGCCTTTTAAGAATAAGAATAATTTATTGCATTTTTGCTGCCAGAGCAACGTGTTATAGATTTGGGCAAAACATTGGCGATACACTTAGCGTAGCTAATGTCTATAGGCAGTGCCTACCGGCCTGCCGTATGACATAAAAAACAAAAACAATAATTAAGAAAAATTCGTTTAAAACTCTACGAAAACTGTGATTTGCATAGGTGAGCAAAGTACACAGCATAGTAAAGAGCAATGAGCCTGTTACTGGTCCGTCGTTGGTCGCGGGTGTTGCGCAAGCCGCGCCCACCGCGGCGATAACAGGTAGAGTACTGAAATCGGAAGTTAGGACTTGAAAAAATCACCAGAGAACTCTGTTATTGATGGAGTTGTAGCTCACGACTTTGATCATTAGTTTGATTCACTATCAAAAAAGCTATTGCTTTTTAAACTTGTAGGTCATAAATTTTATCGTAATACCCAATGGATTACCCTTTAAAACCAAATAAAAATTCACAATACATAGCTTTTTCTCTGAGGAATAATACTTACTTTTTCGCGCAGAGTTGAGACACTAAAGACGCGTACACTGAGATCTCATGAGATAGAAAAAGGTGAAAAAATTTCTGTGAAATCGAAAGAGGACCGTAGATGGAATAAAAATGAACTCATAATAATAAAATTGAGTTTAATAGATCAGAAAATCATAATCTCACACAGCCATGAAAAGTTCTAAACATCTTTCAATATGCAAACATTTCTTCAGCTACAGCTAGGATGCGAACCCACGGCTCAGTGATTCCAATTCAAACATTTAGAAATGTATTTAGAAGCATGTTACTGGATTGAAAAAACATCACTTGTATGTGACACTGTCAATAAAAAATATTACATCAATACATACCCTTACATAATTTATAGGCAACATTATAAGGTAAACAATATCTGCGTCAGCATGAACTATAAATGGTAAAATTATAATTCAATCATTAGATTGAATCTGTTGATAACTATTTTATAGCTAATTAATTACGTCGTTAAATAATTATGTAGAATCTTAACCAACAATCATTAATAGGGTCGTTAAAATTTGATTTAACATGAGATGAGTCATATGATAATCTTATCAGTGAAAAGGATCAACCTTGAACCAACGTCGATAGTATACTATAGGACAGTATTGGAAAACGCTGATGGTGAGTGTAATTTAGAGGATATAATAATATGTGGATACGTTTCACTTATGTATAAAGTAGACTGAGGGTAGTTGAACGCCAACCTGCACTGAGAAAAAGGTTTTTGTTACCGTTACATAAGACAGGACAACAGAACATTATGTTATCACCAGAAAAAATTAAGTTACAATAACAGATAGGTTATTTGCAGTAACAACTGAAATTTGTAACCATTACAAAGACCATTTGTAACGGTAACTAAATGTCTAATTTAAAGTAATAAATAAAGTAATTGCTATGGCAACAAAATACATTTTTCAAGATATCATGATAATTTGAATTGACCTATTAATTTACCACTCGGAGGTTTGATATTGAACAAAACTTTTGTTATTACAATTAATCTCACTTTACGGCAACAAAACATTTTGGTTACCGCCTCAAATTTATTTACTTACAACAACAAATCGTATCATTTAGCATTACAAAATAGGGGTGACACTTTTGTCCTAAAATGTAGTTTGATGCAGCCAGTTATTGTTAATGTCAAATGAATTTTATTCCAGCAGCTGATTGTTCCAGACTTGTAACTCTATTCTCCATGGTTGTAACATTTATATGAGCCATGGCCGAAGCCCTGACAGTTGTAACACTGTGTGCCAGGATGTTTATTCACATATTTCTCAATGTTTACTCTGTAAGTAGTGAAGCGTCTTGATGTTATATATTTGAGCAGGATCTGTGGTATTATCCATTGCCATGAAATAAACTGGGTATTCCCGTGGCGTCTCTGATTTACTTTTCATCACAGATATGTATTTCGGGGTAACACCATGAGCAGCAAAGTAGCTTGTTACAGTGTCGACGTTTAAGTTAGGTAAACCTTTGATCACGAACTTTTTGTCCGATTCGTCAGATGACGCAAGAGTGTGAAATGGGACAGAATCTGCTGATAGGTCATCAAGAATAGCTTTGCTGGCTTCCTCAGAGTTTGGATAGACTTTCATGGTTTTTCTTGAATATTTTATAGTCGCTTGTAGTTTATGAATTCGTTAATGATTTAAGATCTTCTTGATAGCAGTGTCGTTCATACCTTCAGTGTTAACAACTATAGGTACTGATTTGTATTTTAGTGGACTGTCGTGAGATTCAGATGTGCTGCCATCGCTTGAGCTCGTGTCATCATTTAATGGAGGACTTTGTTCGTTGTTTTGCTTCAGGATTTTAGACTTACTTTCGCTCGTCTTCTTATCCCTCTTGCGTTTTCTTTTTTTCGAGACCTTGCTTGGTCTAGTCGGCATCGTTTCGGTGCCTTTCGAGCACTTTAGTGTAATATATTGTTGCACAACAGGTAGAATTATCGCATTTGCACTTGTCACTACTTTAGATACGTCCGTACGCTACGGCGTCTTCTAGCGGGATCCCCGCTATGGATGGAGTTTTGCTGACAATCATAAAAAGAATTCTTGGAGAATATCAAAACGAAGGGTTAATGATCATCTAGTAAGTGTATTGCTTTTGACGAAATACGTAACTTTGGGCGTAATCCGGTACTTTATCGCAGGGTACGTCAAATAGACAACTTGACTGTCCTCTGACTCTATAATGTGGTACATAAGGCAGCAGAGCTTTCATAAGACTCTCAGAATCTTTCATTCTGGACTGTCGGAAGATTTTGTATAAAGTTTTACACGGGACCGTCAACGTACAGATGTAGGTGTAAGCAGTCTCGACTTCGACAGGCGCTTGGTCAAGCAGTGTGGACTGATCGGCCTCTGAAATGACGAAAACAAATCTAAAAATAAGGGAGAAAGTTTGGTAAAACTAAATGTGCATGCCTTAAGCGCTCGTGCAATACGTTTAAATTCAAAATTCATATATATATATACGATATTATTATTAATTATATTTATTTGAATTTTATTGAAGGTCAATTCAAACGATATAAAAACTTGAAATACTATATTCTTTGTTAAATAAATAAATTACTTAATGAAATCAATTTAAAGACCAACTTAAATTTCAAGTTCGTTCGAACTTTCGCGCCCAAGTCAACAGAAAACCAAAAAATTCAAGACTACATTATCGGCGTTCGGCATGCTATAGTATGTATAATATGTGTTGCCTGCCACCTGTATTTAGAAAAAATATTATATATGGAAGCCGAAATCGCAGAAAAGTCACCGAATTGACAATCGGAATAAATTAATTGTAATGAAACGGAATCATTTTGACACGCAACTTTCACAAGGGTTTTTCTTAATAATCTATAGGAAGATAATAAAAAAAAATTAAGTCGTTTGATAGCTTTTTGACAAATTTATAGTGTTATCAAGCCCATAGCCACTGTGAATTCCCCGTTATTATTAATTGAATTTGTCAAAAAAATCACTTTTTTCCCAGAAATCTCATTTAATCGATAAGAAAAGTTTTTAACGTGTTCTATATAATTATTACTCTTCATGTCTGTATGTTTTTATACAGAATTTGTTTCTTACTATCAAAATTAAACACGTTTTAATCAAAGTTACGATTTTTAGGCGAGAGTAGAGCATTCCTACGCGCTTCGCGCTTAAGGCATGCAATTCGATTGATTCCAACAACGACCATTTCATATAGACTTAGAAAATAAATGTTACTCACGCATCTCCATTTCATCAATCGACGTATCGCTGTCTTGAAGCTGCTTAGCCATCGCCTGAGCCTTCGCTTCCCTATCTCGAACTTTGCCAATAGGGTGTGTGGCCACAAAACCGATCATGGCAATTAACACTGTCAAAAGCTTCATAGTTGAGTGGTCACTGTCAACTCTAATAACATTATAACTGTCAGTGGGAGAAGCCCGGCTTATATAACTAACCCGCAGCTCGTAAATTTTTTATTGCCTATGATACATTTGTTATCACGAAAGGGTCTGTAATGTCCGGGTATGAAAAATTCCTGATAAATAGAATCGCGTGTTTAGCTACAATTTTGCAAGACCTTCTAAATTTACGACCACGCCAGCTACTAAAGATTATTTATGGTTATTCTGTTCGACAATCGCAGGACTACGTTCTATCCTTGACCTGTTCCACTCGAAAGACAAATCTCATAATATCAAAAATAATTGCATAAAACTTCTACGCAACTTTTGACTAAGCCCTAGATTTTGAGTTGAGGTACGGATGAAAAATTGAGATATAAATAAATATTCGGTAGCTATCCAAAGTTATTGTAAGATTGTACCAACATTAAAATAGATTACTACTTGGTGACTAACACTGATAATAGTTCCAGTTTGTTTTCATGCGGTTAATTATACTTACTTTTAGAAAACTCAAATTGTCAAAGACTGGGAATATTTCCTTTTTAGGTTTGTTTCAGACTCCGATATAGGCAGTGGAATGAGATGGCGCTACTAACACGTTTCTCTTTCATATGAAGTCACCTTAAAACTTGTTTTAGGATCATCCTTACCACCAGTACTTCCGCTAAGGTTCCAATGACAAAGGAACTTGCTTTCGGGGTGATTCACTACAGAAGCGACAGTACCTCAGCTTAAAAGAAATGGTATATGTCTTGCTTTTACAAATTTTAGAAAATTTAACTCCAACATTTAATAAAGCAGTCAACTGAAACAACATTTTTTATGAGATCTTCTGTTTATTTCATTGCTTTTAAATCTACTGATCACATTTATTTTATTGATTCAAAATCTAAAGATTACAAAAATTTGTGCCTTAATTATAATTAGATTAAATGAAAGTTAATTTTGAAGGACGTACAAAATAAAGTTCTGCGGCTTCTGCCTCAGACGCTCTTCGGATTGTTCCAAGTCATTTACTATCTCCTTCATGGATTCCAACTCTTCAAGATCCATTTCTTCATTTTGTTGCAGTTTGTTGTAAACAAGCCACAATTTCTTCTGAATCTTAATCAATTTCATTTTGTGCGAAACTACTTTCGCTAGCCATTTTGTCTCTTTTGTTTGACGAATAAGAAGTTTGTCCCCTCCGTTACCTATTAAAGGACCTGGTTCATTTTTCATTTGAAACGGATTTCCCAATCTGATTAAGCGGTTAAATCTTTGGTAGAGAGCATTCAACTTCTCTATGGAATCCCCCATACGTTTTGCTGTTGGATCATTCTGGTCCAGGAAAAATTCACTGGTATCAACGTTTTGAGAGACAAAAAGCTTGGACAAGGTCTTACGCTGGTCATCCATCAGTCCGTCGATACCTGGTACAGACAAGTAGACTTGCAGAGGGTGGCAATCGTTTTTCAGTCCAAGACCTGGCTGTTGATCATTCCTTTTATCTTCAGTCAGTGTTTCACCAATTCCTAGAAAAGAAACCGATAACGAATGAATGAATTGCACAAAATAAAACTTACTCCCTCTTTCAAAACAAACTAGCATCGCCCCACCCCCTAGCAACCATTTCTTAGCAACGCTCCGCCTCATAGCTATCGTTTCTTAGCAACGCTCCGCCCCCTAGTAACTGTTGTCTAGCAACAAAATATTACATCCTACCAAAAAAACTTTGTATTTAGAGATTAGAATTAGAGGCTTGGTTTCATTTAACAATTGTTCTTACCCGCTATGATTGCGATAAAAACGCCTATCGTAATTGCCCTGAAGAACATCTTGATTTCGCTTCTCAGGTGATTATGGAACAACAAAGAATTAGGAGGCGATTATATACCTCAATTTTATTAATATTGAAAGCTCATAGGGATTCTCGGTATTGAAAATTACTCACTGCAGGTAACAATTTATTGCCTTGCTATCAAATTTTAATTGATTCATTTTAAAAGAGATTCCAAAACCGCACATAATTCTAGTGGCGATGTAGATTTAATGGTAATTTATTCCATTAAAAACGTTTTATGATACCCAGAACATATTATATCAAATTCCATCGTTAACAAGGATGCAAATAAACGTTATCAAAGAATTTGATCTTATTCGAGGTATTCTAAGACGAGTCTTTGTTTGCAGTGCTTTGACTCAACTTTGTTTTACTGCAAGATACAAAAAAGTTTGGAAAATCCAAAACTGCACGCCTCATAGCGATCACTCAATTAAAAGAAAAAACGTAAAAAAAAAAAAAAAAAAAAAAAAAAGATAAGATTGAGACATTTTAGTTTTATTAATTAATTTTCTTTGAATAAAGAATGCTTCGCGCCCTTTTTTTAACTCAGTACAATACCACGCAAGCGTTGTGAACGGACCTAAGCTTACTAAGTATATACTACATATATATAGATATACAACTAACAAAATGTCCAGTCGTATTTTTATAATATTAATTACAATTAAACTACGTTGAATTAGACCGTGATCTCCGAAAGGACTTAGTTTAGGATAATACTAAACCTTTTGGAAAAAAAATGGACTAGATCAGTTAAGTTTTTCGGGAGTTATCGTGACCACGCGGTTTTCGCTACATACAGACAAACGGACACCCACGGAATAATTTTTTTAAACATTGTTTTTATTAATTTAAAAAGCAAAAGGTCTTTTAAAAATGTCATAAGCGTTGAAACTAGTCATTTTCCTTGATATTCATGTGCAAATATTATTATATAAGTACGATAAAAAATAAATAGAGACACTTTTAGTTCAGAAAATCACTTGATTCTCGTAAGGCGAGAGTAGAGCACAACCTCAACGCTCCGCTTTTGAGGCGTGCAATACTCGATAATGGAAAAACCGTTTACATAAACAAGCTTTACTACATATTCGACGGACAGTGCAAGTCGAGAGTTAATTTTGATAATTATAACACTTACGTTACACTTGCTTAAAAACTACACAAATCAACTTGGAAAGACTGAACCTATAAACATACCCACAATTGTCAAAATGGAACGAATCGTCCTTTCATTTTTTCTTTTAAATTTCATCTAATTATACTCCTGGAATTTCTTTTTATTTTAATTGATATTTTTTATAAAGTGTACTTCAAAAAATTAAATTCAAAATGAAACCGCCCAAGTAGGTAAGTTTTTAAAAATATGGCTCTTGAAAAAAAAACATTTTTCGAATAAATTTTGAAAAACGTATTCCTCGAGGTGAAAAGTAATGGAAAAAATTGCAAAAAGTTTAAAAGAAGTTGATAAAAGTCTTCATTTCAATATCATGTATCATTATCTGCTTAATAATTTTTATTTAAGGGTGTAGATAATCAACGCTACTGGGCATAGAAGTTAAAAAAAGTTTGGCAAATCCAAAATGTGCACGCCTCACACGCGTTTATACGAAAATTCTTGCTTAAAATAACAACTGTATATATAATAAATAAAATAATAATTCTATGAATCAAGTTATGATAGAGTTAATGTGATTAAAAAATTTATAATATAGTATAAGTGCATCAAACTATATTATGAAGATAATGGTATAGTAATAAAATAGAATAAAAATTCAATTTTTTAGGGGGAAATACCTCAACGCTTGCGCATTATGAGGCGTATAATATAAAAAGCCACCTTTGATGACCTTACTTCGTTATTAGCAGTAAAGTGGTGAGCACGTGTGGTGCTACAATTAAAAAAAAACACGAAGTTTGTGGTTAGTTACCCATTTAATAACTACAAGTTAATATCTAACGTGTCAAAAGTTGTAATAAGCATCGTCATGAATTACTTCTTACGGTTACGTAGAGCAGTGTACTTATCAAGAGTTTTAGTGGTATCATTGACAGATTTCTGCAGCTTCTGAAGCAGCTCCTTCTCTTTTGCCTCCTTCTCTTTTGCCTCCTTCTCTTTTGCCTCCTTCTCCTTCTTTCGACGCGATTCATCGTTTTGGCCCGAAGAATTTCCGGTGCTTGAAGAACAAGGCGCTGAAGTGTATACTGAAGCTATAGTCACGTAAGAGTTGGATGCGAAGCTACTCCCAGATGATATTGACGATGTCGAGCTCGATTTGGAGAGCTCGCTGTACGGACGCTTAGTAGGGCTCAATTTTTTCAAAGCTTTTGTCAAGCTAGAGATTTCCTTATCAGACGTCATCTTGTAAGTTGTTGTCTTGCGGTCAGCCATTGCAGTTGTATGTTTAAACCCAGACGAGTTTGCAAGCAGAAATCTTCTCTGAGATCGAAATCACTGGAGTCACTCAGCCACGCGAAGCAGTCACTGAAGAATAGTTTGCTCTCAGCGGAAATCGTAAACTTTCCTGATCAGCACGAAGGAACGACAAATTACTTGGAGCAATACCAAAATAAAAATAATGGTGGAGACAATCTACTCTGCTCCGGAGCCAATGTCTTGATCTGAATAGCGATCTAGACTGGCCTGCTTCTGAGACAGACTTGAGTTATAACTGCAATCAATTAGGATAGTCTGCGATTGTCAATTGGACATAATTGTCTTAAGTGTTTTCGGAATAATGATGAAGAAGTCTTGATTAAATCGCATCCAGAGACAACTTAAAGCTGCTGCACACAGGTGCTAGAGTGAACTTTCTAAACAAAAGTACTGTTAGATATTGATAAGCTATGTTGAATAAACATCCGTGCTTGGTTCCCAATTCATGGGACAAATATCCTTCGGATTTTATAGGGTTGATTCTTCATGACGAAATTGAGGCCCACTATCGGCAGACTAACAAGATAGAAGGAACTAGGATTCAGATCAATAATACTCGTGCCGTACTTCGCATACACGATAAGCAAATATGGATGAAAAATGAAAAAGACCTTAGCCGAAAACCTTGGCCCCAGAAATACACGAAAGTCTTCATGCCGTGAATTAACACCAGAAAATAGTAAGTGAAAACTTTTTTGTTTGCTCTTTATTGATCATCAATAGCAAGACGGAAAGGTAACGATGCTTTTCATGTTGCAGCCGAAATTCCTGCTGCCAGCACATCTAGCACGTTTGTCTGGCCCGAAGAGAACCCGTAAGAAAGACTTATTTCAACCGCAGCTTGTGTATGTTCATACTCACACTAGGCAGCACCTAACCACTACTTCATAGTGGATTCTTTGATTGGTCGGTAATCTCATGTAGAGTCGCCTTTTTTTATTTAATGATTGAATGTATCAAAAGTTTGGAAAATCCAAAACTGCACGCCTCATAGCGGTTACTCAATTAAAAGAAAAAACTTAAAACAAAAAATAAATAAATAAAAAAGATAAGATTCAGACATTTTAGTTCTATTAATTAATTATTTTTGAATAAAGAATGCTTCGCGCCATTTTTTTAACTCAGTACAATACCACGCAAGCGTTGTGAACGGACCTAAGCTTACTAAGTATATACTACATATATATAGATATACAACTAACAAAGTGTCCAGTCGTATTTTTATAATATTAATTACAATTAAACTACGTTGAATTAGACCGTGATTTCCGAAATGACTTAGTTTAAGATAATACTAAACCTTTTGGAAAAAAAATGGACTAGATCAGTTAAGTTTTTCGGGAGTTATCGTGACCACGCGGTTTTCGCTACATACAGACAAACGGACACCCACGGAATAATTTTTTTAAACATTGTTTTTATTAATTTAAAAAGCAAAAGGTCTTTGAAAAATGTCATAAGTGTTGAAACTAGTAATTTTCCTTGATATTCATGTGTAAATATTATTATATAAGTACGATAAAAAATAAATAGAGACACTGTTAGTTCAGAAAATCACTTGATTCTCGTAAGGCGAGAGTAGAGCACAACCTCAACGCTCCGCTTATGAGGCGTGCAATAAAGAAACTTACTTGTGATATGTAAGAGACAAAATTAGAGTATTAGCAAAGGATCGACTAACCAGGCCTTACCAAAGTCCAATCAATTGGCACTCTTTGATTAATACGTCTCAAGTATCACCAATTCAAGACCAATCAACTCAAGAGCTTTAGATTTAAAATGACCGTGACTGTTTTGACAGCACATCACATGGCACTTGAATGTTTATCATGGGAGATCAACAAGGAATATTTTACATTATTACGTATCTTCCATTTACTGTGCTAACGTGTAAGCTTCCTTTACTTTAGACCTCAGGAAACAGGGAGTGCATTAAAACTTCCACGCAATAGTCAATAAATTTATTTCGTTTCAGAAACCGGCCAATACACATGTGAAGTCAGCAGATCTAAAACCAACTGAAAACAGTGCCATAAGTCATAAACGTTTCAGTGTATACCTTCTTCGTTAATAAAACGCTCAAATCTATATCTTATTGTTTAACTAAATTCTATCAAACAAGATTAAACATTAGAACATCCATCGATACAAAAATACATACATAAATCAATTCCCAACTAATAAATTGGCAGCTCTTAAAACAATCAGTGCTGTTATTACATGTCTTGTTGCTTTAATTGATGACATTGGCCTGCAATTTGTCTCTATAAGACCTCTAGAACATCAATAATCGGGCTATTAACGCCAATTTAGTTTTGCAACTACATTGACTACAGTCAGTGGTACTGTATTATTTCAAACTACGTTATACCAGTTCTTGATACACGTTGACAGTTATTTATGTTTGAACATACTTTCTAAAATCTAGTAAAAGCAATACTGAGTCTTCAATGAGGCCTGCGATGTCATATGAGGATTCGTTACTTTAAATGCGCTTATAGTCCTGAAGAGTGTAAACAGACTTCCAGTACCGAGTCGATAACTCTCGGAAATTCGTAGAATTAAGTTGCCGACTAAGGCGAATGTATTCTTCGGCGTAGCGGATTTTTCCACGAAATTTGCAAACTCCGTCACCAAATTTAAAGCACAGAACGGCAGCTGGGTACGATGGTCCACTTGGCAGTGTTATTATTTGGCAGCAGGGTTTGTCTGACATCCAACACTGAAATGCAACGAAATGAAGGTAAGAAAAATAATATTTCACAATGAAATAATTGAAAGTATCAACGCATACTTACGTCACCCCCTTCTTTAATGCAGCCCGGGTCGTCCAATTCATCGTCAGACATTTCACCTGAACCATCCAAGTCAATCTCATCCGTCAAAGCTAACACCGTCAGTATCAATATCAGGACTCCGAGAGTAAAAAGAATTTGCACTTTTTTAGATGTATTCATATTTCAGTGTACTACAAATTCTACGTTTAGGAAAGGAATGAGCCCGTCTACTAATACTAGCCCTTATATAGCTGGCCGACGGTGTCATAAAGCAGCCAGCCCTTCCCCAGTCGTAAAATCCGCCTACACTATAATTAAACAAAGTTACTTTCGAAAAATATCACTTAGTGCCATGAGTCAACGATGTTTTATTATAAAATTTGATGTTAGTTGAAGAGGTTATTGTTTTCAAAAACTGTCTTATAGGCAAAACAAGCAAACAAAAGAGAATTAATTGCATGCCTTAAGCGCAAGCGCGCGAAGGCATAGCTCTACTGGGGCCTGAAAATTCCCTTTATGGCGGTGTGGTCAAGATAACTAAAAATATATACAACCTTAGGTCTTAATTTTTTTTTCAATGTTATCGTTATACTCTATCGGAGAACCCTATTGAAAATCAGGGCTTAATATTGTCCCGTTTATTAGTAATTAACATTTTCAACTGACAGCAACACACAATTTGTCTGTATTTGTCGGCCTTATGTTCTGTAAACAGATATTATTGAGTCAGTGGGCGCATGCGTACTGGCTTGTAACTAGCTTGACCGAACACATGAGGGCGTGCGACTCGCGTAAAAAATTATAGTCGGCGGAAATTTAAACGAAAGACACAAAATTTAAATAATATATGTATGACACGAGCGCTTAAGGCATGCACATTTGGTTTTACCAAACTTTCCCTCTTTTTTGTTCTATTATCGATCAGAAACTACAGAATATCAAATTCTTATCTTCAACACACGTCAAATAATTATGATTATTTAGGTCAGAATCTTAGGCCTCTAAGTGATGTGTTGAAAATAGTAAACAAAAAAACAAAAACATCATTTAGAGCCTTAAACTCCGGCCTTAATCGTATATGTTTGCAGCACCTCTCCTCTACCAGTGAACAGTCCAAATAGTATTAAAAAGTAGGGTCTCTCTGGTACTAATTAAAATTACCACATCTTGTCTAATACATTGTTAGATTTATATTATTAATTATCTAAGTATCCAAAACGTTCAATTACATCTTTGTTAAACTTTACTTCAAGGCTGATAAAAATCCTTGCTTAGCCTAATAGAGATCATTACAATGAGATTATTATGTATCACAACAGTAAATTCTTAAAAAAAATTTACCACAACTAGAGCTCGAAATAGTGCAGAACTTGTGCGATTTGCAATAACAGATGACAAACATAATTTTCAATAAACGCAATATCTTTATCCAAGTTTTGAAAGCTTATGGATAAAATGTCTCCTGGTAGTCTGCTGATAAGTTGGTCGCGGGATAGTCGGTAGCGGAGTTGTCGGCGGCCGTAGAGACCACCAGTATTTTTTCGATTTTTCTACATAGTTAGTACCATTCAATCCATCCATAAGTTCAAAATATTTTTTTCGGTTAGGAATTGACCGATAGGTTGTGCAAAAATTCTTTCCGAATTGGAAGCAGTGGAGTGGCTCGACGTAGGATTTTTCCAAGTTGTAATGGTGGCAGCACGGTTTTATTGAGCACTGAAATACAGAAAAAAGTCTGGTAAATATAAAGTTGCGTGTCTCTAATTCTCTTTAAAAAACCTTAAAACAGTTATTTAACATGAATACTTTAATCAATTGGTTTGACAGTTTGAAAATGTGTGTCTTTAATGCTTTTGATTATTCGAAACTCTTTGGAGGCGTGCAAAGACAATCAAAAAGGGTTACTTACAATTTCTCCAACATGTGCACACTTTAACAAAATCATACTTGAATACACTGGTTTAGCCACTACTAGAATAGTCAACGCGATCAGGAATGAAATTGTCTTCATTTTTAGTGACCATTCACTTTCACGTTCGGCGATAGAATAATATCCAGGTGACATACGAACTTTTTAAATAGTTGTAACAATACCTCAAGTCGTAAAACGTCATAGTAATTACAGTGACTAGCTGGGAAACTCCAATGTTATCTATCATGGCCAAAGTTTACGACCTAGTCAATTAACAAGCAGAGATAAGGGTTAATTAATTTAACGTTTCGCGTGTTGTCATGTTAGAATTTTATTAGTGAGTCACTTTCACACCCAAATATTTCTTTTATCGACAGACGATGACTAATATAATGTACTTCATTCTGCCATTGTGAGAATCTGCAACAGAGACCACATTGTAATCCAAGTAGATAAGAGTTCAGCCGTAAAGATATTCGAGCTACACCTTTTACTCTAACTTTCGCTCATTTTTGTTAAAGATTCGACCGAATGCTATAAAAACCTTAATAACGAATCACTAATAAGGCTTTAGAAAAATATGAATTGAAAGACAGTTATAGAGCTCACCTGTGCCGTACATGATTTCCGCAAAAAACATAGTCCAGTTATCGTTGGGACTTTCGCACTTTTCGACCCATTCTCTAGTGATATCCCGTGACTCATCATGGTACGACAGCAGGAATGTCTTCGACTCCTCCTCATCCCATTTAATCCAAGTTAAAAGGAAATTGTGTAGTAACGTTCGTTAAAAGTAAATTTTGACATGCATTTGGAATTATGATGCGCATGGCCCACTCACAATAACTCAATATGACCTTTGTAGGTAATTATAGAACAACGAAGAATTAGAAGATATACCTTAACTTTAAAAGCTCGTTGGGGTTTCTGGTATTGAAAACTACTGACTGCAGGCTCCAATTTATTGCATTCCTATAGACTTTAAATTAATTAATTTTAAAAAAAGCTTCCAAAACCGCACATAATTCTATGGCGATGTAGTTTAACCCTCTCACGGCCGATTCGGCCTATGTAGTACTTTTTCCGGCGGAGTAGGGATAGCATGTCGCTTAAGCGGACTTACTCCCACCACCAGATTTCATCATTTAGAAAAGCACGTGCAATCCCCTTGCCCCACGTCTGAGAACACAGTGGGAGAAACGCCCAAAACCGTGAGAGGGTTAAATTGTGATTCATTCCACTAAAAAACGTTTTATGTAACCCGAAACATATTAAATTAAATTCCATCGTTAACAAGGATGCAAATAAACGTTATCAAAGAATTTGATCTTATTCGAGGTATTCTAAGACAAGTCTTTGTTTGCATCGATTCAAACTTGTTCTACTGCAAAATACAAGAGCTGGATAGTGGAAAAACCGTTGACATGAACAAGCTGTACTACATATTCGACGGACAGTTCAAGTTGCCAGTTAATTTTGATAATTATAACACTTACATTACACTTGCTAAGAAACTACACAAATCAACTTGGGAAATACTGAACCCATTTGAGCGCCGTCGCTGAATTGTATACTACCTGTAACTAATACAACAATTACTTTAGAACAATTTCTTCAGTACGCTGTCGTAAAGCGTACGGCATTTGATCTCAACAATAAGATTACAAACATTGAAGATATTAAGTACTCACTTGAGTCGCAATCATTGGGGAAAACCGGATTTAGGTATATTAGCTCGTAAAACTATATCTGTTTCAGTAGACGTTTTGCGAAGAGGCAAGATGGCTGTTGGCTGTCAAACTAAATGTCAAAAATATGACATCGGAAGTAGTTGCGACGTTTGTAAATGTTGCCAGTGTAAAGCAGAAGTTTGCGTTTGGTTGCGTTGATTCTTATTTTGACATTGTAACGTGTTATGACTAACTAATATTATTAATTATTTGTAGTGACATGGTTATTTTGGAGATTTATAAATTTTGTTGTGGACATTTCAATAACAATTAGATTAATTATGTTTCTAATATTGCATGCCAGATACTGGTAAAGTGTGAGAAGCGAGTATAAAAATTGTAACATCTACCATGCACCACATTTTAGAGCAATAAATCATTCATTCATTCATTCATTCATTCATAAATATACTCATTTTTGCTTCTTTTGTAAAATTTAGCGGAAGCTTAGCGGATCATCATCATAGTAGTAATGATGACCATCGCAATAGTAATAGTTATCGTATCTTTAAAACCTGAAAATATTATTTGACTATTGCATCCAAAAATGTAATTATACAATTTTTTTCAAATACCTCAAAAAATCTTTAGATTTCTTAAGAGTTAAGCCTGTATCGGTCTATGACTAGCGTATCCTAATTCAATTCTACAGGTGGAGTTTTCTTCTCCGCCGACTGGTCGAGATCTATTCGATCCCTAGTCATAAACCGATACAGGCTTAACTCTTAAGAAATTATAATTATGATCTGGTCGTTAACAACTTAGAAGATTTCTATCTTTAGATCGTTATTTATTCAAATGTAAAATATTACATAACTAATATAGCAGACATCTAATTCGCTATACAATTTCATTTTTCAAAACATAATGTGCTCTTTAATACCTATAAAGTGTTCTAAATTGTTCTGCACACAAAATAAGTTTATGAATGTAGACTGATGTTTTTAACTTGGGATTAAGCTATTTTCGACCTTGACATAATCTTGGTTAGTAAAGAGGGATTTGGTACTAAAACAACTTTGCAACTCAAAAATGACTTTATTTAATATCACTCTTATTTTAAACACAATGTTCTTATGCTTAGAAAACAAAATTCCATACAGATTTCAAGTTATAACTGATAAAAATCATCGTATACATTCGCCAATTATCAGATTAAGAGACTCTGACGTTAATTGGCACAAACAGAATTCCTACACGGAAAAAAAGCTGATGTAAAAATCTCATCAGGTGATACAAAAATTGTACCAAATGATGCAATAATTGTATCACATGATACCATTTTTGTATCACCTGATGAGATTTTTACATCAGCTTTTTTTCCGTGTATGCTGCTTTGAAAGTTGATTGAAGAGTGACATTGAAGAGTGGCATTGGTCCAGGGAAACCACCACCATAATCTGAGACTTTAAACTTTAGTTCGTTTAATAGACTTCAAATATTCACGCCTCAATTTGTAATAATTAAAGTCGTTGAGTTGCTTATACAGGCTGTTGTGCTTGTAATAGTTAGGAATTCGCTGGATAAAACGACACTTTAAATCCCCAAATATATAACACGTGGTTTCGAGCTGGGACTCCAGGAGCAGAGGGAACCTCAATACCCCGACAGGTAAATAATTGCAGCACCTCGTAGCCAGGTCACACTGAAAAATTTGAATAAGTACATTAAATGTTTCTGGAAATCTGTATAAAGCAACATAATGATTTATCTACGTCAACTAACTGAATCTCCGAATCGTACGCATCCACCGTTCACAACAGAAATTATGACAGCCAAAACTAAGAGACTCTTCATTTTAACGTTGGTTAGTTATAAGCTTATAAGATTAAACCCTTTCAGGTGTTTTCTTCACAGATTTCACTGAAGTAATGACGACTTATATGTCATTGTCGACTATTTATACTCAGCCAGCGATATCATGCTGTCTTTTCAATTGCAGTATAACACGCAATTTTGCACTAAAATCTACTAATGTTAAAGGGAATACCAACGTAACACGTCAACGGTCGTAAAAAGCTAAAATTCCCATTCAGTAATGAACAACTGTACTTCAGGATAAAAATATGTTGCCCGTTAATTTAACCTTTAAACTCACAACTGAGGTCCAAATGGCCAAAATTCTGATTTTTTCTGATTATTCTCTCGGTTTTTAAATGTTCTGATAAGTTTTTTATGGATTGAATTTACTTAAAATTCGAATTCGTGCACACCATTCTCTTGGTTATGAAAAAAGGGAAAAAATGGTCTACAATAAAGTGTGACCATCAATTAAAGAAACGAATTTATCATTAGGAAAACAGTGGGGTCCATTTGGAGTTTAACACCAGTTGTGAGTTTAAAGGTTAAATTCAATTCGCAACATCTCTTTAATTATAATCGCAGGACTAAGTTCTGTCCTTGACATGTTCCACTTGAAAAACAAATGTCAAAATATCAAAAGTAATTACATAAAACTTCTACGCAACTTTTGATTAAGCCCTAGATTTTGAGTTGAGGTATGGGGTAAGGATATGGATAAAAAATTTTGATGTAAATAAATAGTTAAGGTAGTACTACCGGTTTTAGAATTGCCGTTCAGAATTTAATGAAACTTGGCATATTGGTACATTATAATATAATGATTAACCAGTTAAATTTTTGGAAGCCTACAGAGAACTGAAAAAAAGATAAAAATATTTAAAAAATTTTGCCTTTAACATTGATCCTTATGAGAAATCGCAGATTTTATTTTATTTCACAAAACTGACCGTTCAGATTTTTATAAAAATTGACTCAATAAAATAAAAGAACATCTAGAATATTTTAAACAAATATCAATATGGTCTTAGAGAATATGAGAAAAGTTATTAATAAAAAACATTGAAAATTTATTTCTGTCTTTCTTTCTCCAGTACGATTTAGTTTAGGGAAATCTACTACGTTAGTCAAATAAGGTTAGGTTCGGGGATTTGACTTTTGTGGTATCGGTAGTATTACCTTAATAGCTTTAAAAAGTTACTGCAAAATTGTAACAACATTCAAACAGTTTACGACTTGGTAACTAATACTGATAATAATACCCTGTTTAGAAAATCGGATTCAAATGTATTGAAAGAAATTGAAAGGAATTGATCCCATGTAAACTGTATATCTATATAGTATCAATATATAGTTATACAATTGCATTGAGCGACATCTCTTCAATACTTTTTAATCCGTTTTCCTAATCAGGGTAGTTCCAACTTGTTTTGAGGTGATTAACTACCGTTAGAATACTCAAACTGTCAAGGGCTAGGAATGCTTCCTTTTGAGGTTTGTTCCAGAATCCAATGTATAGGCAGCTAATTACAATTAGATTAAATAAAAGTTAATTTTGAAGGACGTACAAAATAAAGTTCTGTGTCTTCTGCCTCAGACGCTTTTCGAATCGTTCCAAGTCCTTTACTGTTTCCTTCATGAATTCTAACTTTTCAAGATCAATTTCTCTCTTTTGTTGTAGTTTGTTGTAAACAAACCACAGTTTCTTTTGGATCCCAATCAATTTCATTTTGTGCGAATTGTTTAGCTGAAATAATCTCGCGTAAAATAAACGAGGTTAAATTGTTCTGCGCATAAACTAGCTTCATAAACGCAGTCTGATGTTTTTGACTCAGCATTGATCCAGTTTTGACCTTGACGTAAGTCTGGTTGGTAGGTAGAGAGGAGTTTGCTACTTCTCCACAGCTGTAACAATCCACAATAATACGTACGAAAACTTGCGCTCCACAATACAGCAAAACTACTACCTACTTTGCAACGCATTGTATAACTTTAAAAAACCGTACACCATAACCATAACTAAAGTATCGGGTCTTCCGCGAAACGCAATAAACACAGGAAAGAAATCGACAAAAAATTGTTAAAGAGCTCTGACCGGGCACTTGAAATCAATAAACGCACATTTGTAGACTGGTTCCCAACGGAATGGAGATAAAAAACTATTGCCTGACCATTTCCATGAACAAAGCCACTGCAACATCTGGCGCACCGAACATGGCAAACGAAAAACAGACGTCAATAAGACAGTCGATTATCAAACAAATGAAGACATTCCTACCTAATATTTTATCACTAGGTAGTGCGTCCAGACTTAGCGACATACGCAGCGAATAACAGGAAAAGACATACTCTGCTCAGCTTTTCTATTAATATTAAAACAAAATGCGGACATAGAAAACCAATAGTTAATCCTTCGACGATGATAGATTTCTTCGTACAGAAAACGAATAAGCTTCGAACTGCATTCACAACCACTGCAATAAGTACCATAATGCTAACCTCACAAGGGCCTCAACATAGTACAACCCAAAAGCCAACTTTATATTGAAGAAACTAGACGTGATAGTCCAGTTAGGAAGTTATTTGACGACTTTCTTATAAGACCGATCTATAGATAACCACATGTTCACTCTCGAGCGGGTACTGCATTCCAATTGGAGAGCGGGCACCAAAAAATAGTTTACAGTCCTAGATTGCTATGACTTCATTAAAGACCCAATAAGTGTAAAGCACGAACGTGCGGAAGGTACGTATTTACCACTCGCAATACTGACCAACACGGGAACATTAACTGAATGTTTCGGATAAGCTATCTGGGACCGGATATCGAGAGACAACATAAACTCTCGGCTATAGGACATCGACAAATAACACTAGAAGAATAGCTGACAGCCGCTGAGTGGCCGATTTCGACATTACACCTGAACAAAGGAATAGCTCGAAGTTTATGGTCCTTGCTATGAGCAGGCCACCGACTGAGAGACAACATTAAAGAATGGCTGAATGTTACGGATATGCTACGGGCGATTTGTTGGGACAACATCAAGAAAAACAGCTAAAAGGTACGGGTACACTACGTTACTTGAAAAGTTACGGGTATTCTGCTGCGATAAGACAAGAATTCGAGAGATGACATAATAAGGACGGTTGAAGGTCACGAGTTCGCTGTTTATGACAGGGTATCGAAGGAACATTAAGAAGAATAGCAGAAAGACAAGAATTGAAGAACAGCTGATATTGTAGGCAGGTTGCGACAGGACTTCAATGGACATCACAAGAAGGATAGCCAAAAATTACGGGTACGCCGCTTGCGACAGGACTTCAGTAGAACATAAAAGAAGAATAGCTGAAGGTTACGGGTACGCAGATCATGACAGGACATTGAAGGAAAATTAAGAAGAATAGCAGAAAGACAAGAGTTGAATAATAGCTTATAGTGTCAACGGGTTGCGACAGGACTTTGATGGACAACATAAAAATAATAGTCAAAAATTACGGGTACGCTGCCTGCGACGGGACATCGAAGGAAAATTTAGAAGAATAGCAGAAAGACAAGAGTTGAAGAATAGCTGATAGTGTAGCCGGGTTGCGACAGGACTTCGATGGACAACATAAAAAGAAAATCCTAAAATTACGGGTACGCTGCTTGCAAGAGGACATCTGAAGAAAATTAAGAAGAATAGCAGAAAGACAAGAGTTAAAGAATAGCTGATAGTGTAGGCGGGTTGCGACAGGACTTCGATGGACAACATGAGAACACTAGCCGAAAATTACGGATACGCTGCCGGCGACAGGACGTCATTAGAAAATATTAGAAGTCACGGGTGCGACGGCGGGACATCAAAAGACAACAAATCACGAAGATCAAACCAGCAGAGCTCTCCGAGGGACCAATTACAGCAGTCAATATCCTTCGTTTATATATATATATATATATATATATATATATATATATATATATATATATATATATATATATATATATATATATATATATATATATATCCGGAGCACACCAGCTCTTTGGGTGAGAACCGTGCCATCTGCTGGGCTTGGTGGCTCAAAATACAAGTACAGACGACGGAACTACCGATGATGGCGACGCCATACTTGGTTCTCGCTGATATGACCTACATACACCCTTGCAGAAGCATTTCTGGCTAGTGTTGTACCTGGAACGGAACGGAATCTTAGATGGTAAAACCATCACAAAAATAATCAAAGTCCGTAGACTATCGTATTTCGGCCACATAATAAGATGCGACACACCACACATACTGCACGCAGCCAGAGAATACAGAGAAAACAAACGCAAAGTCGGCCGGCCGATCTTTACATGGGAGGACTTGCTAGATCAGGACATAGACAAGTATACCAGAAGATCCAAAGAATCCTGGAAGGAATTAGCACGAAACAGGACCCTGATGGAAAGGGAAGCAGATAAAGTATATAAATCACCGGAAACGGATTCCGAATCAGAGCCAGAGAGCCTACCAACCTCCTGCACTGCAAACAAATCCGCAGAAGATGACCAGGATCAACCCGGAACAACACCCACTGCAGAGCCAACAGAACACCATAACCGGAGCAGAACCAACCACAGCAGTCTATAGCATCCATCTCTTATATATTTACACACCAAGTATAGTATCTATCCTCCCTCACACTGGCTCGATGTATGAATTCTTGTCGGTTCTAATCTAACTCCTGTCGCTCCCATCCTGACTGCGAAAGCCCTACAGTCCCCTCGCATCTACGTGCGCACTGGTATCTCGGGCTGGAGGTAGCGCAAATCAGCCGGGGACGCGATGTGGTGTCGCTTAAGTCCAACAACTCCCACGTCCGCGACGGTATCCGGAGCAAACCAGTTCTTCGGGTGATACCCGTGCCACCCGCTGAACTCGGTTGCTCAAAATACAAGTACAGACGACGGAATCACGGACGTAGGCGACATCATACCTGGTTCTTTCTGATATGACCTACATACACCCTTGCAGAAGAACTTCTGGCTGGTGTTGTACCTGGAACGGAACGGAACGGGAAAACAACTTCACAACACTGAAATGACTATTCCTGACGTGTAGAAGACAAAATTCCGTGCAGATTTCAAGCTATAACTAATGAACATCACAGCACACATTCACTCATTATCAAATTAAAGGACTGATGTTAACCGGCGTAAACGGAATCCCAATACTGCTTTGAAATTTGACTGAAGTTAGTGGCATTAAGCTGCTTGACGAGTATCTTATATCCCTCGGCATTAGGGATGCGATGGTAGAATTCACAGACTCCACCCCCGAATTTGAAGCACGTCATCGGCATTGGTCCCATAAGACCACCGCCGTAGTGCGGGCAGCAACGATAAGGTGACGTCATACACTGGAACAATAAAAAAACGATGAGGGAAAGTTTGGTAAAACCAAATGTGCATGCCTTAAGCGCTCGTGTCATACATATATTATTCAAATTTTGTGTCTTTCGTTTCAATTTCCGCGAACTATAATTTTTTACGCGAGTCGCACGCCCTCATGTGTTCGGTCTCGCTAGTTACAAGCCAGTACGCATGCGCCCACTGACTCAATAATATCTGTTTACAGAACATAAGGCCGACAAATACAGACAAATTGTGTGTTGCTGTCAGTTGAAAATGTTAATTACTAATAAACGGGACAATATTAAGCCCTGATTTTCAATAGGGTTCTCCGATAGAGTATAACGATAACATTGAAAAAAAAATTAAGACCTAAGGTTGTATATATTTTTAGTTATCTTGACCACACCGCCATAAAGGGAATTTTCAGGCCCCAGTAGAACTATGCCTTCGCGCGCTCGCGCTTAAGGCATGCAATTACCTTACAGTTTTATCGAAACGTCAGAACATAAATAAGAATTTACTTACGTGCGATCTAACTTCCAAGCAGTTACCGTACGCTCGTACAATCTCTTTCCGAGCTTTTTTGACCACTGGGCTCGCTGATATGATAATTGCCGCCATGACAAGAGTCAACAGAATGGTGGATTTAACCATGCTTCAATATCTGTAAGAAAAAAACGTATAAGTTACCAGTTGCACTAAAAATTAAAGTTACCATACATTTAGAATAAGTTAGATTTACCTGTAACAACTGGGCGGGTGCTGTGAGTATTATAGGCGACGTACTGAATAAAAATAGCAGCCGACCTTACTTTTATAGTTCAACGAAAACTCGTAAAACTTAACGACCCTTTTGTAACCGTAAATGAATGGTGGAGCAGACATAATGAAAGTTTTAACCTAAGCTTGTTCTCATTAGCAAATTGAATTGATGTTTGAAATAAAAATCGCTTTGGTACTTACAGTTAGAGTTTATTCTAGCAGAAACGGGTTAACTGGGGTTAAGTTGTGCTCATAGTGCTCAGGCGATATGGAATGATTTGCGAAGGCTCGGCTTAGTTAAGCGAAATAGTGCGCAATTTTATTAAATATCCTAAAAAATCAAATTGTTTTGTGTCTAGAGTAGTTTGACCGTGACCGATAGTAAATTTGAATTCGAGACCAGCAAGTCAAGGTCGACAGTGCAAAAAGTTTAACCACCTGAAACATATTTGTTTTCTCATAACACAAGTCTCGTAATAGTGAATTTGCAAGTGGGTATTTAGATACTCATCTAGACACCCAGTGCGACATCAAACGTACTTCTACAAAAGCAAAGTTCGGCGCTAGATTTATTGCAAGGAAATTATTATGCAAATTAAACGCCGTGTTTTCTAATTTTCTACCTGAAGAACTATCCTAGATACGTAGCCGCGATATGTCAATATTGCGGCACATAGTACTGTACTTACCTCAGGGGTGCCCAAAGTGTGCGCCGCGGAGCCCTGGGGCGCCGTGCAGAGTAAGCAAGGGCACCGTGGACGCTACCATTTTCTCGACTCATAAAACTAAACTTAGATATTCATGTGTACAAAATAAAGATGACATCGAAAAGATTGCCTGTATATACAAACATATTCATGTTCAAGCTCTACCAGAATTCATATTGCAAGACATGAGTCTACTTGAACTCTCTTGGAACAGAAAACTTAAAATTAACTTCACTTACTTTAATTTGGATATCTGTCAAAAATTAAAAGGTATCAATCTACCTATAGACGTACAAAAGGGAAGGTCAACGAGCTAGTGAATCAACTGGCTACCGAGTAAAAATATGTTAAATATCTACTACCTAATACTACCTACCAGTACACACGAGTGTCATACGATAGTTTTCAACACATAAAATATTTTTCCTCCAAGCCAATATCATTATGACCACCGCTTTGTGTGTGTGTCTGTGGCATCGCCTATAGGCTGTAGTGACTGCTTACTATCAGGCAGGGCGTAAAAGCTTGTTTGCCACCTGTGTGGTATAAAAAAAATCGTAACTCCCGAACGGATAGACCCGAGTGTTTATCTATAGATAGTAATTATATGGACAAGCATTTTTTGCTGCAACGCACTGATAACGCGGAAGGGTTCCTATTGAACCGCAAGGACACAATGTAGCGCCAGAGAAGTATCTTTCGTGCCGGATTGAGAACAATACCAGATATAAAGCAGATTTTGCACGTTTACTGCTAAGTAGACCCTACAAATGCACAAGACAATAGCAGAACCGGTCCCTTTCTAGATGCTACGTTGTTTAATTGTACGTCTGTAGCATTTATTGCCGGGTTTACTGTGAATATACAAATTACAATATTTTTACAAGTCATCTTGATAAATTTTTAGGGGTCCCTTATAGTTTCGCCATGTCTTTTTGTGTATATACCTGGAAAGGGTTTGGTTTAGACTCTTTAAAACATAATAACAGAGAAATACCAAAGGAAAGGAAATAACAGGTAAAGATTTGCAAATAAATTATTCGTGATAAGATTTGCAAATACGCTTATTCGTGGTTTACATATGGCGTAATCATGTGTAGCAATAGCGTAGACGTGAAATTCCTATTTACCTTACAAAAAAGCTAATTAGGATATTAGTAAATATAAAACAGACAGACAGTTGCAAACCCTATTTTAAAAATCTTAAAATATGAACTTTACCGTGCCTCTATATAATGGAAATATGCAAATTTGTTAAAACGTACCCACAGTTCTTCTCCACTCGTGAAGATAATCCATTAAACTATCACTACGCAATAAAAACAGACTAATGTTGCCGGACTCCCGCCTAACTAGTCACTCCACCAGCCCGTTTGTCATGTCAATAAAAATTTACAATAAACTACCGACGCATTTAAGAAATGAGAATAACTATTATAAATTTATAAAAAGTTTAAAGCAAATATTAATTCATAAAAGTTATTACAATGTAACAGACTACCTAAATGACAAAATAATATGATATTTCTGTACTTACTAATTTAAAATAGAATGTTATAATATATATGGTGGACTGGCTTACTCTTGCTGTAGTTTTAGGTGGTTTTTCTTAATAACACTAGACATACCTATATAATATAATATAGCGTCCCGGCTCTGCCTGGCATTGTCGAGCATGGTTCGGTCATGGTTGGCGAGGGATACGTTATCTACGGCTATAGGGCGGTCAGCGTGTCACTGTGTGTTTCCTTCCTACTTTCCTACCCCCCTCCTTTTTGACGATTGAAAGAGATATTTAATGTCCTAATCATTAAAGAAATTTAGAATTTAGAATTTTGAATTTTTTATGTACCTACGTGCCTAACTCTAACTATATGCTGAGCCTAAATGTATAAACAATTATATTATTACCAATATACATGTAGGTATACCTGTATAATATATTAATATCTTTATACGCCACAATAAATTAGAATATAGGTACTTTGAATACCTACGTGTAATTAGTACATAAAAAGATCTCAAAGTGTAGATATAATTTTAATAACATGTGCCTTAGGTATAATATAAATACACATATATATACTTAAATAATAAGTGCAATGTCAAATACCTACTTAAGTACAAATTATGTTGATATAGCTCATCTCTATATTGCTGTTCCCTTATGGGGTATCTTGTACAACTACCATCAATGTACTTGATTATGCAATAAAACTGAATTACTAAATTTTAAATCCCGTGCAACTTTGAAACTAAATATTTTAACGAAAATCTGACAAACCACAAGCGTACAATCACACCTATCATATTTAGCTGGCTTCGATAGCGTAATATTGTAAATAAGTCTCTTGCTTATATTATCATACTTAGGTATTGTCATAGGTATTTCTTTAGATCTGTTCGTCGACATAGGGCATGTCAATAATAGACCTTTTACCTTGGTACTTAATCAGGATATTTGCGGACGAAATTATCCCGCTACAGGCTACAGATCTGCCACGTCAGTCCGTCAGTTAAGTCAATATAAAATTTTAAAATTTGACGTAACTAATATGTAAGTACCTACCCTAGGTTCATTCCTTCGTATTTCCGAATTGCCTCACAACGTAGGGCGCTTGCAATGTGTAACCACGATCCAATCTGGTCAGGTTCCCCTGGTAGCATGGTCGCGGTCTGGTCTGCCAAATCTTGGATCATGGTCAAGGCGGACTCCGGGCCTCGTGCGCGAGAGCACAATCGGGACATTAACGCCAAAATATGTTTTATTGCTAATAATTCACTGAATGTTGTGCTTGATCGTCTCTGGTTTATCGGGGTTGAAAAGTGACTTGACGTATCTGCAAAGAAAATTGAGTTAGATCACACAATCTAGGTTGCCAACTTAAAATTATTCGTTGATGTTTATTTTTTTCCTCATACAAAATTTTATTCGGCGATGAAGCTCACTTTTGGTTGATTGATTATATTCAAACATAATTGCCATATAATAATCTTCTTACAAAGATTTGCTTACTTTTTAAATAGAGTTTTTGGTTACGATAGTGTAAAATTAACACTTCCGCAATGCTTCACTTTGCAATTGTTTTTACACTTTGCGCATCATTGTCATGTACAGGGGCCCCTTAACAATGCAAACAACCCTTTCTACGCCACAATTCCGCGCCCCTGCCCGCCTCACTTCTTAGCCCCGCCCACTGCCAGTGCCACAATGCACCCTGCGCCGGACCGGGAAATCCATTCTTGCTTCACACGCCGAGTGAAACACACTGCAGCTTCTTCTCGTACGTGTCATCTCCGCATCCTAATCAAAAATGGAATCTTCATTGGATCTGTCGAAGAAATACGAAACATTGATGCCAGCGCATTTAGCCAACCATGCCTGGTATCCGCATGGTCTGCCGATAATCGCGCCGCAAGCCCCGCTCCGTCCTCTGTTACCGATGGCCTCCCTGTGGTCGGTATCTCCATTATCGGACCGTAGTTTGGTTCGGTATATGCCGTACCCCATGCTGTATCCGCCGTTATCGCATGTACCGCAGCCGCAGCCAGCTACGCCACCGCACGGACTGCCGATATTCACGCCGCAAGCTCCGTTCCATCCTCCGTCGCCGATGGCCTTACTGCGGTCGCTGGATAGCGCCGGGTCATCATTGTCGGGTCGTAGTGTGGGTCGGTATATGCCATACCCTATACTGCAGTCGCCGGTTTCGCCGATACTACAGCCGCAGCCAGCTACGCCACCAGAGTCGCCGGAGCAGTACAAGGTTGACAACGACCCGGAATATAAATTGTACGAAGAAACCGCGATGGCTGCGATCCGGGCGCGGAATGGAGGCGACGTGGTTGCACGCAATCCGCGAATGTGCCGCGCAGTGGGTTCCACCCGCAAGGAGGATGAGGCCCATAGACGGAAGCGGAACAAAAACAACCAGGCAGCTAAAGAAAGCCGGAGCAGGAGGAAGGAGCGTGAAATAAAACTCATGCTCAAGGCGCAGTTCCTCAAACAGAAAATCGGGTGGCTTGAGGTTGAACTGCGCCAAAAGACAACGCGCTGCGCCGACCGTTCGGACGTGTCCACGCTGCGTCACCGCGCCGCGAAATCACGTAACGTACGTAATTAAAATCGATCACTGCCAGCTTGCCCGTGCAAGCCACCAGTGCCGACCCACCGCCGCCGCCGCAGCCCGTAGCTTCCTACTCTCACTGATTACCCGGCATACCCGCTCGCGGGCGACATCGCACGCGCCGAGGAGAGCCCGAAATCAGCGAGAGCGCGCGCGCACCTCCAAAATATCAGATAACTCGCCGTCGTCGTCCGACTCACCGGAACTAATCGAATCCCCAGCCCCGAGAAAACCCCGCGTCCGATCCAGCCGCGTCCCGCTCTGCCGACGTCTGCACGAGATGTGGCACCCGGAGAGCCAAGCTGAATACATCGGCACAGTTGGCGAAATTCTCCCCGAGGCCGCCGAGGCCGTTCGCGCGGGACTCCCAGTCACCGCAGCGCACCTCGGCCGCCTCGAGCAGTACACCCGCCGCTCCAACAGCGCCCCCGCACGCAGCGAGGCGCCCTCTCCCGCACCAACATCAGGGACGTCCACTGCAAATGCAGGTAGGTCAGTGACCGCAAATGCCCCGTCCAGTGTTGCTTCGCAAGCAACATTCAAAACCGTCAAACACTCCCGTGCCGCCCGCAAAGGCACAATCGCCACCAAACACGCTCGCGCCGCCCGTGCGGCCGCTGGAGCGAAGCCCCCCGCCGCGGCGTCTCCCGTCGCGCTACCCGCCGCCGCGAAGCCTATCGCCGCCGCGACGCCCGCCGTCGGGGCGCCCCCAGCCGTATCGCCACCTGTCGACAAGAAGCCCGCCGCCACTGCGAGACATGCCGCCGCCGCGACGCCTACTACCGCGACGCCTAATACCGCGCGACCCGCTGCCGCGACATACGCCGCCGCGACGCGCGCCGTCGCGACGCCTGCCGCCGCAACAACCACTATCGGAGCGTGCGCCGTCGCCACGCCCACCCACGTTTTAATAACTGCCGCGGCGCGCGCCGTCGCGATGCCCGCCGCCGTAACGACGCCTGCCGCCTTTCCACCCACCGTCGCGAAGCATGTCGCCCCCGCGACATCAACCACCGCCGCTGCGCGCGCCGTCGCGACGCCTGCCATCACGCCATCCACTACCGCGAGGCCTATCGCTGACGCCGCGACGCCTATAACCGCAACGCTTGCTGCCAGTAGTCAACACACCGCGACCGAGACGCACACCGTCATGTCGCCGACCGCCGCCGCGACGCACATAACAGCGACGCCGATAGTGTTCGCTCGCCTCCCGGCTAGAGCACCGATCGCGTCGGCTGCACGCGCCCCGGGCCAGCCTGGCGACGGACGGACTGCGATTCGTCAACGCCCCGACTCAGACGAATCGTACGATGAAACAAATAAGCGACATCGCACCGGAATGTCGCCGATTCCCACCGCCTATACGAGACCACCATGGATGCCGCCGTCGTACCTGCAGTACAGACCGGTGACCATCATCCCGCCGGACACACTCGCGGTAGGAATCCGTCCACCGACGCCGCCACCATTCGCACACCGGTCCAACAGCGGAGAATCAGGGGACGGGCTGCAGTTACATGCTAGTAGCATGTCATTCGCGCCCGTCCTCGACTCTACGCACTACGCGATGCTGGACACGGTGACAGAGCCCCCGAACGAAGAGGACGAGCAGCCGTCGCCGCCACCGAGACGTACGTTTGCGGAGACGTGCGCGCTGCCGCCCCCACCCCGCACCTACCCCCGCTCATCGCCACCGTTGCCGCGCGCTACAACACCGGGCAACCCGCCGTCGCAGCACCCCTCGCTGCCCGCGGAACCGCGTTTGGCGCCGACACCGAGGCCGTCGCACCGCACATCGCCGCCGATGAACGCCCAGGGATCGTCCCAGCAGCCACCACCACCTCTGCAGACCGCCAGGAGCGCATACCCACCCATCATAGTGGAGGTACTTCCAAATTGGACGAGCCACCTGGCGAGGACCAAGGCGATCCTAGGCCACACACCCAACGTGCGAGCATTTAAGAATGGCGTGCGATTCCTACCCAAGAGCGCAGACGAGTTCGGCGCGGTCCAGCGCTACCTAGTAGACACGCGTGCCACAACCCCCGGTATACAGTTCGTGTGCTACACGCCAGCGGAGGAGCTGCCCACCAAGGTCGCGATAAGAGGCCTACCGGCAGACACACCAGGAGAGGAGCTGACCGCCGCACTGGGCGAACTAGGGTTCGAGGTGCAGCACAGCAGGCAGATCCCCGCGAAGAGAGGCAGGCCGGGCTGCCTGTTCTTCGCTCAGCTGCGTCACCTCGCCCACGAAGAGCTCAGCCACCTGTACGCAGTGGAGGAGCTGCTGTGCCTGCCAGGAATCACCATAGAAGCCTGGAGAGGGCGCAGCGGCCCACCGCAGTGCCACCGCTGTCAAGCGTTCGGGCGATGCGTCGATGACCACGCGGCCAGCGACTGCCCACGCCCACGCGACCGGCCGCCTACCTGCGCTAACTGCGGACGGCGGCACACGGCAAACGACCGTCGCTGCCCCGACTTCCGTCGCGAGGCTAGAAGAAGGGGCAAGCCGATGCCGCCGCCGAGACCCAACCCCCCCGCGCAGACGCGGCAAGCGCCTGCCCAACCACCGGCTCATCAACCACAGCCCCCCCCAAGAGAGGCCAACACAGCCAATACAGCCCGTGAGCGGCACCACCACCACTGTCACCACACTACAGCCACCTGCGAACCCACCCCCGGCCCGAAACGAACCGCAAGCAGATCGCCGTCGCCGACGAGGTGGACGCCGAAGAGGACGCAGAGGCGCGCAGCTGCCCAGCGAAGAACCGGAGGTTCCCACCCGTCCAACCGCCGAGCGGCCTGCGCACGGAGAGCCTAAGGTACTTACAGGTACAAACAGCCACACTACCCACAGCCACACTACCCACACTCTCGCACCGATACGCTGAGTACCTGGCCACGCAGGCCGAGCAGGCCGCGCAGGCCATGCCGATGCCCGCACAGCCCAGCGCAGCGGTCGCAGAGCTGCCACAGCCCCCCACAGACGCCCTAGAGGTCGTAACACTGGCTGAGCCCGGAACCGACCAACAGACCCAACTAAACGCAATGCAACTCATACAGGCCATCTCGCTAATATGCACAGAAGCCTTATCCACCCTAGTCGCGGGCGGCGATATCCGCCCATTCATAATACAAAAACTAACAGAGATCCTGTCAGAGATAGCGAGATGGCCCTAAGAGCCTTATACTGGAACCCCGGAGGGATTGCCCTGGCCAACTCCGGCGAGCTGAGAATCATCGCCCAGTCGCAGGATCTACATCTGATCCTCCTGGGCGAGACCAAGCTGCGACCAGGGCAACCCTTCCACCTGCCCAATTACTACTCGTCGGCCAGACATCGTTGAGGTCGGACGTGTGTTGTGCGCTCCTGCAATTTTATAATTCTGCCTAATTGCGGAGAACGCGTAGTGACAGTGCGGATCTCGGTCCCTCTCGTATTATCACAGTGTATCGTGCATTTACGGCCGCGGCCATTTTGCAGTTTGTGGAGTGCGGCAACAGTGCCACTGAATTTTGGAGGACTATAGGGTGAAGTTGGTGCAGGTGCGGTATCGGGCCCTCTCGTTCTGCCGTGGGAGAATCGTCGCCTCGGCGGCGGCCATTTTGCGGTTGGAGCGAGAGCGCGTCTGTCCGTGCCCCGCTAGCCCCTCCGCCCCAGGGCGAGGCGTCGAGGAGGCTAGCCGATTAAAGCAGTGCTGCTGTCAACGTGACGGGTGACAGGACACTGTTGTCGCGTTGACACTGACAGGTGACAGCTGTCATCTGTCAGGTAAGTGACATTTGACGTTTGACGTTTGTGTAGAGTGCCAGTGTGTAGTGGACAGAGACCACCTAACCTGTGCGGACCTTTCGTGGTAGAACGATTTAGTTAGGTAGTTTTAATTGGTAGTGTAATTAGCTAGGTTAGTTAGGTGTACTTAAGATAGGACTAGTTTGTACTGTATAGGGTTACTGGTGTGCGTGTGTCGTGTGCTGTGGTGGTTGGTGGTAGGGTAATCGGCCGATTGCCTTACCATTGGCCAATACACGAACACCATAGTTGGGTTGTAAGAACAACTGAACAGTGCAAAGTGTTTGACTTATAGACTTATTACACGAACACCTACTATGGTGTTGATACTAACACACTACCTGGACTTGTGTTTTGTAGTTGAGTTTACTCTTCATGGAGCCGGCGCCGAACGCCGAGCTCTTCGAGGCGGAACTTAAAAAGCGGCAAGACGAGCTTGCTGCTCTTGTGGAGATAGCCGAGGAGGAGGGCTTCCAGCCGCGGAAGTCAATGTTGAGGACTCCGCCAAGGGGATTTAGCACCCCGAGCGCTGAAGAGGCGGCAGGCACGGCGGGCACGGTGACGACAGCAGCAACTGCGGCGGAGCCGATGGAGCCGATGGACACGGGGTTAGGCGCGATTGTCGGGACTCCACAGGTGGCACCGGATAATGGAAGCCAGTCTGGCAAGCGAGGTTTGACGTCTCCTGAGGAAATTCAGGAGGCGGTCAGGCGGCGCGTTGTCGGCAAGCGCGGTACGCGGGCGAGTGAGGCCGTGCCCCCCGTTGGCGGGTTGCTAACGCGGGAGCCCACGGCGGCGATGCCCGCGACGCCCGCTGGAACAGCTCAGGGGACAACGACGGCGGGCCTGATGGGTGCCACCAAGGAGGTGTTATGCGGCATCATTTCACAGGCTGGGGAGGATATAATGAGCGCAGTCACGGCAACTCAGTCGAAGCTCAACAAGTCAGAAATCGCAACCGTGGGAGTATGCGTACAGAAACTGACTGCGGCATCGAGCTTCATGTTGCTGCGTATAGCGGACCTTGAGGGAAAGTTGGCAGCGGCGGCGGTGGCGGCGGCAGCAAGCTCGACGACGACAAGGGGCGGTGCAGCGTCGGTGGTGTCGGGCACCCCGGTGTCCTACGCTGGCGCGCTGCGCCTGGGCGCAAGGGTGGCGGCTATGCCTATCCCGGCGCCTACCGGTCCGGCAGTGGCGGTTTTCTCGGCGGAGGGCGGCACAATTAAAACTTCAGAGGAAGTTAAGGAGGCGCTGAAAAAATGCGTTGACCCGGTGGCGCTGGGATGCCAAGTGCAGAGGGTGCGCCGCATAGGAAACGCGGGAGTGGTGGTGGAGGCTACCAGTAGGGAAGGCATGGATCGCCTGAAGGCGGCCTTGCCTCCCACACTGGTCGCAAGGGACCCGACTCAGCGGCAGCCACTTGTGGCCATTCGCAACGTAGAGGGCAACCCGAAATTTGAGGTCCTTATTGAGGACCTGTACGAGCAGAACCTCAAGGAGGTGATAACGAGGGAGGAATTGACGAAAGAGGCCAAATTCGCATTTAAGGTTCAGCGAATTCTGGACATCCTGCCAGCCTGGCTGGACAAATGGCGAATCGCCATAAACGTGGGAAAAACGGCCGCCATACTTACTGGAGCCCAACGTAAAATGCCGCCACCACTCAAACTCCGAGGCCAGAAGATAGGATGGGGAAAATCAATCCGGTACCTAGGAGCCCACATCGACCGGTCGCTGCGTATGGTGCCGCAAGTCAACCACGCAGTTCACCAGGCGAAGGCTGCGCGCGCCATGCTGCGACCGGTGCTGACATCAAAACTCCCGCTCAGAGCCAAGACCCGGATATACAAGGGCTATATCCGGTCTCGGCTACTCTATGCTGCCCCCGCCTGGTACAGTCTGTGCTCCGCCAGCAAACGGCGAAGATTGCAGACAGTGCAGAACCAGACCTTACGCACAATAGTCAGCGCTGGCCGGTACGTGCGCAACGACGTCATCGCCCACGACCTAAGGATGACGTCAATAGAGGAGACAGTCCGAGTAATGGCGCGTCGAATTTTCGACAGCGCCGACCACGGACACCACCAGCACCTGCGCCAGCTGGCTCCCCACCAAGCCCGCCCCCCTGAGGGGAGGCCCCTACCGCGGGAATTGCTGCGCTCCCCGTCCCCATAGACGAGTCGAGCGCGCAACAGATCGCCGGAATAGCAACCCCAAACCTCCCAAATCGCTAAAACCAAAAATTGCTTGAACCCAGACTGCTTGGGGCCGTCGCACTCAAACAGATTTATACAATATGTTGGGGCGCGACTGTCACAATCAGCCAACCTAATCACCGCTGCTTCACCCCCCTCCCCCCCTGCATTAATAAATTAAATTGCAGAAAAATTCCTACCACCGACGACGCAGGTCTAACCACCGCTCCCTCGCTGCAGGATGCCGCCCGCTCGCTGGTCGCTCGTCGGGCCTCCCCGAACGGGGTCCCACTCGGCGGGCTAGTAACGCGCCGAAGGCGGCAAAGAAGCGCAGGCGAGGGCGCCGAGACAGACCGGCAGTCGTCCAGTGCCAAAAGAGGATCAAACTCCGAACCCCAACACCAAGACCGGCTGGGTTGTCACCCAGCTGAGAAGCAGGTCGGGCAAGAGGCTATGCCTCAAAGGCCCGCACACCTCTCCCCTCAAGGAGAAGAAGACCCGTGTAGCCAAAAGACATGCCTCAGTTGCCACCAGCGGTAGTAATTATACGACAATTATGTTGTGAATAGTGCGTATTTTATTTATAAGTATTTTAGTGTAGTATTTTTTTCTAAGGCAGTAAGTAGGTAGGTAGGTAGGTAGGTAGGTAGGTAGTTACTTAGTTATTGCTTAAAGCGAACAAAAACTTTAATTTTTGTTAACAGAAATTAAGTTATATCAAAGCAGGTCTTATCATTTAATGAGTAAGTAGATAAAATTGTTTATTTTCGTTCAAAGTATTATAAATTATCTAAAATTTACAGTTTTAATTTATATGTTTTAATTGTTTGATATTGCATAAATAGACAGGGATAAGCACTCGTTACACAATAACATGAGAGAAGTGATAGTTGGGTGCGAGAGCCAATTGTGTACGACGTGAGGATGCCCAAGTCCGGGCGAAGTGGAGAAGAAAAATTAGGAAAGCGGACCCTGGCAGAAGCCGGGACTGACTGCTCGGATGATGATGAATGCGTAAATATACTAATTAATATGTTACTTAATAAATTTGATGTTGAAATGTAGGTATATGCTTCATACTAACCTACCACACTCGTATAAGTCCGACTCATTAATTTTATTTATATTTAAAAGTTATATGCAATTAAATTGTATACATTGTGTACATACAGTTTCCTAGATTTAGTCACTGTGATATTCCAAATAAATACATTTATACAGAAATATCCATGTGTTTATTATTCTTAAATGGTTAGTTTGGGAGACAATGATTTAGGTATATGCTTCGTTAGTAGAGAGGATGGCTATGGCTTTGCCAATGAAGAGCCCTCGCGTATTCGCTGGCAGGGCAACGTATTGCTCTCACTTTGCTGCTCACTTTCAGGCAGGCCGTATGCTTGTGGTATTTTTTTATTTTATGTTATACGGCAGACAAACAGGCTAGCTGGCAAACCGATGGAAAGTGGTCACCGCCGCCTTTGGACATCAGCAAGACCAGGGGCGAGGGGGGCTAAGGCGTTGCCGACCTTTAAGGAGACCTTTGCTTAATTTTCACATTGCCTACCCATCGGTGTAGGTATATCTAAAGGCTCCGAGAGATGGCTCAGGAACCATAGGTAGATTATTATGATTATTTATTTATAACATTCGTTTATTTAGGTAAAGAGAGGTAGGGCATAGCGGGGTATCTCGTTCGAATTGGAGCCGCCCGACTGGGGAAGTACCTCCACCTTACAGAATATCGCAGCTAAATAATACTCTTTTAAATAGTATTGTGTTTCTGCCGGTGAGTAAGGTTTCCAGTGCTCCATGGGGTGGGGATTTGGGGAACCGTGGCTTTGGCAGTGGAGTGGCATTTGCTTTTTGCTGCCAGAGCAACGTGTTATAGAAGTGGGCAACGCATTAGCGATACTCTTGGTGTTGCTAATGTCTATAGGCAGTGGTGACCACTTTCCAACAGGTGGCCCGCTTGCCTGTTTGCCTACCGTATGACATAAAAAAAATAAAAAAAATAATTTTACCTAGCGTTAAATAGGAAGTTGGATACCGTAACCACTCGGCCATCGACGCTCTCGGAAAAGTCAAAATAAAGGGCCAATAATAAAACCAATTAACAAAAATTTCTACCACCAATTTTCTATGAACTGTATTATTAACTTCTGTAATACACCGGCTATCGCCAAATAATTTACAAATCAATCTTCTACAAAACGCTTTATTTATAAAATTTAGGTAGGTGTAGTACCAATGGCCCAAGGGCGGAAAAATTAAAAATGAAATGAAATGAAATGGGAGCACCTATATGGTGCTCCCATTTCATAGCCGATACCAATCGATAGTGTTCTGTTCCTAGAAAAAACATTTGCCTTGAATCCTATGAATGTTAATGTTCCGACGTTCTCCGCAGACAATAGGTAGTATCTCCAAATGTAGCACTATCTGCTTACCATAGCTGCATAGCATAGATTTTGAGATCTGATAGATCTGAGAGATTAAATAGTCATCTTGGCGTTAATATCCCGGTTGTGGTCTCGCGGCCCACGGTCCGCCTTGACTATGATCCAGGATTTGGCAAATCAGGTAATTACAGAGCCACTGCCATCTGACCTCCATGACCCTGCTACCAGGGGAACATGACCAGATTGGATCATGATTACACATTCAGTCGCATCAAAGTGTGCAATGTTCATCATGATATTTTCCCTCACCGTAAGAACATCGGTAAGTATTCAACTAATGTAGATGACTCAGAAAAGAGTTTTTGGTACATGGCCGCAGCGGTATTCGAACCCGGTACCTCTCGCTTACGAGTCGGATACCCTAACCGCTCGCCCACCGACGCTCCATGGTACAGATGATTTTCACTAACGTTATGAAAATAGAAAGTGGGTACCTAGGTTATATACCTAGGTACGTAACCTAGGTACTTACTTACCCTCAATAGAACAGATAAATCCAAATACCTCAAGGCAGTCACCTGTAACCCTAAAATCCCTGTAAAGCTCGAAAACGAAATGAATATGCTGCGGTAGATGTGCGAAGTTACGCGACTCGATCGAGTACTTTACGAGTACATCCATGGCAACCTTGGTGTGAGGGATATCGCAAATAAGATCGAGGAGGCTAATCTTTGCTGATTTTGTCACGTGTTGCGTAAGCCCCAGGGATATTATCAGGGATTTGAAGACCTGAGTGGTTCAATGGTCAACATCTGCCACGCAAGAGGTCCCGGGTTCGATTCCCAGTCGGGCAGAAATTGAAATGATGAATTTTAATTTCTGTTACGGGTCTGGGTGTTCTATGTATAATAAGTATGTATTTAAAAGTATTTAAGTAATATATCAGTTATCTAGCACCCATAGCACAAGCTTTGCTTAGTTTGGGACTAGATGGCGCTGTGTGAATTTGTCCACGAATATTTATTTATTTTATTTATATGTGGAAAATAGGTGCCTGAATCTGCCGGTATCAGGGAAGAAGCCCCGCGGGCGACCCAAGAAGCGACGGATTGATATCGCTGAGTCGAATGCGAGAGCCAACGGCTTAAAACGGCTAAGACTCAGTAGGAAAGCGGACCCTAGCAGAGGCCGGGATAAGCGCTAGGATGACGACGATAGTCGTATAAGATACCTTTTGTAGTTATTTCGCTATTCTGATGTTAATGTATTATGCCATGTATGAGACAATTGTGTGCAATACCATGAAGTTAATATTTTTATTAAATCTCTTCGGATTTATTGATTAAAGTACTAGGTTTTGGACTGAATTAGTACAGCGACCTATGGATACAGTCCATTCGGCTAGAAGGAGCAAAATGTAGGGTCTTAAATCTTACATTCAATTTGTTGATGTTCTTGGTTGAGTGACACGCGTGACGATCGGTTGAATATGTTTAAGACAATAACAATTAAAGAAAGTCAAGAGCTGCAGTCAGCGCAACGTGACTAATGTACTAGCTTGCTCGTACACTTAATAAACTCGTAGAGCTCGTCTAGTCTAAAATGACGCGCCCCACTACTTAGTTAGTGGGGCGCTTGGCAGCGATCTAGAATCAATTTTTTATATGTAATTTTTTCTTTTTGTGTATAATTTTTATTTTGTTCGGTAGTTTTAAGTTTGTACATATTGTAATGTAACTATGTATATAATAATAATAATAAATAAAGATATTCTCTTAGTTAGTTGATTTCGATGTGTGAGTGCTAATATTGATAACGACACTTCATCTGTGTGGGAGGTGGTGGGAGCGTCGACTGCTTCGCTCACCGGCAACTGAATGACCAATTACAACGGCATTTGTATATGTATTGCGTCCATATTTTAAACTTGCTTGTGTGCGTAAATGCGATAGTGGGGCGCGTCATTTTAGATTAGACGAGCTCTACCTAACGTGCAGGTAGGCTCCATACAAAAGTCAATTAATCATTTTATTATAGACTGTGCCTAATTTATGAGTTTCTCTTAAAGTAGTATTATTCTTCTTAACCATTATCCAGAATCGACAGAAACCTAGCCAGATTAGGTCACGGCTACCTATCATGATGTTTTCTCTCCCCGTAACAGCATCGGTTAGTGTACAACTTATGAACCTACTTACATAACTATGAAAAGTTATTGGCCACCGATGCTTGCATTTTCAGTATTTTTTATTTTTAAAATACAAGCAATGATATATAATATTATGTAGGTCTACACATAATATTATATCATCATCATCCTAGCGATCAATTGCGATTTGTGCCGTAGGTTCACTTTGCTGCTTATACCTACTACTCTACTTCGCCCAATCTCTCTCTCACATCCGACTAAGCGATGCCTTGCTTCTTGAGCCTCCCGCGGGACACCTTTCCTGATACTGGTAGATTCAGGTAGCCCTGCGGCACGTGGCGCAGCACGTGACCAAATCAGCTCAAGCGAGCCTCTTGAATCTTATCCGGGATGTCTCCCATTCAATGAAGGAATCTACTCTAATTAATCCCGTCTCATTATATTTTTAAACGAATATTTAAGTAGTGCCTATGGTTGTGCTCGTTATATTTTTGTAAAAATTTAGTATACCTGTAATTTAACCGTTATGCTTGTCCGCTTTATTTGAAAAGAGATAAAACCTCTTCTAGATAAATCTTAAAAAATGTTACTTGACTTGCAAAAATTTTTATTTTGCATAATTTACAGTAATGCGCTTATTACACATTCCTAAATTCAGTGACTGAATTCAGAAACATAAAGCGTGAGAGCAAATCAAAGTGGAATGTATTGCTCATAGAATAAGGTCATTTTTTGTATCACTTATATTAAGTCACGCGTCGCTCCGCTTTTCAAAAATCCGAGATACGAAAATAGACCTTATTTTATGAGCAATACATTCCATTTTGATTTGCTCTAACGCTTTTTGTTTCTGAATTCAGTCACTGAATTTAGGAATGTGTAATAAGGCGGAAGGTTTTACGATAACCGGCAATAAATGTACTCAGAATCTTCACTTCTTTTATATCATGCCTTTCTTGACTCTACGACTAGCAATAAACTTAGTGTTTTCAATTTCGTGCACAAAGAAAACTGCTCTGACGGTATATTGTCTCCTTGTGACTGTGCTCTGTAAGAATAGAAAGAAATCCTTCCCTATTCAGGCCTTAGAATTACCAAAAAGCCTTAGTGCACTATTTACGTTGAATTTCTAATCGTCGTGGCTTCAGCCCTATTTTATGGCGATCGTGTGGCAGTTCCCTTTCTACATCCTCCTTTATCCCTGGCACAGTGTTTTAGTTTAGGTTGCTGCTTGACCAGTGCCTATTCAAATTTTCTAGTTAGGTACTTATTATAGGAGTTCAGTAAATATTTGTTAAAGTTGCTATTCAAGTTTCTAGATGGAGCGATTTTGGATGAGTTTAAACAAACTATTATTTATTTATTTATTTATTTATTTATTTATTTATTTATTGGAGTACCAACAGCTTATAAAAACACATTACATACTATGAATAGATACAGTTAAGCCAATTACAGGTACTCGCTGATAACCACAGACAAAAATATGGTAAAGCAATCAATTAAACACATATTACTTACAGAAAAACAACATAAGAATTAAATGAACAATATTGTACCAATGCAAGTTTCTTACTATGTAGCTAGAATAAGTAACATTATACATTCATATTATTCCATTTCATGCACTGCTTATAGAATCATCGAAGAATGATCGAGTCAGCCGCCTCCTCAGCGACTCGCACTTTGTATTAAATAAATCAACGTCATGGACCTTGCACAATTCGTTAAATGCACTACACACGCGCCACATGAATGTGCTGCGCCTATAATTTGTGGAAGCATTCGTCAAAGAAATTATAGAGTTAGAGCGAAGGGCTTTATTTGGGGGTCTGAGTGATATTTCCGTCAGTAGCTGCGGGCTATCGACCGCACCGGATGTAATCTTGCAAAGAAAAACTAGATCTGCAATCTCACGCCTTTTGAATAGTGGCAGAAGGTGGTGCTTTTTACAGAACGTAATATATTCTTCAGAACAAAACTTATCACCTGTACGGAAACATAGAAAGCGAAGAAACCTTTTCTGAATGTTTTCGATACGGTTTTGGTACGTGATATAACATGGATTCCACACTTGAGACGCATATTCTAAATGACTTCTTACATAAGTGCAGTATAATACCTTGAAAGTCTTAGCACAACGAAAATCTCTTGAGGCACGCATGATAAAGCCCAGGGCTTTCGAGGCCTTAGAAACTACATTATCTACATGACTATCAAACATGAGCTTTGCGTCATGAATAACCCCAAGATCCCGCACCGCGGTAGCTCTTCCAATCATTTCGTTTTTAAGTGTATAGTCGTAGTGTAATGGGTATTTTTTTCGACTGTAGGTAACTATACTGCACTTAGAGGGATTAAGTTCCAGATTGTTGACACCACAGTAGTGTTCAAACCGGTGAAGGTCCGACTGCAGGGCCTCAGCATCAAGTAAGGAGTTAACACTGGCAAATATCTTCATATCGTCCGCAAAACTAAGTAAACGTGAGTGGCGGAAGCACTGGCCAATGTCATTCACAAAAATTATAAACAATAACGGACCAAGCAGGGATCCCTGGGGAACACCGCTGGGGACAGAAATCCATCCAGATATGTAGTTATTAATTACGACAGCTTGTGAGCGGTTCTCGATGTAAGAAGAGAACCACCTAAGCAGGTCTCCCCTCACACCAATCTTGAGTAATTTGGAAAGTAATACATCATGCGGAATTCTGTCAAATGCCTTGCTGTAATCAGTGTAAATGACATCGACCTGTGAACCTCTCTCCATCTCTTCAGTTAAAATATTATTCAACAAAACCAGATTGGATACCGTGGAGCGACCCCTTAGGAATCCATGCTGAGTGTCACTGAGAGACTGTTTTAACGCCGGATACAACTGATCGTAGACCAACCTCTCAAGCACTTTAGAGACTATACAAAGTTTGGAAATTGGCCGATAGTTAGATACCTCGCTCCTAGACCCCTTTTTATATACAGGCGTTACGAAAGCCCGCTTCCATAAATTAGGAACAGCACCAGTTTCAAATGACTTCTGAAACAAAATAGCAATAGGCCTAGATATGGTTTCTGCACAATTAATTAAAAACCTAGCTGGTAAATGGTCAGGCCCGGCTGATTTGTTTGGATCTAAGCCTTTCAGTAACTTAATAACTAAATTGATATCTACACAAATAGAGGATATGTCCGATACCGAACTGGGGGACTCGGCATCGTTATTATATAAGCTAGGATTAGGAGAGTTTAAAAAGGTAGAATGAAAGTAAGACGAAAATGCGTTACAAATACTATCTCCGGTATTATAAACTGTGTCATTATATTTTAGACTATTAGGCAATACACTATTCTTCGTCTTAGAGTTAAAATACGACCAGAAAAATTTTGGATTATTGACGATAGAACTTTCAACTAATTCAATGTACTTTTTATAGCAAAGTGCTTCCAATACTCTAACCCTGTCCCGCAACAACTTATAGGTATGTTCATCAGATCGATTACCATAATTTCTAAACTTTAATAAATATTTGCGTTTTTCTTTTATAGTCCTGATTAAGGCTCTAGAATACCATTTCGGATAGGAGTTGCTTGAGATTAACTTTGTCGGCACATAAGTATCCCGCAGATGTATAAAAACTTTATAGAAATAAGCAGTTGCGTCCTCCAGTGAACGATGACCCAGCTCAGTATCCCAGTCAATATCAGACATCTCCCCATTTACAGATTCATAATCAGCCTTTTCGTATAAATATCTAGTATATTTGGGGCGGTCCAGGTACTCTGGATTAAGGAAACTCATTTCGCATGAGAGTGCTCCGTGATGAGGATCCACGGGTACAAGGGGGTCAGCACTACAATCTGAAACTATGATTTTACTTGTTGCGAGTAGCAGATCTAAAGTTCTACCAAAAGCATTTTTAATGTAATTGTACTGAGATAAACTCAGTGCATTGATCGTGTCTACTAAGAGCAAGTCATCACTAGTGGTATAATTGGAGGGAACACAGGAACCGTCACTTCCCGAATATGTCCAGACAATATTGCTGAGGTTAAAATCCCCGGCAATAAGAAAACTGTCATCGCAGTGCTTGCCCGTGACTAATTCTAAGTTATTCAAAAAATTATGTAGTTGTTGCGAAAACGAAAAACCTAGGTTTTGTTTACATAAATAAACAACACAAATATGCAAGTTAATTAACTCGCTGGCACGATTCCCTTTCATACAGACCGATAACCAAAGATCCTCAGCACTACAATGAAATGCAGGTTGAGGTACCACAGTTAACTCCTTACGAGTAGCTATGAGAACACCTCCGCCATACCTTTGTTGGGTAATTGTGTAATCCCGGTCCCGCCGCCAAACAACGTACCGGTTGTCAAAGAATTCCGTGTCTAAGATACCGTCGAGCAGCCAAGTCTCTGTAATTATTATAATATCATAGTTTCGTAGGCATATATTACGATAAAAAGTTGCAGACTTAGTACGCAGACCCCTAGCGTTTTGATAATATACGCTTAATTTACGATTACTAGCCATTTAAAAGCGAAACACAAATAAAACAAGTCGAATGGAGACATTTCACTATGTTCTCCCATTCCAGTACATAAATTAACGAAGCAATAGGATTAGCGAAACACATCTTTAAAATAAATAACGTGCGCAAGCGCAAAGCGACATAAAACATTGACATGCAAGTGCGAGCGAGCGCGGAACAATACAAAATAATAAGCAGTGCGAACGGAATAGCAAAACATCGCAGGTACGAGCGACGAGTAGCAAAGCGGAGTAAGCGACTGGTCAGATTGACCGGCCGGCCGATGCAGTAAGCCAGGTGTGCAAAACATTCACAAATTAGTAATACTACATTGTATGAGATATAATGGGAAAATATGGTAAGCGGTAAAATTAAATCGATACGTGCTAAAAGTAAACATGAACAATGTAAGATACGATCTATGCCAATTTGTTTAAATCATTTTCTTTTGTAATAATCAAGATCTTAGCGGATTCGTTTTTTCTTATATGTATCTTACAATACTTGACCCAAACAAATTTGTAGTTCTTCTCCTTGGCTAAGGTTTTCGTCTTGGTAAGCAATTGTTTGTTTTGAGGAGTTAGATGGTCGTTCACGTACACCCTCTGCTTAGTATCACCAACCCCAAGAACATCGAACGTGGACAGTGTTTTACATTCGCGAGCTGCAGCGACGAAGTCCTCCTTTAGGTAGCGATTATGGAAACTCATAATAATGGATTTCTCATTAGAGTTATAGGTAGGCACTCTAGCAATATAATTTATTTCAGTCTTTGGGAGGTCAAAGTTAATTGCTTTTCCAATGTTTTCTGCAATTGCGAAGAGATTTTCCGACTTTTTTACCGGCACTCCCCTGACTTCAACGTTATTTATCCTCGATCTTTGGTCTCTTTCTGCAATTTCACCCTTCAACAAAGAAATATCCGTCAAGGCAGCACTCAAAGTCTCCTCCAACGTTTTCAACCCAGAGACTCTATCCTCTAGTATCGCTATTCTGCCTTTATGCTCGTCAAGCGTTGCACCATAGAACTCACAGGTTGCCTTAAGGTCGGCTATGTCGTTTTTTATCACCTTCACATCCTCAATCAGAGCAGGAAGACCGGTCAGTTGTTTTTTAATTAGGAGGATTTCTTTAAATACCTCCGATAGGGACACCGTTTCAGGATCGGAAGCTGGAGCTATTGCAGCTGTAGCAGTGATAATACCAACCGGATTAGTGATGCTATCAGTGACGTTCGGACTGATGCCACTCAATTTACACTGAGAGCACTTCCATGCAGCCCGACGCTCTGGACCAAGTTTGCGGTAGCCTGCCTCAGTTATGCTGGCGCAGCAAAAGCCCAGATTCCTTCTGCAAGCACTGCACTGCACACCATCATTGAAACTCTCGTCACACATAGCGCAATTCATTTTGAATAAGGTAATGGAATACTGATAACTACTGTTAGTAAAAAATAAAAAATAAAAATGTTGACGACTCCTGAGCGGACAGCAAGCGCGTGCGGTTTATATGAATGTTGATCGCGGACTCTGATATATCTATTATTAAACTATAAAAATCCCTGTTTATTCATGAATATTTCTGTTATTTATGTATTTCATGAAAGATATAAATATCAGAAAATTGTCGGGGTAGGATATTAAGACGTACGCTGGCCCAAAAATACTTTTTTGGAATATTTGTCGGTTTCTTTGTATATATTCAAGATCTTTGTTAGCGCATCAAGCAAAAACCGCTAAATAGATTATGATGTGGTTTTCACAGTTTCGTAACTTGGGGTCCTTCAAATATATGCCATGTTTCACTTAATTTCGGTAGGTAGTAACCGATATGCCTATTGAGCTCTTCGTAGTACCCAAAAGCGTCCATGAAATAAAGAGATCATTTAAAATATTCGCTCGGGCATAACCTAAATTGCCATACAAATTGTTCTCCCGCGGGCTAAATAAAATCAGTATTTAAGAATAAGGGTTTTATCCAAAGAGATTGGAATGCTAGAGATCTTCTTGCCAGTCTATAACCATGAAGGTCGCTAGCATTCCAATCTCTTTGGTTTTATCATAATAAAAATCATAATTCAACCATTGAGACACTATTGGGTAGATGTATTGCCTAAATTTTCATAACCAAGATAGTCGAAAACTGAATTAGAAGCGCAACAGTAAATAAATTATTAAAAATTTTTAAGGTAACCTCCAAATAACGGCCAATAAGGTCGCAGGGCGTTGCTTGGCAGTCGCGTCACGCGAATTGTAAACGGTTGTATAGTCGTTGTACCCGTCTCTGTTGGAAACCAGCATTTCTACGTGGGAGAAAATTTTTTAAAAGGAAAGAACTTAATACAGTAAGTACAAATTTCAATTATAGATTTAAAAGAAAATAAAAGTTAAGGAAAGGTAGTCTGATTGCCAGTTTGTGGGTTTGTGTTGTGTGTATCTACATACCTACTAAATTTCTGAAACCACTTAACTAATTTTGAAAATTCTTTCACTAATGGGCGCTCCATAATTCCCGAGTATCATAGCGTATTTTTCATAACGGACAAATAGTAGGGCGCCGCGGGTTAGTTGATTGTTTACCGAACTGCGCGCTGGTGTAGGTACATCGCGGGAGACTGCTTGCTTTAGGTACATAAAAAGGATCTGGTGCTCATTGACAGTACTTTTTACGATTGACTCAACACGTTAAGTACCTGGGTCACTGGGTTGCTGAGAATTTATCCGATTGTGACGATATTAAGAGGGAGCGCAGGGCGCTGTCTGCCGGATGCCCGTAGATTTGCACGGTGTAGTAATGCGGTAAAAATTACATTATTTAAAGCATACTGCCAGACGATACAGACTATACAGATCATACCAGACCATACAAATAAATAAATTTAATTGAATTTAATTAAATTGAAGACCTTCTATACGTGCAGTCTGAGGACCAACGCGTCCAGTACAACAACGCGTTTAGGGTGCTATTGGGACTGCCGCGATACTGTAGTGTCTCGGCGATGTTTGCGGAGGCACGGACAGATTGCTTTTCTACTATCGTACGCAAGCGGTGCGCGTCACTGTTGCGACGTTCTCGCGATAGTCCGAATGGCATCGTGAACGTGTTGGCGAGCACGTGGGTTTCTCCGATACTGCGGCGCTGGTTGCAACTACATACTGCCGTAGGGTAGTGTGGATGCGTCGGGCGTGAGCAGGCTCAGGGTATCAATAAATAAATGTACCATATGTATTTATTTTTCTAACTGATATGGATTCTTTCCGAAATAAATTCTTTCTTCTGCGAGGCAGATCAACTGTTAAACAACTGAACCACTCAGTTCGTCACAAATAGGTACCTACCACCTACATCTACATTAAACAGGAAATAATGAATTTATAATTTGGGTACCTACTTATTCATAATCAATAATAGAACATTTTTGAAAAGTGGGGTAAGGCTTTCACCCTATCCTATTGCTAGAAGAGGGCGTCGTTCAATTCGAATATTAGGCGGTTGGCTGCGGGTCAGATAAGTTTTTGGCGCCGTACTTTCTACATAAAAAGGCGTCAAATAGAAGTGAGGTATCCAGGATTGTCAGATAGGTGTTGCGTTACTCAGTTTTCAAATTATTTCAAAATATTTAGTTCCGCCACAAAATAACATTAACACAAGCTTATCACTGTTTAATCAACTGAATGTATATATTTCTATAGCAAGATGTTTGTTTTAACCATTTTAAATTATTTTAATTTACGGACTCCGGTATGTTCCGGATGTTCCGAGAGGGTGGCGCCCTCTACCCTGCTACTGCATTCCAATGTGCCAATCGCCATAATAATATTTTTCAACGCCGTCAAATTCTTTGTTATGACTTTTATGAATCGTCATTCATAAAAGAACGTCTTCTATGACGGAAAAATGCCATTTTTTTAAAAGCGATTTGGACTTAGCGTGTTCTTATTATATCTGTACCATGGAGCGTCGGTGGCCAAGCGGTTAGGGTATTCGAAGCAACGCATAACGCATTCAGGTTGTGTGAATCTGTCCAATCATATTATTTATTTAATATGATTACGGGCATGTGGCCGTCGTGTGTTTATTACTCATTTAACCAAAAGTGAGCTTCATTGCCGAATAACATTTTTTATAGGAAAAGAAATGAACATCAACGAATGATTTGAAGTTGTCTACCCAGATTGTGTGATCTAACTCCATTAGGTACATTATTTTCTTTGAAGATACAAAAAAAAACTGTTTTTGAAAAACGTAACAAAGCTCTTGTGCTCAATTTTGATTTGAAGATTTACTCAAATCTAAATTGGGCAGAATAATAAAGATATATGATTTATTCTTTTGTTTAAAATTTTGACAAAAGCTTTTCACGGTGTTTTAATGGTGGTTTCTTATTACGATTAATTTAAATTACTGTTCATCCATTTGTTAAAATTTCTACGACAATGAAAGTAGATGAGTAAGTTAATGGTGGAAGTTGTAACTTTGCTACATTAATATAGACTTTAGACCACACACAGCGATGACAGCCGGCGGCGCAGGCAGGCGGGCGCGGCCGCCCAATGCGCGCCATGCCCACGGCGACAGACAGACCAATAGTGAAAGGATGTTTATTATCAAGGTTGCGAACTCAGCACATTCGATACTAGAAGATCAAGAAATATTTTAATGTCCAAACCTAGGATTTTTTACCTGCCTGTCTATGCAGTGCCACAAACCTAATCTGACCCAGAGACAACGTCGCTGTTAATGGCATTGACATGACATTTCAAAATGGCGACACCACCGGGTCAGATAAGTTAGTGCATCCATAGCTTTTTTTCGGGTGTGTTCATAATTTCATGCCAAGAATACGTTCGTTTCATAGCAAATTAGTAAAAAAATTGTCTTGCTAAAGAATTTAAATAATTACGAGAGGACATAACGTTTTATAAGGTTTATTCATTACAATTCTCATTATGCCGGCTGGTGGTCAGGAAAATTTGAAACTGTCTCTTTTGTTGTTAACTGAAATGGTTTGTTAATTGACGAAAAATTATTTTTTGGAATTTTTGTGACGAAGTAGATACCTGCAAATGGATAGCAGTAGGTAATCATATTTACGCCTATGTATTGTGTATTGGCTTTACATTTTTTCCAGAAATTTCAATATCAAGCCGATATTATTGAGTTATCAGGCGTTGTGCTAATCGTCCAAGAATTTTTTTTAAACAAACACTTGCACCATAAATATATAACCTTGCAAAGCTGGTCGAACTTCGGCTATTATCTTGCTTTGATTGAGTCATCCGCGATGATACCGTTACCCAACAACGGACCACAAAGGCTAGAATCCTTTCAATCCGGTTGCGAATCCATGAAACCGTTACCCGGTCACAATGTGCACCTTTTCATACGGCGGCGCATACCCCCAATAGTGTGTCATTAAACCGTTATTTTAACTACCGAAACAAAAAAATCACACCCAATGGTTTGCGATTACGGAAATTGGTCGCCTGCCATTTATCAAGGACAATACAAGCCAAGGACACTGCTCCTATAGTATTTCAATTGGGCAAACTCTCAAACTGCACACTGTTAGAATGGCCATAAAACTGGGCTTAAGCCACGACGATTACGATTTCAAAGTAAACGGTGCACAAAGGCTTTTTGCTAATAAAGCTTGACGGCTCGCCGGAAGGATTTCTTCCTATTGTTGCAAAGCATAACAACACGGAGATAATTATAGCATCAGTGTAGTTTTCTTTGTACACAAAATTGAAACCACCAGGTTTATACGACTAGCATATAGCCAAGAAAGGCATGTTAATAGCAGAGGTGTATTCTGAATATATTTATTGCCGGGTGGTTGTAAAACCTTTCGCCTTACTGTAAGCTTGACAAAATAAAAATTTTTTGCAAGTCACGTAACGAGCGCAATTTTTTTTATTTATCTAGAAGGGGTTTCGCCTCCTTTCAAATAAAGCCGACGAGCATCACGGTAAAATAACAGATAAACCCAATTCTTACTAAAATATAACGAACACAACTTGAATATTTGTTAAAAAATATAATGTGACGGGATTGATTATTATAGTCCGCGGATGTGGGCGCTCCGCACACGATTTTTTGCGAGAAACCCCACACATCCACCGAAGCATCTTCATTTCCGTGACTCGCAACTCCTGCTTGTGTCGCTCTAGTAGAGGCCAAGGCGCGGATTATACCAAGCGTCGGCGACACAAGTTGCGTTATGCTGTCAAGTCAAATTTGTATGAATTTTGAATGCGCATGTTGCGTCGGCGACGCAAGCTGCGTCGGCGACGCATGTTTTTAAGGACCGGCCAAACCGAATCTCAAAAAAAGCCGTCGCTGTGATAACGCCGCATATAGTCGATTGCCTCGGGTTTTTAACGCGAGCTGTCAACATGATTTGTTCGACAAGTTTCACAAAAGCATTTTTTTATTGTGGCAAATTTTACACCCTATCCCCATCTCACCTCTCTCGCTTAAATCAGAAGCGATTGGTTCTAGAACACTAGTTCCTAAAGTGAAATTATGGTACTCGTCGAAATCTACGTTTCAGGTGACAGCTGTTAAACTTAAAACGGTTACAACTCTAAAACTATGGGTCCTAGAACACTGGTTCCTAAATGAAATTATGGTACTCATTGACATCTACGTTTCGGGTGACAGCTGTCAAACTTAAAACGGTTGTAACTCTGAAACTATTAGTCCTAGAACACTATTTTCTAATGAAAAATTAAAACACTCGTCGAGATCTGAAATTCAGGTGACAGATGTAAAACTCAAATCTGTCATCCGAAATGTAAATCTCGAAGAGTACTGTCATTTCTCTTTTGGATCTAGTGTTCTAGGACCTGTAGTTTCCGAGTTATAACGGTTTAAAGTTTGACAGCTGTCACCTGAAATTCAGATCTCGACGAGTGTTATAATTTTTCTTCAGGAACTTGTGTTCTAGGATTCAATGTTTCTGAGTTACAACGGTTTTAAGTTCAGCAGCTGGCGTTATCGCAGTGTCAGAGTATTTTGGGCGTAGGTTTGGTCGGTCTTTAATGCAGTCACAAGTGACAACTCAAAATTGTATGAATTTTTGACGCAGGTTGCGTCGGCGCGCGCTTTAGAAGTTCATACAATTTTGAGTTGACAGCATAACGCAACCTACGTCGCCGACGCAGCTTGCGTCGCCGACGCATGGTGCGTCGCCGACGCTTGATATAATCCGCGCCCAAGTCTCGCTGCCGTATAAGAGAACAGGTCTAATAATGGACTTGTAAACCTGTCCCTTCAGTTTCATCGGCATCTTGGGGTCACAAATGACAGTCGTCACCTCCCGCCATTTGGCCCAAGCCGTGGATATTCGGGCTTTGACGTCGCTATCGATGTCACCAGTTGCGCTTAGTAATGACCCCAGGTATCTGGCCTGATCCGTTCGTTTGAGGAAGTTTATTTACTAAGTGAGTAAAAAGTAATTCACTTTCTGGAGCTACTTTGTTATGGCTTCCGTGCACAACACGTCTATCTTATATGGTATCTGACCTTTTCTAGCCGTGCCGTGTTAATTCTTTTAAGAGTTGTTTGAAGTATTTTTACAAACATTTCTCTACAAACAAGTTCATTTTGTAATTTTTTTTGTCAATTCTTTTTTATTTTTAGTTTTCGTGTTATAAGAACGTTTCACATGCTCCTCTTTAACGCATGCTACAATAAACTTAGCACAATATATGACCCCATCGCATAGAACTTGTTGAACTCTATTCGCCTTTTGTCGGCAGATATCACTTCATTACACTTTTTTGAGCATTTACATTGATGATCTATAAATGTTTTTTGGTTTACATTTTGTTTCTTAACGTACGGTAAATTTTTGTATTTTCTCGTCTTCCATTCTGATCTATTGAGCCCTCGATATTTTCTTTTTCAGCCTTTTCGTGGCCTACCTTCTATGATTACATTTTCAGGTACATTCCGTAACACAGATAACGACTGGAATGAATTCATATTTTCGACACTAACAACATAATTGGGATCTTCAACTGAGTCATCATTTAGATCGACAGTGATATCTAAAGAAGATGACGTTGCGGCAGGTATTATGTGTCCGCAACTCTGCATATGAGCACGTATCGGTCAGGTGTCAACGGGGAATAAGTTTTAAAAGGAATAAGAGACCTCACTGCTTTCTCCAGGGAAGTCTCGACCCACGTAAGGGCGATCAATTCTTGAAGTCAATGGCGGGATAAGCGGGAGTTTCTATGTTGCTCTCAACAGGTAAGTCTCGATAAGGATCGATTTGCACAGGAATCGACGAGGTATAGCGGAGTGCTTCAAAGTTGGTGTCAATAGGTAACCCTTTAGACGCAGCGTGGAGCTCAGGGGTACATGCAAAGGTTTCAGGACTTCGATCAGATAGAGCTTCATGCGTGCCGTTGGCAGCAATCACTTCAGGAAGTATTTGGAATAAGAACGGTGAAAAAGGGTTAGTAGACTCATCATTTTCGTTAATAATTTCGTTAAGTATTTTGCAAGCATATGTCATTCATATATCATGCTGTTAGTTATAACCACCACCAATTTCTGCATCAGGTAAAATCAGCTCAGATGTATGTTCAAGAACAGGTAAAGATTCAACGCACTCGTTAGTAAAGACACATACATCTTTACGTTCAAGCTTCAAATTAGATGTTAGTATATCTTTCGGTATAAGATAACTTCCCGAGTCATGCATGTCTACAGATATATTGTGGGTATCAGCTGATGTGGATCTAGCTATAAAAGAATCGTCAATATTTTCACCACCAAACTTAATATAATGCACAAGCAGTGGATTATTAAAAAGGGAGAGATTTGGAGAATCAGTTTCTGCGATGGAATGTCCCGCATTACCGACCGTTGTCTCGATTACATACTCATAAAAAACATTAGACCTTGCTAAAATATGAAACAGCTTTGTAGTCTCTGGTGACATTAGAGGAACAGGTGATTCTGATCGTATTTCTTCATAATTTAAAGCGTAAGGTAATTGAGGTTGCAATGACTTAATATTAGTTATATGTCGCTTACCAAGTACTTTGGAGGATTTCTAATGGGACTAGACAGAGGAGAATTCGCTACTGTACTGAAATCTGTAACAATGTGACAAAATATTTCTTAGACTCAAATCATAACGTCACGCTTCTTTCCCGTAGGTGTAAAGTAAAACAAAGCGAATCATCATCATCATCATCACAGCCCATAACAGTCCACTGCAGGACTTCGGGCCTCTCCCAAGGGGAGGTTATTACCATAATCTAAACGCTTGGAAGGCGGGTTGGAGATCGCAGTGTTAGTAACAATGGAAAACGCTGCTGCCCATTTTCTAGTCTACGGAGACTCTAGATCTTTTGTCTCGAAAACGTTAGTCGCCTTGTACGACACCCAAGAGTGTAATGGGTTGGTGCTATTCTACTCTGCCGGACACCACACGGCCAGAGCTGATAGCAATATCCAAATGTTAAACTATTTACCTACTTAATTATTATGCCAGCCGTCTGATCATAGTCAAATGCGGGATATTGACGGCAAGATGATTATTATGCCAGAATAAAGTTTTGTTTGAGGTTATAAAAACAAATAATGTTGTAGTACTAACCTTCACTGCTGCAGTCGGTATTGTGGCACATTAGCAAGCGGCCATACAGAAAAGACGTAAGACGCAGACACGTCGCGGGCGGGCCGCGGATTTGACTTTATAAAACATACAGAAAAGACGGGGCACGGACGCGTCGCCGCCGCGGAGCAGTCAAGAACGCAGGCAACACAAGGACACCAAGCGCTGCGAACGAGGCCCGGCTCTCCGCGCCCCGCCCATTCGCTCGGTCTCGCCCGTGTTTTAAGCGAGCGGTCACACAGAAAAGACGTAAGACGCAGACACGTCGCAGACGCGGCGCCCGTTCAATTTACTTTCATACTAAATGTATAGAAACGTCGCGACGCAAAACATACAGAAAAGACAGGGCTAGGACAGGGCGAGGATGCGTCGCAGACACGACTTGAAACATACAGAAAAGACGAGGCAAGGGCGCGCCGCGGGCGTGAGCAAGGGGGCGGGCGGGACGCGGGAGCCGGGCCTCGCCCGCAGCGCTTGCTGTCCTTGTCTTGCCTACGCTCTTGACTGATCCGCGACGGCGCCGCGTCCTTGCCCTGTCTTTTCTATACGTTTTAAGTCGCCTCCGCGTCCCGTCTGTGCCCTGTCCGCGACGTCTCTGAGTCTTTTCTGTGTGGCCGCTCGCTTAGACGTGCCTGCGTTGCGTCCGCGCCGTGGCTTTGTCAAGAACGCAGGCAACACAAGGACACCAAGCGCTGCGAACGAGGCCCGGCTCTCCGCGCCCCGCCCATACGCTCGGTCTCGCCCGTGTTTTAAGCGAGCGACCACACAGAAAAGACGTAAGACGCAGACACGTCGCAGACGCGGTGCCCGTTCAATTTACTTTCATACAAAATGTATAGAAATGTCGCGACGCAAAACATACATATTCATTTTTATGGTAGTTTAGGTTATGAACGAGCGACCATTTCAGAAAAGTACTATTTGAACAAATATATATTTTTATAGTTTTATAATAGATAGATTGGTTATATCTAAGGCCTGAATACGGAAGGATTTCTGCCTATTGTTACAAAGCATTACAACACGGAGACAATATAGCGTCAGCGGAGTATTCTTTGTGCACAATATTGAAAACAATTTCTTTTGCTAGTTCTGTAGCCAAGAAAGGCTTGATAATAGCAGAGGTGGACTCTTGAATATATTATTGCCGGGTTCTTGTAAAATATTCAAATTAAATATCTTTTAAATCATATAACGAGCGCAATTTTTTTATTTATCTAGATAGAAGCGGTTTAATCTCTTTTCAAATGAAGCCGACAAATTGGATATCTCACTAAGGCGGAAGGTTTAGCAACCACCCGCCCATAAATGTATTGAAAGTCCACCTCTGCTATTTCTTGGCTGTACGACTAGCAATAAACCTGGTGTTTTCAATTTCGTGCAAAAAGAAAACTCCACTGAAGCTATATTGTATATAACAGTAGTTACAAAGCATAGCAATACGTAGGAAAATTCTTCCTATTGGAAGAAATCCTTCCACATTCAAGTCTTATTAGCAAAACGCCTTTGTGCACCGTTACCTTGAAATCCTAATCGCCCTGGCTTTAGCCCTGTTTTAAGGCGATCATGTGGTAGTTCCCTTTCTGCATCCTCCTTTGTGCTTGGCACAGTGTTTTGGCTTACGTTGCTGCACTGACAAATATTTAAATTTTCTGGTTAAGTATAATATGAGTTCAGTAAATCTGTGATGAAATGGGTTTTCATTAGAGATGAATAGGATATCCGGTTAGTATCGGGCCGATCCGGCCTTAATTAACTATCTGGCCGGATACCGGATAGTGCGTAATATCCGACCGGATACTGGATAATACAAAATTTATGAAAAGTCCATAAAAGTGATTTGCTCATCAGAAACAACCGTCCTTCTGTCGCAGTCGGGTAAAAATCTACTTGCATCACGGTGGTCTTTGCAGTGACGTAGCACATGCCCACACATATAATTTACTCGAGGATATGTGTGACTTTCACGAGTGTGCACATTATGTACTTAGTCCAACAGGGTTGTTTAGTATAATAATGCAGTGTAATATTTTATCCAAAATCAATCACGGTAAATTATACTGAATTTAAAATACAAATTTGCTCTTATCCACAATGCTGGGGGTTAATGATTGAGCCCGTATTTCGAAACTAGGAATCCGTCCGAGGTCGGAAGAATTGTTCAGTTCAACGTTCAAATTATTCACATTCAACGAAGACTTGAAATCACGTAAACACATGCAGTCGTGTCCCACCCCGCGGTCACAGCTTGCATAAACTTGTTCAGAGACGATGTCCATCCAAATATCTGTCCACCGGATATCCGGCCATCCGGCTAGGAGGTTGTCCGTCTAACTATTTTTATGTTTTTAGATTGACATAGAATAAACGTGTCGACGAGGGTCCCAGAGGGAGACAGAGGGTTATTCCCAATTTGGTCGAATAGCAATTGTTGGTCGCAATTGCTATTCGACCAAAGTGGGAATAAGTTAAGTCAAGCTTCAAATCAAATCAAATATGTTTATTGTGACACACAGGTTATACATTAAATGCAGGTCTTATATAAATAGAGACAAGAGCGCTGTGGTCTACTTTGAGGCATACAATATAAAATTAGAGTAGGTACACTTAATTAATTATCAAAAACAAATCATTATACACTGTCACAGTACACAGAACAGTCAAAGTTCTGAGTAACGTACATTAGTTTAACTCTAACCGATGGTCTTACGGTGAGGGAAAGCATCGTGATAAATGTGTAACCATGATCCAATCTGGTCGGGGAAGCGACAGAAGCAGACGACACTACGGTAAAAAAATTAACTGCATGTGATTGTTTGTTGGTCGCAATTGCGACCAACAAAAAATCTCATACTTCGACAAGGATAACAAATATGGTCTTCGTCCTTTTCATTCCTAGCAGATTTTGTATGTTGTGATCCGGTTTATTGGTATTAATATAAGCTTGTCATCTCTATGTTATACTCCCTCTGCGAACTGAACACTTTTAGAAATATGCAAATTGCATTCAATGCCATTTTTTTTGTTAACCTGGAAAGGGTTTGCTTTATTTCCAAAGTAAAAGCGATGCAGTCTAACTTACTACGCGACCAATGCTTGTTTATAATTTATATACATACCTATTTGGTGATGTTCATATTTCTCGGAAGGGATTCCGGTTAACGTTTTCTGTTTGTGTTTGGAATTTAGGCTGTTTAGCCGTGCGTCATCATAGCGTTGCAAGATGTCTTTAACACAAGCTTGTTTTTACAATGTGTTCTACCCAGTCACATTTGTTAAACTTTTTAAAATTCGCGCCTTCATGTAACTAGTTCTAAAGCGTTACTGTAGGTGTCGCTACCTGCCTCTTTCACCTCCCGCGCAATGCGTTGTATTGCACTGAATTCAACTTAAATAAAATATATGTAATTAACAACTATTCAAGTGGTTTTCGTTAAAATTATAACAACATTCATATCAAATGCAGTAGGCATTTTTCAATAACATATCTATATCGCAATCAAGAAATAAATACAATTTTAACCTTTTTTGAAATAAGAATGTTACATTTTATTCTACTTTATTCAGCTGGGTGGAGTATATACGACTAGAGCTTAAAATAAGTTGCATTTATGGAAAAAGAATGGCGCCAAGTCATATATCAGGTTACATGCGTACAAAACATTTACAGTAAATAACACAAGTTAATCGCAATATAACTACAACTACAGGTTAATTATACTAAACTACTTATTATAACTTGCCACAACTAATCGTACAGAAATGCTGTTTTCCAACCGTCGAGTACCCAACAGAGACGAGATTTGTACATCGATTATAAACCGTCTACAATTCGCGTGACGCGACTGCCGAGCAAGGCCCCGCGACCTTATTGGCCGTTACCTAATGAATGAGGTGGTACATTATACGTACGAAATTCATGCTTTAGGCAGAGTGGCTTTCTTACTGTTGCGCTTCTAATTCAGTTTCCTACTAATTCGCTGATTACATTTGACTAAATTCAGTAGCCTAAATTCAGAAGTAAAAAGCGCGAGAGCAAATCAAAGTGCATTGTTCATACAATAAGGTTAATTTTTGTATCACTTACTATGTTACAAGTTGCTCCGCTTTCCAAAGGCCGTGATACAAAAATGGACCTTATTTTAAGAGCAATACATTCCACTTACATTTGCTCTCACGCTTTTTGCTTCCAAAGGAGACTGGGTACTTATGTAGGGACAGTGGACTAAGGCCAAACATCGACATCGTTATAATATTTACGTTTATCACTCTCAAATACATCCTTATAGAGAAGGGCATCAAAATCTGAACGGCAGTTCTGAAAAAAAAAACAAATATTTGATTGGAGAATTTTGCATCGGAAGTGCCCTAACCTGTAAACTAATAGGGGTATACTTACAGTATATAGGTTGAACACCTTCAACTGTGATCTTATGCTGCTTGAAATCAAATTCGGGCCCGGCAGTTTCGAGACAAATGCATATTTTACAAATTTATATGTCAAATGCCGTATTCTTTAAATCAGCAGCGACATGGTTACGGAGTATAGGTAGAGCATCTTCAACTGTATTCTTATGCTGCTTGACATCATAATTGGACCCGGCAGTTTCGAGGAAAATGCATGTGATTTGAGCATTTATATGACAAGTGCCGCATTTTTTGAACCAGCAGCAACTTGGTTACGAAGTACAGGTAGAGCACCTTTAACTGTGTTTTTATGCTACTTGACATCGAAATCAGACCCGACAGTTTCAAGAAAAATTCATGTGTTTTACACATTTATATGACGTGCCGTATTATTTGATTTAAGATAAATACTTATCTGCATCCATGATACATTGATTACATATTGTGTCAAACTCAGTGATACTCATATAAATTCATCACTTCTTGGACCTCCCGCGACTCGATCGAATACGCAACGAGTACATCCGTGGCAGCTTTGGCGTAAGGGTTATCGCAGATAAGATCGAGGAGGCTCGTCTGCGCTGGTTTGGTCACGTGTTGCGAATGCCTCAGAGATACGCGGGAAATAGGTGCCTTAACCTGCTGGTATCAGGGAAGAGGCCCCGTGGGCGACCCAAGAAGCGATGGATTGACATCGCTGAGTCAAATGCCGGAGCCAACGGTTTACGACGAGAGGATGCCGAAGACCGAGCGAAGCGGAGAAGAATGAGTAGGAAAGCGAACCCTGGCAGAGGTCGGGATAAGCGCTAGGGCGATGATGATGATGATGATCATGGGTTGCTTGAAACTGTGACAACAGAGCTGATACCTCACACGTTGATAATTATTACATGAAATGCACTTACCTCATATGGAGCGACATTAATTCGTATGTGATTAGCTATTTCCATGTTATTTGCAAATAATTGACGCGTTATTAACCGTCGGTGGATTCTGAGCACAGAACGGTTGCATATTAAGCAAGTCACTCCAGCTCTGGGTTGAAAATTTATTTTAACACGGAAAATCCAAATCGTATGGCGCGGATTGTATCAAGCGTCGGCGACGTAGGTTGCGTTATGCTGTCAACTCAAAATTGTATGAATTTCTAATGCACGCACAGATCTTGACGAGTGCTATCATGTTTCTTTAGGAACTAGTGTTCTAGGACGTGTAGTTTCCGAGTTATAACGGTTTTAAGTTTGACAGCTGTTACACGAAACTTAGATCTCGACGAGTACCATAATTTCTCTTTAGGAACAGGTGTTTTAGGACCAATCGCTTTCGAGTTAAGCGAGAGAGGAGAGATGGGGTGTAAAAATTTGCTGCTATAAACAAAATGCTTTTGTGAAACTTATCGAACAAATCGTGTGGACAACTCGCGTTAAAAACCCGACGAAATCGACTAAATGCGGCGTTATCACAGCGATGGCGTATTTTGAGCTTCAGTTTGGTCGATCCTTAATAAACCTGCGTCGGCGCGCGCATTAAAAATTCAAACAATTTTGATTTGACAGCATAACGCAACCTGCGTCGCCGACGCAACTTGCGTCGCCGACGCTTGGTATAATCCGCGTCTAAAGCAAAAATCAGCAGACAGGGTAGCGAACCGTATTAATCGTTAAATAAAACTAAGCAGTCCAGGGTCAAAGATCCTTAGCTTGAACGCACACTGATGCAGTGCGCTGCGCAGTGCACTGCACGATGTGGCAAAACTTGTTACACGCCGAGCAATTTGTATGCAAGTACATTGACAGATGGCGGAATGTCCCACTGTGCAGCGCGCCGCGCGGCGCACTGCATGATGGGGCAACACCCGCAATTGAAGCCCGAAGTGTCAGTTCTGTATGAATTTTGTCTACGTTTTTCAATTTGACCCCATCGTGCAGCGTGCGGTGCGATGTCAGTAGATGTCAACATGAAACGTCACATCTGACTGTTTCTTTTTACCAACAGTTCGAATCTTTCCTCTTTATGTGACACAGTTGACACACATATATCTGTCTACTTTTTTTAGTACAGATACAACGCGTGTGAATGAAATAGGAAACCGACACAATGTATCGCCCGAGAAGTATCTTTTGTGCGCCGGATTGAGAACAATACCAGATATAAAGCAGATTTTGCACGTTTACTGCTAAGTAGATCCTACAAATGCACGAGACAATAGCAGAGCCGGTCCCTTTCTAGATGCTACGATGTTTAATTGTAAGTCTGTAGCATTTATTGCCGGGTTTACTGTGAATATGCAAATTACAATATTTTTACAAGTCATCTTGATAAATTTTTAGGGGACCGTTATAGTTTCGCCATGTCTTTTTGTGTAGATACCTGGAAAGGGTTTGGTTTAGACTCTTTAAAACATAATAACAGAGAAATACCAGACGAAAGGAAATAACAGGTAAAGATTTGCATATAAATTTTAAATCCTGTGCAACTTTGAGACTAAATATTTCAACGAAAATCTGACAAACCACAAGCGCACAATCACACCTATCATATTTAGCTGGCTTCGATAGCGTATTATTGTAAATAAGTCTCTTGCTTATATTATCATACTTAGGTATTGTCATAGGTATTTGTTTAGATCTGTTCGTCGACATAGGGCATGTCAATAATAGACCTTTTACCTTGGTACTTAATCAGGATATTTGCAGACGAAATTATCCCGCTACAGGCTACAGGTCTGCCACGTCAGTCTGTCAGTTAAGTAAATATAAAATTTTAAAATTTGACGCAACTAATATGTAGGTACCTACCCTAGGTTCATTCGTTTGTATTTCCAGATTTCCTCACAACTTAGTTAGTACTTCCAACTACAAGGGATGCTAATGAGTAACTTAAATCCAAGCCATTCGCGTGTTAAGGTGGTACGATTTTCATAGCATTTTTATGTAACGTTTGTGCAATTGGCTATTAGAAAATTTGTTCAATTGTGCGCGAAATAGATTTCTAAATGTTAATAATGTAAAACAAAGCAATGAAAAAGAAAAATAATGAAATCACAAAACAACGCCATCAAGCGGCGATTTGTGCTTTTTTCGATTTAACTGCTTTTGAAACGAAACCCAACTTGCTCACCATTGAATTGATTATGATTGATTACAATCACTAAACACTCAAACAAATGAAAGAATATCGAGAGAAATTTAGTATGGGCGTTGAATCAACTTAGTAGTAAGAATAACATATGAAAGTAAGTTCCACACCGCGTCTGTCTGCCTGTTCACGATAAACTCAAAAACTACTGAACGGATTTTCACCAATAGACAAAGTGGAATCACTTTGTCTAATAAGGAAGATTTAGGTTAGGATTCAGAATACTTGCGCGAATAACGTAAAATCAGTAAATGGACTATACGATGTAGACATTTTTGACATCTGGTTTATAATAAAATTAACTTCCCAAACAATTAATTAATGAGCGAGCGAGCTGTATTTCTGACATTTTGGCTATAAATGTTTCACGATTAACTTAAAAACTATCAAATTTGAAAATCGTTTGGGCCAAAACGATTATATTATGAGCCAGGTCCATCTGACCCGTTGAGCAATGAACAGTGTAAGGAGTTTCTTAAATCATATGATCTCACCGATAGTGTTGAAAATGTTGTACATGAGATTAATATTTTTCTCATTTTTGCTATAGGTGCATTTTTGCACAATTTCAATGAAGTAATGAGTGAGTGCGCGTGAGGGGCTCTAAGTTGTTGTTTTTTATTAAAAATGTTAATTATTTCTAAGCGAAAGGGGAATGATAACGGATTGTATCACTTGATTTCATTTGCATCTTTGGCGGAGGGGGACCCCGACCCTGGTCTGAAAATCACTAAAGAATATTTTTTTTCCGGGAAATAGGGTTTAACTGAAATTGAGGATAACAGTACGTATTTTTGCTTACAAACGATTTGGGACCCCGTATCATTGATACGGCTGATACGGCGGTTGTTGCGCCCCTGCCTAGGTTCTCCAACTGGGTGAAGCATGGGCTGTGTACAGGTATAGCTCCGTCAACTAAGATTCATTTAGTTAATTTTTGTTGATGAGAAATGTTCGTGAAATCGTACGGATTTTAACTGTCATTAATAGCCGATAACAGTCCTCTGAGAAATTAAGCCTTCCCCACATTAGTGGAGGGTTCTGTCTTAAACTCCACTCTCTACTGTCTTTGTTTTATTTATGTTTCATTAATTACACTAGGGTATTTTATTTGTTTTATTCGATACAAAAATATGTGTGTGTAGTTACTGCAAAATCTCATAGCAGATAGGTACGATTACCTATGCGACACTGAAACATGACTGACAGGCATGACATGAGAAAGCAAACTTGTAAAGACAAATATTATTATATTAGACGGGACTTGGACGCGACGTACCTTTAACGTAACGTCGGGAAAACAAATCATAAAGGTACGTCGCGTCCAAGTCCCGTCTAATATAATAATATGTGTAAAGAACGCGAGTTTAGTTTGAAACAAATATTGTAAAGACAAATATGCTACATTAATTAAAGTTTGCTACATTAATGTGCTACAATAAGTTGAATTAGATTACTTTGCTATTAGTTAGGTAGTGGTGCACTTTCGAAAAAACTATTAAGGAACCTTTTAAATTAAAATCATAATTGATTACAATATTTTTTTGTACAGAACCCTTAAACTCTCTCCTTAATATCCCATTGCGCCTAGTACTATGAACATGAGTGACCTTTTACAACTGATTTCTAGAGATGCGGTCTTTCGTTTTCAAAATGTCATTATCGACATTGAAAAAGAAGTAGTTCGATAGTCATTTTCTCGCTAACTATTCCACGCACGAAAAAAAATTTTACCTATCGTTTTAATATGTTTAGCACTCCATCCAGTTCACGGCTTTATACATGTATTATGAAACACCCTGTATATTGAATAGGTGTTTTAAATTATATTACATCTAAGTCCATATATTATTTTAAAACACCTTTAAGAAACTGCTTATATTCTTAATTTATTACTTAAATCATTATATAACGACTACTTGGGTAATTAGGTAAGCACCTACTTATTATTCATAATTATCGTCAATGTAAGAGCCTCGCAAGCGCGAGGAAGATGTTTAAAATTCAGAATCTGTACCTAATACCTAAATTGCTAAATGAGACAGGGCTAGTCAACACCAAGCTAGGTTCCCGTCGGTAACCGGAGAATACTTTTAAAATGAAACCGTAAATCTTTTCGGGGCTACCTACTTACTCTACGGAGCCTAAAATTGCCCGCTAACATATAGTAAGGTACAGTGGGTGATAAACACCCAGTATTTAATAGCACCCAGTATTCTGAAAACTCACTTACATTAAAATTAAACGTATATGGTTTACCCCCTCATAAACACCATGATTTTAAAACTCCTAAGTGACTGCTTAGGAATATCTGAGGACACCAACTTAAGAGTCGTCATAGTTTATTGTAATACGTATGTTAGCTCCGAACTTAACCTCCCGCTTTCACGTATATAAACGTAACTCATGAGCACCAACCTTAAGTGACAACTAATCTGATTTTGTAACTCCTAGTGTAATCTTTACGTTAATTCCGAACTTAACATCCCACTTTCACATAAATGGATAAACTCGAAACATCCTACGAGTATATTCAAGTAAAATTAGATACCTACTTATACTATAATAGGGATCACTTCGCGTAGATATCAGTTGTTCGTTTTTCCTTGCAGGGTTGAATTTGGATTATAAGTCGAAACTCGTACAAATATCAACATCAAAATTCCCAAATGTTTTATCTTTGCCTTATTTCGTCAAGATTTCGATTTCGACGCCCTGCACGTGGCAAATCTCCATGAATAGGCAGGTACAACCCGCCTCTCATTGTTCCTGAACAGTATTAAATTTTTGTTATTATTTAAAAAACCTTATCGGAAGGTCGGTTAGGTCGTTAGGAACAAAGGGCTGGGTAACGACGGCATGTATATAACCCTCGGCGGCGAGGGGCGCTGCGCATTTCGCTCAAGGCTTGGACCGAGTATCCAGTGTTCAAAGAGCTTTAGACTCCGTTCACTTCTCATACGCAAGTTTCATACAGCTCGTACTTAAATCGATCAAACTCGTAACAAAATGGGTAGTCGCAGGATCTTTAAAGAAAATTCACACAGTAAGTTGAACTTTTTATATAATATTCATGGACTTAAAATAAGTTTTCAGTTGTTTAATTTTAATTGGCTTTAATGTAGTTTCCTACATTACTGACAATTAGGTTTTACTATGTCGTATTATGTACTCAGTGATGATGTTGTGCGTACATACTTTTTCTTGATTCGTCGTAGGATTATTACAGTATGTAAACATTTTCAGGCGATGATGATATTTATATTGATGAAGATTACGAGATTGGTGAGTCATCCGCCACAGAAGACGCCAGCGAAACCTCCGACTCGAAGGACCCAGTCGAAGACGATATTCAGGCTGAGATCAAGGAATTAAATCTGGAAATTGAGATTTTTACGAAAAAAGTGGCCAAGAGACGAGCGCATGTGCAATTCCTCCAAAAAAAACTAAGAGCACAACGACGGTCGTCAGTAGAGAATGCCGACTCTGTAAGTTATTAACCTCTTTTACTAAGTCCGTGCTTCTAATGCGACCTAGCTTCACTTCACTTTCATTCAAACATCGATTCTGAGTATCGGTAGGTAATGAGATTAATTATTATGATCAGGTTCTACTCGGGCCCGGTGGGACTCGAGTGCCGGCCAGCGTCGTGGACCGGGTGCTCTCGCAGACCTACACCAGGGCCACGCGGGCCTTACTCGTCGCGGTGTTCGGGAACAGGTGAGATACGTTTATTACTGTAACAGAATAGAAAAATTCAAGGACTAAGGATTGAAAGAAGGGACATGACGGTAATTTATTACGCCTAGTTATAAATAAGTTAACATATAACACAGTTTTTGACTGTGTATTTAGTGTTACTCTTTGCTGCAAGCTGTTAAGCTTCATTTTCTATAGGTAAAATATTAAAAGTCTTTGCGTCGCATAAACGACGAACTAAAGTCCTTTAATCTTTATTTTAAAATTTTGGACTCTATCTATATTTCGGGCTGAAAATGAACTCACCTTTAAAATAAGGGACGTCTGGCAACTCTAACCTCCAAAGACCAGAAAATAGACAGCAGCGCTTTTCTTTGTGTATTTTCGACATTGTGATCTTCAATTCGCCTGCCATGCCTGAAGATTATGTTAATATCCTCGTTCAGCAGTGAACTGTTACTGGGTGTTGAAGGACTTCAGAACGTACAGAATAAAATATATATTAGCTTGTGACATAATATAGTCGCAGCAGCTAAATATACCTAATTTCATATGATTACCTAATACGTTGTCGTAACATGTAGCATATAACACACCGACATTCTTCCAGAGTACTAGCAGAGAGCAGCCTGACAGGCAACAGGAGCAACGCTCACCCGAATACAGCGGCGAAAAGGCGGTTAGACCCGGACAAGGTGGCCGATATTGTCCATTATGTAAAAGTACACTTTACGATAGAAAAGACTTTAATTCAGTAAGTATGCAATGTAATTACTATATTAAAAACATAGAAAAAGCTTGTGGGTTTGTGTGTGAGGTATCTATTTACTTAATCTTCGAAACTACTAACCTGATATTGAAAATTCTTTTACTAATGGGAAGCTACATAATTCCCGAGAGTCACAGAATATTTTTCAAACGTAAATATGGTAGAGTTGATTGTTTACCGAACTGCCCGTGGGTGCAGGACGCGGGAGACTGCTAGCTTTAGGTATATAAAAAACAATCCTCATTGGCAATTTGTTAAGCATGTTAAGAAAGGTGAGAATATCTACTGCCTGAATTACCGATGACTCATGCGTGCTTGTTTCATTCCAGCCATTGCATAACTACGAAGTGCGCCGACGAGGCGAAGGCGGTGCGCAAGAACGCCCACAGGAGGAGCAGCCCGGAACGCTGAACCCCTGCACCGAATTTAATATTCGTTTTATGAAATATTAAAAATTTAATAAATAAATAAATATTTTAATTAAGTTACTAGTACCTACTTATCATAATGTCTAAAAAGTAAAGCGCTTTGGAAATTTATAAGACTAATTGGAATCAACATGTAAGCAACCTTATCATCATCATCATCCGAGCGGTCAATCCCGGCTACCGCCAGGGTCCGTTTTCCTGCTTTGCTTTCTCCACTTTGCCCGATCATCGGCATCCTCACGTCTTAAGCCGTTGGCTCTCGCGTTCGAATCGGCTATGTCAATCCATCGCTTCTTGTGTTGCCCACGGGGCCTCTTTTTTGTTACCGGCAGATCCAGGTACCTACCTATTTCCCACGTATCCCTAGATCAAGCCAACGCAGACGAGCCTCCTCGATCTTATCTGCGATATCCCTCATGCCAAGGCTGCCACGGATGTATCGTTATGTACTCCATCGAGTCGCGTAACTCCGCGCATCCACCGCAGCATTTTCATTTCGTTGGCGTGGAGTTCGCGATCGGTTTTCGTCAGCGCTGGCCATGTCGCGCAGCAATAGAGCATCACCGGTCTAATTATATTTTTGTATATAAGCTCTTTAGGCTTTACAGGGATTTTAAGGTCACAGATGACTGCCGTGAGTTCCCGCCATTCGGACCAAGCCGCAGAGACTCGGGATTTGACATCGGGGCCGATATCGCCGGATTCGTGCATTACGGATCCGAGGTATTAGGATTTTTCTGTTCTATTGACAGCTTCGTTACCTATACTCTATTTAGGCGTTACTCAGCTTTAAACCACCGTTTTCAAGCACATCCTTCCACGGGTTTACTCTGGTCAGTACAATGCCGGCAGCGTACTTCATAAGCCAAGGAGGCAGGTCTTGAATTTCCGCTGAGAGTGCATCGAGCAGAATGCAAAACAAGTAAGAGCTCAGCGCAGAACCCTGGTGAATACCTACAGGAATCACATTTATATAGGAAAATAAACGAGATTTAGAACAGTACTAGGTGCTGATTGTTAAAGATCGAATGGCAATAATACACGGTTCACGTTTGCTTTTTGATTAGGATGACGGACAAACCAATCGCAGCAAGGGAGCTCCATTGCAGTTGGTAGATATTAATTTGCGATCCTTTGCTTCATCTAAATTGAAAGGCAAAAGATAACCGTGTAATATCGCCATAAGTGCTGACTTTATTAAAATATTGCTGCATCTACTAGACTTACCGCATCCGCACTGTATCGTACTAGCTCTGCTAACTGTAGCTGTTGCCCACATAACAAAAGGGTTGCCGTGGCCGCTCCTAGACGGTCCAGCGACCACCGGGGTAACCCGGTCGACCGCAATCCCATTGTCGACTATTGTTGTGTTTCGTTAACGGCCTACCTCCGAGTATCTATCTACATGTTATACAATCATCCAAAGCTTGTTTTCAACTCTTAATTTGGTTATGCTTATGTTTCTCGAAAGGGTTTTCGGTTAAGGTTTTCTATATGTGTTTGTGGATTCGTATTATAGGGTGAAACAGCCGCAGCAAGCTATACACCATCAACATGCGATTTGAGAAGTTTCATGATCATTTGTGAAACTGATCATGCAGCTTCCTTTGTTACAGGACTGTTATTGGCCGCGGGCGTTGCGCAAACCACGCCCACCGCGGCAATATGTATCGCGACATGTCAATGTGGCGGTACATAGTACTAACTGTAATTAGCACTGGGGCGTCGTGCAGAGCAGGGGCGTGCGGCGCTCTCATTTTTTCGTCTCAAAAAACTAATCTAACATGTTCATGTGTACAAAATAAAGATGACATTAAAAAGTTTACTTGGATATAAGAACATTTTCATGCTCAAGCTTAACCAGAATTCACATCTTAAGAAAAGAGTCTCATTGAACTCTCTTGCTACAGAAAACTTAAAATTAACATCGCTTGCTTTTAATTTGGTAGAATTTGGAATATCGGTCAAAAGTGAAAACCTATAAAAGCGGAAACAGTAAGGTTATCTAGCTAGCGGGTCACCTGGCTGCCGAGTACAAATACGTTAAATATCTACTAGTGCTCATACGACAGTTTTCAACACACATAAAATATTTTTACCTCAAGCTTAAATCATTAGATATCTACAGGTTAACGCCAAGATGGCCACCGCTTTGTACGTCTGTCTGTGGCATCGTTACGTCCATAGGCTGTGGTGATTGCTTACCATCAGGCAGGGCGTAAGCATGTTTGCCACCTGTGTGGCAAAATCGTAACTTCCGATCGGATACACCGAGTGTTTATCTATAGTAGGTAATTATGTGGACAAGCATTTTTTGCTGCGACGCACTATAACGCGGAAAGAGTTCCTATTGAACCACACGGAGACAACGTACCGCCAGAGAAGTATTTTTTATGCACCGCACTGAGAACAATAGTAGTTTGAAAGTAGATTTTGCACTTTTACTGCTAAGAAAATTCTACAAAGGCCCGAGACAATAGCAGATGCGGTCCTATTCTAGATGCTTCGTTGTTTTTTGCAAGTCTGTAGCATTATTGCTTGGTTTACTGTGAATATGCAAAATACAATATTTTTACAAGTCGTCTTGATAAATTTTTGGGGTTCCCTTATAGTTTTGCCATTTCTGTCTGTCCACAGCTTATCTATCTCAAAAACGAATAGTACTAGAAAACTGAACTTTTGATAGTAATCACGCGGACCAACTTGTAAAAAGAAATCTTTGAAAAGTAAGTACCTACTGTTGGGTACCTACATGTATAGCGGGTGGTAAAATTTTAGTTTACCTATTTGAAGAACGTTTTTGGAATAAATGTTCCGTTTTCGATATATTTTGCTTCAAATTGGATTTTTTGTCAGAAACACGTAACGGTTACTACGGAACCCTAGACTTCAAATGGCACGACACGTCTTGGTCGTGCCGCTGCAAGCGGCACGTGGCTATTTGTTTAGGTACCTGGAAACCCTTAGACCCTTTTCAAACAAACAGTGAAAACCAGACGAAAGGAAATAACAGGCGAAGATTTGCATACAAATTTTGAATCGTGTGCAATGTTGAAAGTAAATATTTTAAACAAAATCTGACAAACCACAAGCGTACAATGACGTCAATAGTTAGTTGGCTTTGACAGCGTAGTGTCGTAAATATGACCAAACTACGTTTGTATGGAGCGCGCTCGGTAAAAACTTATACTTATTTCACTATCAAGCGAACCCGCAAGTGTTTTACTTATATTATCATGCTTAGGTATTGTCATACATAGTTATTTGTTTAAATCTGTTCATCGACTACGCCATCGCGTAGATTTCTATGAATTTTATTATGAGCTTAAATATAATTAATAGTACTTCTTCTTTCGTACTAAATAAGGATATTGTATAAATACCTACCCTAGGTTTATTCGTTCGCATTTCTGGATTGCCTCACATCTTAGGGTGCTTGGAAATAGGCATAGCTATCTACTACCTGGATATCCAAACCAGAGGCTCAAAACATGCCTTTTACGGTATTATAGTAACAGTCCGGTGCATATCTGCAATCTGTGAGAGCCATGGAGAAAAGAAGTGCAAAGGTCGTTTTAGACATTTGGACCCTGGGCTTGATTGACAGACAGAGCACTTGGTGTGATCGACAATGATGGATCGCTTTTGATACGTCTTTGTTAGTATAACCTTGGGGTCTTTAAATCAAGAGTGAATAGGTATCATCGTCGCTTCTCATCAGGTGAGTTGAGGTTAAATGCAAGCCTATTGACAATAAAAAAGAATAATATTTAATGATAAACGATCGAGGATTGCGACTGAGTAACGGTTTCAGGGATTCGCAACATTGTGTTCCGTGGTTGGGTAACGGTAGGTATGGCGGATGTCTCAATCACTGCAATTCGCGTTATGTATATGCAACAGCCAAGGTTCGCCAAGCTTCATATGGCTATAGATACATATTAAATATTTTTATTCATTTTATTTGTCACACGGAGACAATATAACGCCGGTGGATTATTTACTTATATTTCTTTGTACACGATAGGTATTGGAAAATATCCCAACCTCGATATCCGATTTTTATACACTTTTCGTAACAATTGCAGCCGTATTTAGCTAATAACTCACCAGGACCTTCAGTGGACTAGTGATCGGGATCTGATCCCACTGTGGCCTTGTGCCAATGACTCTTTTCTGTGTTATGTGAGTACAGTCGAATGCTAACCGATGTTGTTACGGTGAGGGAAAATATCGTGATAAAACCTGCTCATTCGGGCGACTGAATGTGTAACCATGATCCAATCTGGTCAGGTGTTCCTGGTAGCAGGGTCGCGGTGGTCAGATGGTAGTCGCTCCACTGTAATTATTCTGATCTGCCAAATCCTAAATCATGGTCAAAGCGGAGCCCGGGCCCTCGTACGTGAGAGCACAACGAAGACATTAACGACAATATGTTTTTTGTTTGTTAATAATTCACCGAACGTTGTGTTCGATCGTCTCTAAATTATCGGTGTTGAAAAGTGAATTGACATATCTGCAAAAAATGGAGTTAGATCATACAATCTAGGTAGACAACTTAAAATTATTCGATGATGTTCATTTCTTTAATCATACAAAATCATTGCGATTTAAATAGAGTTTTTAGTTACGAAAGTTTAAATTAACATTTCCGCAATGACTCACTTTGCATTTCTTTTTACACTTTGCGCACCATTGTCCTGTACATGGGCCCCTTAACAATACATACAACCCTTTCTACGTCACAACTCCCGCGCCCCTGTCCACGTCTCTTCTTAGCCCCGCCCACTGCCAGTCCCATAAACCATACTGCGCCGGACCGGGAAATCCGTTCCTGTTTTACACACGAGAGTTTTTCTCGTACGAGTCATCTCCGCATCCCAATCAAAAATGGAATCGCCATCAGACCTTACGAAGAAATACGAGATAGTGATGCCAGCGAATTTATCCAACAATGCTTGGTATCCGCACGGTCTGCCGATATTTACGCCGCAAACCCCGCTCCGTCCTCGGTTACCGATGGCCTCACCGTGGTCGGTATCTTTATTGTCGGGTCATAGTTTGGGTCGGTATATGCCGTACCCTATGCTGTACCCGCCGTTTCCATATTTCCCACAGCCGCATCCGGCTACGCCACCGTACGGGCTGCCGCAACACACGCAGCAAGGTCTATGCCGTAACCAATCCTGCCCCAACCGGTATCGCTATTACTACAGCCGCAGCTAGCTACGCCACCGGAGTCGCCGGAGCAATACAAAGCTGGCAACGACCCGGAATATAAAATATTCTAAGAAACCGCGATGGCTGCGATCCGGGCGCGGAATGGAGGCGACGTGGTTGCACGCAATCCGCGAATGTGCCGCGTAGTGAGTTCCACTCGCAAGGAGGATGAGGCCCATAGACGGCAGCGGGACAAGAATAATAAGGCAGCTAAAGCAAGCTGGAGCAGGAGGAAGGAGCGAGAAATTAAACTCGTGCTCATCGCGCAGTTCCTCAAGCAGAAAATCGGGAGGCTTGAGGTTGAACTGCGCCAGATGACATGCGTCAGTTGCCACCAGCAGCTGTAGTAATAGGATAATTATGTTGTGAATAGTGAATGTTTTATTTATAAGAATTTTTAATTTAGTAGGTAGGTAGGTAGTTATTTATTTATTTTTTATTTTTTTATTTTTTTATTTAATTTGCCAACTACAATTTGTTACTTAGTTATTGCTCAAAGCAGAAATAAATTATTAATTTCTGTTAACACAAATTAAGATGTATCGAAGCAGGTCTTATCATCCAATGAGTAAGTAGATAAAATTGTATTTTTTTATTAAAATTTTATAAATTATCTTTAATTTATAGTTTAATTTATATGTTTTAATTGTTTGATATTGCATAAATAGACAGCGATAAGCCCTCGTGACACAATGACATGAGAGAAGTGATAGTTGGGTGCGAGAGCCAATTGTTTACGACGTGAGGATGCCCAAGTCCGGGCGAAGTGGAGAAGAAAAAGTAGGAAATCAGACCCTGGCAGAAGCCGGGCCTGACTGCTCGGATGATGATGAATGCGTAAATATACTAATATACATGTTACTTAATAAATTTGATGTTTAAAAGTTGAAATGTAGGTGTATGCTTCATACTAACCTAAAACACTCGTATAAATCCTACTCATTCATTTATTTTTATATTTGAAACTATAGCAGATTAAGAGCTTTTATATAATTAACTAAGAGCAATTAAATTGTATATATTGTAATCGCTCTGTAATTACCTGATCTGCTAAATCCTGGATCATGGTCAAGGCCGACCGTGGGCCGCGAGACCACAACCGGGATATTAACGCCAAGATGATTATTTAATCTCTCAGATCTATCAGATCTCAAAATCTATGCTATGCAGCTATGGTAAGCAGATAGTGCTACATTTGGAGATACTACCTATTTTGTGCGCATAACGTCGGAAGATAAATAAACGTACTTATTTTAACATTAATGTTTATTCTAGGAACGGAACACTATCGACTGGTATGAAATGGGTGCACCTCTATAAGATTTTAATTTTTCCGCCCTTGGGCCATTGGTACTACACCTACCTAAACTAAATTGTATAAATAAAGCGTTTTGTAGAAGATTGATTTGTAAATCATTAACCGATATCCTATGTATTGCAGAATTTAATAATACATAGATAATTGGTGGTGGTTTTGTAAATTTGATTTAGGCCCTTTATTTTGACTTTTTCGAGAGCGTCGATGGCCGAGTGGTTACGGTATCCAATTTCCTATTTATCGCTAGGTAAAATACCTAAATAAACGAATATTATAAATAAATAATATTCGTTGTTTATCTACCTATGATTCCTGAATTATCTGCCGGCGCCTTTAGATATACCTACACCGATGGGTAGGTAATGGGAAAATTAAGCAAAGGTCTCCTTAGAGGCGGGCAACGCATTGGTGGCGCCAATGGTCTTACTGATATCCAAAGGCGGCGGCTTTCCATCAGTTGGCCAGCTAGCCTGTTTGTCTGCAGTATAACATACAAAAAAAAATTACCACAAGCATACGGCCTGCCTGAAAGTAAGCAGTTTCCGTATGTTCGCAACGCAGGGGTACTTATCACTAGAGCGTTGTCCACCGAACGTCCCAGTAAAATACGTTGCTCTGGCAGCGAATACGCGAGGGCTCTCCATTGGCAAAGCCATAGTCCTTTCTACTTATGAAGCATATACCTAAATCATTGTCTCCCAAACTAACCATTTAAGAATAATAAACACATGTATATTTCTGTATAAATGTATTTATTTGGAATATCACAGTGGCTAAATCTAGGAAATCATCTTGTTAAATTCTTAGGGGTCCCTTATAGTTTTGCCATGTCTTTTTGTGTAGATACCTGGAAAGGGTTTGGTTTAGACTCTTTAAAACATAATAACAGAGAAATACCAGACGAAAGGAAATAACAGGTAAAGATTTGCATATAAATTTTAAATCCTGTGCAACTTTGAGACTAAATATTTCAACGAAAATCTGACAAACCACAAGCGCACAATCACACCTATAATATTTAGCTGGCTTCGATAGCGTATTATTGTAAATAAGTCTCTTGCTTATATTATCATACTTAGGTATTGTCATAGGTATTTGTTTAGATCTGTTCGTCGACATAGGGCATGTCAATAATAGACCTTTTACCTTGGTACTTAATCAGGATATTTGCAGACGAAATTATCCCGCTACAGGCTACAGGTCTGCCACGTCAGTCTGTCAGTTAAGTAAATATAAAAATTTAAAATTTGATGCAACTAATATGTAGGTACCTACCCTAGGTTCATTCGTTTGTATTTCCAAATTGCCTCACAACTTAGTTAGTACTTCCAACTACAAGGGATGCTAATGAGTAACTTAAATCCAAGCCATTCGCGTGTTAAGGTGGTACGATTTTTATAGCATTTTTATGTAACGTTTGTGCAATTGGCTATTAGAAAATTTGTTCAATTGTGCGCGAAATAGATTTCTAAATGTTAATAATGTAAAACAAAGCAATGAAAAAGAAAAATAATGAAATCACAAAACAACGCCATCAAGCGGCGATTTGTGCTTTTTTCGATTTAACTGCTTTTGAAACGAAACCCAACTTGCTCACCATTGAATTGATTATGATTGATTACAATCACTAAACACTCAAACAAATGAAAGAATATCGAGAGAAATTTAGTATGGGCGTTGAATCAACTTAGTAGTAAGAATAACATATGAAAGTAAGTTCCACACCGCGTCTGTCTGCCTGTTCACGATAAACTCAAAAACTACTGAACGGATTTTCACCAATAGACAAAGTGGAATCACTTTGTCTAATAAGGAAGATTTAGGTTAGGATTCAGAATACTTGCGCGAATAACGTAAAATCAGTAAATGGACTATACGATGTAGACATTTTTGACATCTGGTTTATAATAAAATTAACTTCCCAAACAATTAATTAATGAGCGAGCGAGCTGTATTTCTGACATTTTGGCTATAAATGTTTCACGATTAACTTAAAAACTATCAAATTTGAAAATCGTTTGGGCCAAAACGATTATATTATGAGCCAGGTCCATCTGACCCGTTGAGCAATGAACAGTGTAAGGAGTTTCTTAAATCATATGATCTCACCGATAGTGTTGAAAATGTTGTACATGAGATTAATATTTTTCTCATTTTTGCTATAGGTGCATTTTTGCACAATTTCAATGAAGTAATGAGTGAGTGCGCGTGAGGGGCTCTAAGTTGTTGTTTTTTATTAAAAATGTTAATTATTTCTAAGCGAAAGGGGAATGAAAACGGATTGTATCACTTGATTTCATTTGCATCTTTGGCGGAGGGGGACCCCGACCCTGGTCTGAAAATCACTAAAAAATATTTTTTTTCCGGGAAATAGGGTTTAACTGAAATTGAGGATAACAGTACGTATTTTTGCTTACAAACGATTTGGGACCCCGTATCATTGATACGGCTGATACGGCGGTTGTTGCGCCCCTGCCTAGGTTCTCCAACTGGGTGAAGCATGGGCTGTGTACAGGTATAGCTCCGTCAACTAAGATTCATTTAGTTAATTTTTGTTGATGAGAAATGTTCGTGAAATAGTACGGATTTTAACCGTCATTAATAGCCGATAACAGTCCTCTGAGAAATTAAGCCTTCCCCACATTAGTGGAGGGTTCTGTCTTAAACTCCACTCTCTACTGTCTTTGTTTTATTTATGTTTCATTAATTACACTAGGGTATTTTATTTGTTTTATTCGATACAAAAATATGTGTGTGTAGTTACTGCAAAATCTCATAGCAGATAGGTACGATTACCTATGCGACACTGAAACATGACTGACAGGCATGACATGAGAAAGCAAACTTGTAAAGACAAATATTATTATATTAGACGGGACTTGGACGCGACGTACCTTTAACGTAACGTCGGGAAAACAAATCATAAAGGTACGTCGCGTCCAAGTCCCGTCTAATATAATAATATGTGTAAAGAACGCGAGTTTAGTTTGAAACAAATATTGTAAAGACAAATATGCTACATTAATTAAAGTTTGCTACATTAATGTGCTACAATAAGTTGAATTAGATTACTTTGCTATTAGTTAGGTAGTGGTGCACTTTCGAAAAAACTATTAAGGAACCTTTTAAATTAAAATCATAATTGATTACAATATTTTTTTGTACAGAACCCTTAAACTCTCTCCTTAATATCCCATTGCGCCTAGTACTATGAACATGAGTGACCTTTTACAACTGATTTCTAGAGATGCGGTCTTTCGTTTTCAAAATGTCATTATCGACATTGAAAAAGAAGTAGTTCGATAGTCATTTTCTCGCTAACTATTCCACGCACGAAAAAAAATTTTACCTATCGTTTTAATATGTTTAGCACTCCATCCAGTTCACGGCTTTATACATGTATTATGAAACACCCTGTATATTGAATAGGTGTTTTAAATTATATTACATCTAAGTCCATATATTATTTTAAAACACCTTTAAGAAACTGCTTATATTCTTAATTTATTACTTAAATCATTATATAACGACTACTTGGGTAATTAGGTAAGCACCTACTTATTATTCATAATTATCGTCAATGTAAGAGCCTCGCAAGCGCGAGGAAGATGTTTAAAATTCAGAATCTGTACCTAATACCTAAATTGCTAAATGAGACAGGGCTAGTCAACACCAAGCTAGGTTCCCGTCGGTAACCGGAGAATACTTTTAAAATGAAACCGTAAATCTTTTCGGGGCTACCTACTTACTCTACGGAGCCTAAAATTGCCCGCTAACATATAGTAAGGTACAGTGGGTGATAAACACCCAGTATTTAATAGCACCCAGTATTCTGAAAACTCACTTACATTAAAATTAAACGTATATGGTTTACCCCCTCATAAACACCATGATTTTAAAACTCCTAAGTGACTGCTTAGGAATATCTGAGGACACCAACTTAAGAGTCGTCATAGTTTATTGTAATACGTATGTTAGCTCCGAACTTAACCTCCCGCTTTCACGTATATAAACGTAACTCATGAGCACCAACCTTAAGTGACAACTAATCTGATTTTGTAACTCCTAGTGTAATCTTTACGTTAATTCCGAACTTAACATCCCACTTTCACATAAATGGATAAACTCGAAACATCCTACGAGTATATTCAAGTAAAATTAGATACCTACTTATACTATAATAGGGATCACTTCGCGTAGATATCAGTTGTTCGTTTTTCCTTGCAGGGTTGAATTTGGATTATAAGTCGAAACTCGTACAAATATCAACATCAAAATTCCCAAATGTTTTATCTTTGCCTTATTTCGTCAAGATTTCGATTTCGACGCCCTGCACGTGGCAAATCTCCATGAATAGGCAGGTACAACCCGCCTCTCATTGTTCCTGAACAGTATTAAATTTTTGTTATTATTTAAAAAACCTTATCGGAAGGTCGGTTAGGTCGTTAGGAACAAAGGGCTGGGTAACGACGGCATGTATATAACCCTCGGCGGCGAGGGGCGCTGCGCATTTCGCTCAAGGCTTGGACCGAGTATCCAGTGTTCAAAGAGCTTTAGACTCCGTTCACTTCTCATACGCAAGTTTCATACAGCTCGTACTTAAATCGATCAAACTCGTAACAAAATGGGTAGTCGCAGGATCTTTAAAGAAAATTCACACAGTAAGTTGAACTTTTTATATAATATTCATGGACTTAAAATAAGTTTTCAGTTGTTTAATTTTAATTGGCTTTAATGTAGTTTCCTACATTACTGACAATTAGGTTTTACTATGTCGTATTATGTACTCAGTGATGATGTTGTGCGTACATACTTTTTCTTGATTCGTCGTAGGATTATTACAGTATGTAAACATTTTCAGGCGATGATGATATTTATATTGATGAAGATTACGAGATTGGTGAGTCATCCGCCACAGAAGACGCCAGCGAAACCTCCGACTCGAAGGACCCAGTCGAAGACGATATTCAGGCTGAGATCAAGGAATTAAATCTGGAAATTGAGATTTTTACGAAAAAAGTGGCCAAGAGACGAGCGCATGTGCAATTCCTCCAAAAAAAACTAAGAGCACAACGACGGTCGTCAGTAGAGAATGCCGACTCTGTAAGTTATTAACCTCTTTTACTAAGTCCGTGCTTCTAATGCGACCTAGCTTCACTTCACTTTCATTCAAACATCGATTCTGAGTATCGGTAGGTAATGAGATTAATTATTATGATCAGGTTCTACTCGGGCCCGGTGGGACTCGAGTGCCGGCCAGCGTCGTGGACCGGGTGCTCTCGCAGACCTACACCAGGGCCACGCGGGCCTTACTCGTCGCGGTGTTCGGGAACAGGTGAGATACGTTTATTACTGTAACAGAATAGAAAAATTCAAGGACTAAGGATTGAAAGAAGGGACATGACGGTAATTTATTACGCCTAGTTATAAATAAGTTAACATATAACACCGTTTTTGACTGTGTATTTAGTGTTACTCTTTGCTGCAAGCTGTTAAGCTTCATTTTCTATAGGTAAAATATTAAAAGTCTTTGCGTCGCATAAACGACGAACTAAAGTCCTTTAATCTTTATTTTAAAATTTTGGACTCTATCTATATTTCGGGCTGAAAATGAACTCACCTTTAAAATAAGGGACGTCTGGCAACTCTAACCTCCAAAGACCAGAAAATAGACAGCAGCGCTTTTTTTTGTGTATTTTCGACATTGTGATCTTCAATTCGCCTGCCATGCCTGAAGATTATGTTAATATCCTCGTTCAGCAGTGAACTGTTACTGGGTGTTGAAGGACTTCAGAACGTACAGAATAAAATATATATTAGCTTGTGACATAATATAGTCGCAGCAGCTAAATATACCTAATTTCATATGATTACCTAATACGTTGTCGTAACATGTAGCATATAACACACCGACATTCTTCCAGAGTACTAGCAGAGAGCAGCCTGACAGGCAACAGGAGCAACGCTCACCCGAATACAGCGGCGAAAAGGCGGTTAGACCCGGACAAGGTGGCCGATATTGTCCATTATGTAAAAGTACACTTTACGATAGAAAAGACTTTAATTCAGTAAGTATGCAATGTAATTACTATATTAAAAACATAGAAAAAGCTTGTGGGTTTGTGTGTGAGGTATCTATTTACTTAATCTTCGAAACTACTAACCTGATATTGAAAATTCTTTTACTAATGGGAAGCTACATAATTCCCGAGAGTCACAGAATATTTTTCAAACGTAAATATGGTAGAGTTGATTGTTTACCGAACTGCCCGTGGGTGCAGGACGCGGGAGACTGCTAGCTTTAGGTATATAAAAAACAATCCTCATTGGCAATTTGTTAAGCATGTTAAGAAAGGTGAGAATATCTACTGCCTGAATTACCGATGACTCATGCGTGCTTGTTTCATTCCAGCCATTGCATAACTACGAAGTGCGCCGACGAGGCGAAGGCGGTGCGCAAGAACGCCCACAGGAGGAGCAGCCCGGAACGCTGAACCCCTGCACCGAATTTAATATTCGTTTTATGAAATATTAAAAATTTAATAAATAAATAAATATTTTAATTAAGTTACTAGTACCTACTTATCATAATGTCTAAAAAGTAAAGCGCTTTGGAAATTTATAAGACTAATTGGAATCAACATGTAAGCAACCTTATCATCATCATCATCCGAGCGGTCAATCCCGGCTACCGCCAGGGTCCGTTTTCCTGCTTTGCTTTCTCCACTTTGCCCGATCATCGGCATCCTCACGTCTTAAGCCGTTGGCTCTCGCGTTCGAATCGGCTATGTCAATCCATCGCTTCTTGTGTTGCCCACGGGGCCTCTTTGTTGTTACCGTCAGATCCAGGTACCTACCTATTTCCCACGTATCCCTAGATCAAGCCAACGCAGACGAGCCTCCTCGATCTTATCTGCGATATCCCTCATGCCAAGGCTGCCACGGATGTATCGTTATGTACTCCATCGAGTCGCGTAACTCCGCGCATCCACCGCAGCATTTTCATTTCGTTGGCGTGGAGTTCGCGATCGGTTTTCGTCAGCGCTGGCCATGTCGCGCAGCAATAGAGCATCACCGGTCTAATTATATTTTTGTATATAAGCTCTTTAGGCTTTACAGGGATTTTAAGGTCACAGATGACTGCCGTGAGTTCCCGCCATTCGGACCAAGCCGCAGAGACTCGGGATTTGACATCGGGGCCGATATCGCCGGATTCGTGCATTACGGATCCGAGGTATTAGGATTTTTCTGTTCTATTGACAGCTTCGTTACCTATACTCTATTTAGGCGTTACTCAGCTTTAAACCACCGTTTTCAAGCACATCCTTCCACGGGTTTACTCTGGTCAGTACAATGCCGGCAGCGTACTTCATAAGCCAAGGAGGCAGGTCTTGAATTTCCGCTGAGAGTGCATCGAGCAGAATGCAAAACAAGTAAGAGCTCAGCGCAGAACCCTGGTGAATACCTACAGGAATCACATTTATATAGGAAAATAAACGAGATTTAGAACAGTACTAGGTGCTGATTGTTAAAGATCGAATGGCAATAATACACGGTTCACGTTTGCTTTTTGATTAGGATGACGGACAAACCAATCGCAGCAAGGGAGCTCCATTGCAGTTGGTAGATATTAATTTGCGATCCTTTGCTTCATCTAAATTGAAAGGCAAAAGATAACCGTGTAATATCGCCATAAGTGCTGACTTTATTAAAATATTGCTGCATCTACTAGACTTACCGCATCCGCACTGTATCGTACTAGCTCTGCTAACGGTAGCTGTTGCCCACATAACAAAAGGGTTGCCGTGGCCGCTCCTAGACGGTCCAGCGACCACCGGGGTAACCCGGTCGACCGCAATCCCATTGTCGACTATTGTTGTGTTTCGTTAACGGCCTACCTCCGAGTATCTATCTACATGTTATACAATCATCCAAAGCTTGTTTTCAACTCTTAATTTGGTTATGCTTATGTTTCTCGAAAGGGTTTTCGGTTAAGGTTTTCTATATGTGTTTGTGGATTCGTATTATAGGGTGAAACAGCCGCAGCAAGCTATACACCATCAACATGCGATTTGAGAAGCTTCATGATCATTTGTGAAACTGATCATGCAGCTTCCTTTGTTACAGGACTGTTATTGGCCGCGGGCGTTGCGCAAACCACGCCCACCGCGGCAATATGTATCGCGACATGTCAATGTGGCGGTACATAGTACTAACTGTAATTAGCACTGGGGCGTCGTGCAGAGCAGGGGCGTGCGGCGCTCTCATTTTTTCGTCTCAAAAAACTAATCTAACATGTTCATGTGTACAAAATAAAGATGACATTAAAAAGTTTACTTGGATATAAGAACATTTTCATGCTCAAGCTTAACCAGAATTCACATCTTAAGAAAAGAGTCTCATTGAACTCTCTTGCTACAGAAAACTTAAAATTAACATCGCTTGCTTTTAATTTGGTAGAATTTGGAATATCGGTCAAAAGTGAAAACCTATAAAAGCGGAAACAGTAAGGTTATCTAGCTAGCGGGTCACCTGGCTGCCGAGTACAAATACGTTAAATATCTACTAGTGCTCATACGACAGTTTTCAACACACATAAAATATTTTTACCTCAAGCTTAAATCATTAGATATCTACAGGTTAACGCCAAGATGGCCACCGCTTTGTACGTCTGTCTGTGGCATCGTTACGTCCATAGGCTGTGGTGATTGCTTACCATCAGGCAGGGCGTAAGCATGTTTGCCACCTGTGTGGCAAAATCGTAACTTCCGATCGGATACACCGAGTGTTTATCTATAGTAGGTAATTATGTGGACAAGCATTTTTTGCTGCGACGCACTATAACGCGGAAAGAGTTCCTATTGAACCACACGGAGACAACGTACCGCCAGAGAAGTATTTTTTATGCACCGCACTGAGAACAATAGTAGTTTGAAAGTAGATTTTGCACTTTTACTGCTAAGAAAATTCTACAAAGGCCCGAGACAATAGCAGATGCGGTCCTATTCTAGATGCTTCGTTGTTTTTTGCAAGTCTGTAGCATTATTGCTTGGTTTACTGTGAATATGCAAATTACAATATTTTTACAAGTCGTCTTGATAAATTTTTGGGGTTCCCTTATAGTTTTGCCATTTCTGTCTGTCCACAGCTTATCTATCTCAAAAACGAATAGTACTAGAAAACTGAACTTTTGATAGTAATCACGCGGACCAACTTGTAAAAAGAAATCTTTGAAAAGTAAGTACCTACTGTTGGGTACCTACATGTATAGCGGGTGGTAAAATTTTAGTTTACCTATTTGAAGAACGTTTTTGGAATAAATGTTCCGTTTTCGATATATTTTGCTTCAAATTGGATTTTTTGTCAGAAACACGTAACGGTTACTACGGAACCCTAGACTTCAAATGGCACGACACGTCTTGGTCGTGCCGCTGCAAGCGGCACGTGGCTATTTGTTTAGGTACCTGGAAACCCTTAGACCCTTTTCAAACAAACAGTGAAAACCAGACGAAAGGAAATAACAGGCGAAGATTTGCATACAAATTTTGAATCGTGTGCAATGTTGAAAGTAAATATTTTAAACAAAATCTGACAAACCACAAGCGTACAATGACGTCAATAGTTTGTTGGCTTTGACAGCGTAGTGTCGTAAATATGACCAAACTACGTTTGTATGGAGCGCGCTCGGTAAAAACTTATACTTATTTCACTATCAAGCGAACCCGCAAGTGTTTTACTTATATTATCATGCTTAGGTATTGTCATACATAGTTATTTGTTTAAATCTGTTCATCGACTACGCCATCGCGTAGATTTCTATGAATTTTATTATGAGCTTAAATATAATTAATAGTACTTCTTCTTTCGTACTAAATAAGGATATTGTATAAATACCTACCCTAGGTTTATTCGTTCGCATTTCTGGATTGCCTCACATCTTAGGGTGCTTGGAAATAGGCATAGCTATCTACTACCTGGATATCCAAACCAGAGGCTCAAAACATGCCTTTTACGGTATTATAGTAACAGTCCGGTGCATATCTGCAATCTGTGAGAGCCATGGAGAAAAGAAGTGCAAAGGTCGTTTTAGACATTTGGACCCTGGGCTTGATTGACAGACAGAGCACTTGGTGTGATCGACAATGATGGATCGCTTTTGATACGTCTTTGTTAGTATAACCTTGGGGTCTTTAAATCAAGAGTGAATAGGTATCATCGTCGCTTCTCATCAGGTGAGTTGAGGTTAAATGCAAGCCTATTGACAATAAAAAAGAATAATATTTAATGATAAACGATCGAGGATTGCGACTGAGTAACGGTTTCAGGGATTCGCAACATTGTGTTCCGTGGTTGGGTAACGGTAGGTATGGCGGATGTCTCAATCACTGCAATTCGCGTTATGTATATGCAACAGCCAAGGTTCGCCAAGCTTCATATGGCTATAGATACATATTAAATATTTTTATTCATTTTATTTGTCACACGGAGACAATATAACGCCGGTGGATTATTTACTTATATTTCTTTGTACACGATAGGTATTGGAAAATATCCCAACCTCGATATCCGATTTTTATACACTTTTCGTAACAATTGCAGCCGTATTTAGCTAATAACTCACCAGGACCTTCAGTGGACTAGTGATCGGGATCTGATCCCACTGTGGCCTTGTGCCAATGACTCTTTTCTGTGTTATGTGAGTACAGTCGAATGCTAACCGATGTTGTTACGGTGAGGGAAAATATCGTGATAAAACCTGCTCATTCGGGCGACTGAATGTGTAACCATGATCCAATCTGGTCAGGTGTTCCTGGTAGCAGGGTCGCGGTGGTCAGATGGTAGTCGCTCCACTGTAATTATTCTGATCTGCCAAATCCTAAATCATGGTCAAAGCGGAGCCCGGGCCCTCGTACGTGAGAGCACAACGAAGACATTAACGACAATATGTTTTTTGTTTGTTAATAATTCACCGAACGTTGTGTTCGATCGTCTCTAAATTATCGGTGTTGAAAAGTGAATTGACATACATATCTGCAAAAAATGGAGTTAGATCATACAATCTAGGTAGACAACTTAAAATTATTCGATGATGTTCATTTCTTTAATCATACAAAATCATTGCGATTTAAATAGAGTTTTTAGTTACGAAAGTTTAAATTAACATTTCCGCAATGACTCACTTTGCATTTCTTTTTACACTTTGCGCACCATTGTCCTGTACATGGGCCCCTTAACAATACATACAACCCTTTCTACGTCACAACTCCCGCGCCCCTGTCCACGTCTCTTCTTAGCCCCGCCCACTGCCAGTCCCATAAACCATACTGCGCCGGACCGGGAAATCCGTTCCTGTTTTACACACGAGAGTTTTTCTCGTACGAGTCATCTCCGCATCCCAATCAAAAATGGAATCGCCATCAGACCTTACGAAGAAATACGAGATAGTGATGCCAGCGAATTTATCCAACAATGCTTGGTATCCGCACGGTCTGCCGATATTTACGCCGCAAACCCCGCTCCGTCCTCGGTTACCGATGGCCTCACCGTGGTCGGTATCTTTATTGTCGGGTCATAGTTTGGGTCGGTATATGCCGTACCCTATGCTGTACCCGCCGTTTCCATATTTCCCACAGCCGCATCCGGCTACGCCACCGTACGGGCTGCCGCAACACACGCAGCAAGGTCTATGCCGTAACCAATCCTGCCCCAACCGGTATCGCTATTACTACAGCCGCAGCTAGCTACGCCACCGGAGTCGCCGGAGCAATACAAAGCTGGCAACGACCCGGAATATAAAATATTCTAAGAAACCGCGATGGCTGCGATCCGGGCGCGGAATGGAGGCGACGTGGTTGCACGCAATCCGCGAATGTGCCGCGTAGTGAGTTCCACTCGCAAGGAGGATGAGGCCCATAGACGGCAGCGGGACAAGAATAATAAGGCAGCTAAAGCAAGCTGGAGCAGGAGGAAGGAGCGAGAAATTAAACTCGTGCTCATCGCGCAGTTCCTCAAGCAGAAAATCGGGAGGCTTGAGGTTGAACTGCGCCAGATGACATGCGTCAGTTGCCACCAGCAGCTGTAGTAATAGGATAATTATGTTGTGAATAGTGAATGTTTTATTTATAAGAATTTTTAATTTAGTAGGTAGGTAGGTAGTTATTTATTTATTTTTTATTTTTTTATTTTTTTATTTAATTTGCCAACTACAATTTGTTACTTAGTTATTGCTCAAAGCAGAAATAAATTATTAATTTCTGTTAACACAAATTAAGATGTATCGAAGCAGGTCTTATCATCCAATGAGTAAGTAGATAAAATTGTATTTTTTTATTAAAATTTTATAAATTATCTTTAATTTATAGTTTAATTTATATGTTTTAATTGTTTGATATTGCATAAATAGACAGCGATAAGCCCTCGTGACACAATGACATGAGAGAAGTGATAGTTGGGTGCGAGAGCCAATTGTTTACGACGTGAGGATGCCCAAGTCCGGGCGAAGTGGAGAAGAAAAAGTAGGAAATCAGACCCTGGCAGAAGCCGGGCCTGACTGCTCGGATGATGATGAATGCGTAAATATACTAATATACATGTTACTTAATAAATTTGATGTTTAAAAGTTGAAATGTAGGTGTATGCTTCATACTAACCTAAAACACTCGTATAAATCCTACTCATTCATTTATTTTTATATTTGAAACTATAGCAGATTAAGAGCTATTTATATAATTAACTAAGAGCAATTAAATTGTATATATTGTAATCGCTCTGTAATTACCTGATCTGCTAAATCCTGGATCATGGTCAAGGCCGACCGTGGGCCGCGAGACCACAACCGGGATATTAACGCCAAGATGATTATTTAATCTCTCAGATCTATCAGATCTCAAAATCTATGCTATGCAGCTATGGTAAGCAGATAGTGCTACATTTGGAGATACTACCTATTTTGTGCGCATAACGTCGGAAGATAAATAAACGTACTTATTTTAACATTAATGTTTATTCTAGGAACGGAACACTATCGACTGGTATGAAATGGGTGCACCTCTATAAGATTTTAATTTTTCCGCCCTTGGGCCATTGGTACTACACCTACCTAAACTAAATTGTATAAATAAAGCGTTTTGTAGAAGATTGATTTGTAAATCATTAACCGATATCCTATGTATTGCAGAATTTAATAATACATAGATAATTGGTGGTGGTTTTGTAAATTTGATTTAGGCCCTTTATTTTGACTTTTTCGAGAGCGTCGATGGCCGAGTGGTTACGGTATCCAATTTCCTATTTATCGCTAGGTAAAATACCTAAATAAACGAATATTATAAATAAATAATATTCGTTGTTTATCTACCTATGATTCCTGAATTATCTGCCGGCGCCTTTAGATATACCTACACCGATGGGTAGGTAATGGGAAAATTAAGCAAAGGTCTCCTTAGAGGCGGGCAACGCATTGGTGGCGCCAATGGTCTTACTGATATCCAAAGGCGGCGGCTTTCCATCAGTTGGCCAGCTAGCCTGTTTGTCTGCAGTATAACATACAAAAAAAAATTACCACAAGCATACGGCCTGCCTGAAAGTAAGCAGTTTCCGTATGTTCGCAACGCAGGGGTACTTATCACTAGAGCGTTGTCCACCGAACGTCCCAGTAAAATACGTTGCTCTGGCAGCGAATACGCGAGGGCTCTCCATTGGCAAAGCCATAGTCCTTTCTACTTATGAAGCATATACCTAAATCATTGTCTCCCAAACTAACCATTTAAGAATAATAAACACATGTATATTTCTGTATAAATGTATTTATTTGGAATATCACAGTGGCTAAATCTAGGAAATCATCTTGTTAAATTCTTAGGGGTCCCTTATAGTTTTGCCATGTCTTTTTGTGTAGATACCTGGAAAGGGTTTGGTTTAGACTCTTTAAAACATAATAACAGAGAAATACCAGACGAAAGGAAATAACAGGTAAAGATTTGCATATAAATTTTAAATCCTGTGCAACTTTGAGACTAAATATTTCAACGAAAATCTGACAAACCACAAGCGCACAATCACACCTATCATATTTAGCTGGCTTCGATAGCGTATTATTGTAAATAAGTCTCTTGCTTATATTATCATACTTAGGTATTGTCATAGGTATTTGTTTAGATCTGTTCGTCGACATAGGGCATGTCAATAATAGACCTTTTACCTTGGTACTTAATCAGGATATTTGCAGACGAAATTATCCCGCTACAGGCTACAGGTCTGCCACGTCAGTCTGTCAGTTAAGTAAATATAAAATTTTAAAATTTGACGCAACTAATATGTAGGTACCTACCCTAGGTTCATTCGTTTGTATTTCCAGATTTCCTCACAACTTAGTTAGTACTTCCAACTACAAGGGATGCTAATGAGTAACTTAAATCCAAGCCATTCGCGTGTAAAGGTGCTACGATTTTCATAGCATTTTTATGTAACGTTTGTGCAATTGGCTATTAGAAAATTTGTTCAATTGTGCGCGAAATAGATTTCTAAATGTTAATAATGTAAAACAAAGCAATGAAAAAGAAAAATAATGAAATCACAAAACAACGCCATCAAGCGGCGATTTGTGCTTTTTTCGATTTAACTGCTTTTGAAACGAAACCCAACTTGCTCACCATTGAATTGATTATGATTGATTACAATCACTAAACACTCAAACAAATGAAAGAATATCGAGAGAAATTTAGTATGGGCGTTGAATCAACTTAGTAGTAAGAATAACATATGAAAGTAAGTTCCACACCGCGTCTGTCTGCCTGTTCACGATAAACTCAAAAACTACTGAACGGATTTTCACCAATAGACAAAGTGGAATCACTTTGTCTAATAAGGAAGATTTAGGTTAGGATTCAGAATACTTGCGCGAATAACGTAAAATCAGTAAATGGACTATACGATGTAGACATTTTTGACATCTGGTTTATAATAAAATTAACTTCCCAAACAATTAATTAATGAGCGAGCGAGCTGTATTTCTGACATTTTGGCTATAAATGTTTCACGATTAACTTAAAAACTATCAAATTTGAAAATCGTTTGGGCCAAAACGATTATATTATGAGCCAGGTCCATCTGACCCGTTGAGCAATGAACAGTGTAAGGAGTTTCTTAAATCATATGATCTCACCGATAGTGTTGAAAATGTTGTACATGAGATTAATATTTTTCTCATTTTTGCTATAGGTGCATTTTTGCACAATTTCAATGAAGTAATGAGTGAGTGCGCGTGAGGGGCTCTAAGTTGTTGTTTTTTATTAAAAATGTTAATTATCTCTAAGCGAAAGGGGAATGAAAACGGATTGTATCACTTGATTTCATTTGCATCTTTGGCGGAGGGGGACCCCGACCCTGGTCTGAAAATCACTAAAGAATATTTTTTTTCCGGGAAATAGGGTTTAACTGAAATTGAGGATAACAGTACGTATTTTTGCTTACAAACGATTTGGGACCCCGTATCATTGATACGGCTGATACGGCGGTTGTTGCGCCCCTGCCTAGGTTCTCCAACTGGGTGAAGCATGGGCTGTGTACAGGTATAGCTCCGTCAACTAAGATTCATTTAGTTAATTTTTGTTGATGAGAAATGTTCGTGAAATAGTACGGATTTTAACTGTCATTAATAGCCGATAACAGTCCTCTGAGAAATTAAGCCTTCCCCACATTAGTGGAGGGTTCTGTCTTAAACTCCACTCTCTACTGTCTTTGTTTTATTTATGTTTCATTAATTACACTAGGGTATTTTATTTGTTTTATTCGATACAAAAATATGTGTGTGTAGTTACTGCAAAATCTCATAGCAGATAGGTACGATTACCTATGCGACACTGAAACATGACTGACAGGCATGACATGAGAAAGCAAACTTGTAAAGACAAATATTATTATATTAGACGGGACTTGGACGCGACGTACCTTTAACGTAACGTCGGGAAAACAAATCATAAAGGTACGTCGCGTCCAAGTCCCGTCTAATATAATAATATGTGTAAAGAACGCGAGTTTAGTTTGAAACAAATATTGTAAAGACAAATATGCTACATTAATTAAAGTTTGCTACATTAATGTGCTACAATAAGTTGAATTAGATTACTTTGCTATTAGTTAGGTAGTGGTGCACTTTCGAAAAAACTATTAAGGAACCTTTTAAATTAAAATCATAATTGATTACAATATTTTTTTGTACAGAACCCTTAAACTCTCTCCTTAATATCCCATTGCGCCTAGTACTATGAACTTGAGTGACCTTTTACAACTGATTTCTAGAGATGCGGTCTTTCGTTTTCAAAATGTCATTATCGACATTGAAAAAGAAGTAGTTCGATAGTCATTTTCTCGCTAACAATTCCACGCACGAAAAAAAATTTTACCTATCGTTTTAATATGTTTAGCACTCCATCCAGTTCACGGCTTTATACATGTATTATGAAACACCCTGTATATTGAATAGGTGTTTTAAATTATATTACATCTAAGTCCATATATTATTTTAAAACACCTTTAAGAAACTGCTTATATTCTTAATTTATTACTTAAATCATTATATAACGACTACTTGGGTAATTAGGTAAGCACCTACTTATTATTCATAATTATCGTCAATGTAAGAGCCTCGCAAGCGCGAGGAAGATGTTTAAAATTCAGAATCTGTACCTAATACCTAAATTGCTAAATGAGACAGGGCTAGTCAACACCAAGCTAGGTTCCCGTCGGTAACCGGAGAATACTTTTAAAATGAAACCGTAAATCTTTTCGGGGCTACCTACTTACTCTACGGAGCCTAAAATTGCCCGCTAACATATAGTAAGGTACAGTGGGTGATAAACACCCAGTATTTAATAGCACCCAGTATTCTGAAAACTCACTTACATTAAAATTAAACGTATATGGTTTACCCCCTCATAAACACCATGATTTTAAAACTCCTAAGTGACTGCTTAGGAATATCTGAGGACACCAACTTAAGAGTCGTCATAGTTTATTGTAATACGTATGTTAGCTCCGAACTTAACCTCCCGCTTTCACGTATATAAACGTAACTCATGAGCACCAACCTTAAGTGACAACTAATCTGATTTTGTAACTCCTAGTGTAATCTTTACGTTAATTCCGAACTTAACATCCCACTTTCACATAAATGGATAAACTCGAAACATCCTACGAGTATATTCAAGTAAAATTAGATACCTACTTATACTATAATAGGGATCACTTCGCGTAGATATCAGTTGTTCGTTTTTCCTTGCAGGGTTGAATTTGGATTATAAGTCGAAACTCGTACAAATATCAACATCAAAATTCCCAAATGTTTTATCTTTGCCTTATTTCGTCAAGATTTCGATTTCGACGCCCTGCACGTGGCAAATCTCCATGAATAGGCAGGTACAACCCGCCTCTCATTGTTCCTGAACAGTATTAAATTTTTGTTATTATTTAAAAAACCTTATCGGAAGGTCGGTTAGGTCGTTAGGAACAAAGGGCTGGGTAACGACGGCATGTATATAACCCTCGGCGGCGAGGGGCGCTGCGCATTTCGCTCAAGGCTTGGACCGAGTATCCAGTGTTCAAAGAGCTTTAGACTCCGTTCACTTCTCATACGCAAGTTTCATACAGCTCGTACTTAAATCGATCAAACTCGTAACAAAATGGGTAGTCGCAGGATCTTTAAAGAAAATTCACACAGTAAGTTGAACTTTTTATATAATATTCATGGACTTAAAATAAGTTTTCAGTTGTTTAATTTTAATTGGCTTTAATGTAGTTTCCTACATTACTGACAATTAGGTTTTACTATGTCGTATTATGTACTCAGTGATGATGTTGTGCGTACATACTTTTTCTTGATTCGTCGTAGGATTATTACAGTATGTAAACATTTTCAGGCGATGATGATATTTATATTGATGAAGATTACGAGATTGGTGAGTCATCCGCCACAGAAGACGCCAGCGAAACCTCCGACTCGAAGGACCCAGTCGAAGACGATATTCAGGCTGAGATCAAGGAATTAAATCTGGAAATTGAGATTTTTACGAAAAAAGTGGCCAAGAGACGAGCGCATGTGCAATTCCTCCAAAAAAAACTAAGAGCACAACGACGGTCGTCAGTAGAGAATGCCGACTCTGTAAGTTATTAACCTCTTTTACTAAGTCCGTGCTTCTAATGCGACCTAGCTTCACTTCACTTTCATTCAAACATCGATTCTGAGTATCGGTAGGTAATGAGATTAATTATTATGATCAGGTTCTACTCGGGCCCGGTGGGACTCGAGTGCCGGCCAGCGTCGTGGACCGGGTGCTCTCGCAGACCTACACCAGGGCCACGCGGGCCTTACTCGTCGCGGTGTTCGGGAACAGGTGAGATACGTTTATTACTGTAACAGAATAGAAAAATTCAAGGACTAAGGATTGAAAGAAGGGACATGACGGTAATTTATTACGCCTAGTTATAAATAAGTTAACATATAACACCGTTTTTGACTGTGTATTTAGTGTTACTCTTTGCTGCAAGCTGTTAAGCTTCATTTTCTATAGGTAAAATATTAAAAGTCTTTGCGTCGCATAAACGACGAACTAAAGTCCTTTAATCTTTATTTTAAAATTTTGGACTCTATCTATATTTCGGGCTGAAAATGAACTCACCTTTAAAATAAGGGACGTCTGGCAACTCTAACCTCCAAAGACCAGAAAATAGACAGCAGCGCTTTTTTTTGTGTATTTTCGACATTGTGATCTTCAATTCGCCTGCCATGCCTGAAGATTATGTTAATATCCTCGTTCAGCAGTGAACTGTTACTGGGTGTTGAAGGACTTCAGAACGTACAGAATAAAATATATATTAGCTTGTGACATAATATAGTCGCAGCAGCTAAATATACCTAATTTCATATGATTACCTAATACGTTGTCGTAACATGTAGCATATAACACACCGACATTCTTCCAGAGTACTAGCAGAGAGCAGCCTGACAGGCAACAGGAGCAACGCTCACCCGAATACAGCGGCGAAAAGGCGGTTAGACCCGGACAAGGTGGCCGATATTGTCCATTATGTAAAAGTACACTTTACGATAGAAAAGACTTTAATTCAGTAAGTATGCAATGTAATTACTATATTAAAAACATAGAAAAAGCTTGTGGGTTTGTGTGTGAGGTATCTATTTACTTAATCTTCGAAACTACTAACCTGATATTGAAAATTCTTTTACTAATGGGAAGCTACATTATTCCCGAGAGTCACAGAATATTTTTCAAACGTAAATATGGTAGAGTTGATTGTTTACCGAACTGCCCGTGGGTGCAGGACGCGGGAGACTGCTAGCTTTAGGTATATAAAAAACAATCCTCATTGGCAATTTGTTAAGCATGTTAAGAAAGGTGAGAATATCTACTGCCTGAATTACCGATGACTCATGCGTGCTTGTTTCATTCCAGCCATTGCATAACTACGAAGTGCGCCGACGAGGCGAAGGCGGTGCGCAAGAACGCCCACAGGAGGAGCAGCCCGGAACGCTGAACCCCTGCACCGAATTTAATATTCGTTTTATGAAATAATAAAAATTTAATAAATAAATAAATATTTTAATTAAGTTACTAGTACCTACTTATCATAATGTCTAAAAAGTAAAGCGCTTTGGAAATTTATAAGACTAATTGGAATCAACATGTAAGCAACCTTATCATCATCATCATCCGAGCGGTCAATCCCGGCTACCGCCAGGGTCCGTTTTCCTGCTTTGCTTTCTCCACTTTGCCCGATCATCGGCATCCTCACGTCTTAAGCCGTTGGCTCTCGCGTTCGAATCGGCTATGTCAATCCATCGCTTCTTGTGTTGCCCACGGGGCCTCTTTTTTGTTACCGGCAGATCCAGGTACCTACCTATTTCCCACGTATCCCTAGATCAAGCCAACGCAGACGAGCCTCCTCGATCTTATCTGCGATATCCCTCATGCCAAGGCTGCCACGGATGTATCGTTATGTACTCCATCGAGTCGCGTAACTCCGCGCATCCACCGCAGCATTTTCATTTCGTTGGCGTGGAGTTCGCGATCGGTTTTCGTCAGCGCTGGCCATGTCGCGCAGCAATAGAGCATCACCGGTCTAATTATACTTTTGTATATAAGCTCTTTAGGCTTTACAGGGATTTTAAGGTCACAGATGACTGCCGTGAGTTCCCGCCATTCGGACCAAGCCGCAGAGACTCGGGATTTGACATCGGGGCCGATATCGCCGGATTCGTGCATTACGGATCCGAGGTATTAGGATTTTTCTGTTCTATTGACAGCTTCGTTACCTATACTCTATTTAGGCGTTACTCAGCTTTAAACCACCGTTTTCAAGCACATCCTTCCACGGGTTTACTCTGGTCAGTACAATGCCGGCAGCGTACTTCATAAGCCAAGGAGGCAGGTCTTGAATTTCCGCTGAGAGTGCATCGAGCAGAATGCAAAACAAGTAAGAGCTCAGCGCAGAACCCTGGTGAATACCTACAGGAATCACATTTATATAGGAAAATAAACGAGATTTAGAACAGTACTAGGTGCTGATTGTTAAAGATCGAATGGCAATAATACACGGTTCACGTTTGCTTTTTGATTAGGATGACGGACAAACCAATCGCAGCAAGGGAGCTCCATTGCAGTTGGTAGATATTAATTTGCGATCCTTTGCTTCATCTAAATTGAAAGGCAAAAGATAACCGTGTAATATCGCCATAAGTGCTGACTTTATTAAAATATTGCTGCATCTACTAGACTTACCGCATCCGCACTGTATCGTACTAGCTCTGCTAACGGTAGCTGTTCCCACATAACAAAAGGGTTGCCGTGGCCGCTCCTAGACGGTCCAGCGACCACCGGGGTAACCCGGTCGATCGCAATCCCATTGTCGACTATTGTTGTGTTTCGTTAACTGCCTACCTCCGAGTATCTATCTACATGTTATACAATCATCCAAAGCTTGTTTTCAACTCTTAATTTGGTTATGCTTATGTTTCTCGAAAGGGTTTTCGGTTAAGGTTTTCTATATGTGTTTGTGGATTCGTATTATAGGGTGAAACAGCCGCAGCAAGCTATACACCATCAACATGCGATTTGAGAAGCTTCATGATCATTTGTGAAACTGATCATGCAGCTTCCTTTGTTACAGGACTGTTATTGGCCGCGGGCGTTGCGCAAACCACGCCCACCGCGGCAATATGTATCGCGACATGTCAATGTGGCGGTACATAGTACTAACTGTAATTAGCACTGGGGCGTCGTGCAGAGCAGGGGCGTGCGGCGCTCTCATTTTTTCGTCTCAAAAAACTAATCTAACATGTTCATGTGTACAAAATAAAGATGACATTAAAAAGTTTACTTGGATATAAGAACATTTTCATGCTCAAGCTTAACCAGAATTCACATCTTAAGAAAAGAGTCTCATTGAACTCTCTTGCTACAGAAAACTTAAAATTAACATCGCTTGCTTTTAATTTGGTAGAATTTGGAATATCGGTCAAAAGTGAAAACCTATAAAAGCGGAAACAGTAAGGTTATCTAGCTAGCGGGTCACCTGGCTGCCGAGTACAAATACGTTAAATATCTACTAGTGCTCATACGACAGTTTTCAACACACATAAAATATTTTTACCTCAAGCTTAAATCATTAGATATCTACAGGTTAACGCCAAGATGGCCACCGCTTTGTACGTCTGTCTGTGGCATCGTTACGTCCATAGGCTGTGGTGACTGCTTACCATCAGGCGGGGCGTAAGCATGTTTGCCACCTGTGTGGCAAAATCGTAACTTCCGATCGGATACACCGAGTGTTTATCTATAGTAGGTAATTATGTGGACAAGCATTTTTTGCTGCGACGCACTATAACGCGGAAAGAGTTCCTATTGAACCACACGGAGACAACGTACCGCCAGAGAAGTATTTTTTATGCACCGCACTGAGAACAATAGTAGTTTGAAAGTAGATTTTGCACTTTTACTGCTAAGAAAATTCTACAAAGGCCCGAGACAATAGCAGATGCGGTCCTATTCTAGATGCTTCGTTGTTTTTTGCAAGTCTGTAGCATTATTGCTTGGTTTACTGTGAATATGCAAATTACAATATTTTTACAAGTCGTCTTGATAAATTTTTGGGGTTCCCTTATAGTTTTGCCATTTCTGTCTGTCCACAGCTTATCTATCTCAAAAACGAATAGTACTAGAAAACTGAACTTTTGATAGTAATCACGCGGACCAACTTGTAAAAAGAAATCTTTGAAAAGTAAGTACCTACTGTTGGGTACCTACATGTATAGCGGGTGGTAAAATTTTAGTTTACCTATTTGAAGAACGTTTTTGGAATAAATGTTCCGTTTTCGATATATTTTGCTTCAAATTTGATTTTTTGTCAGAAACACGTAACAGTTTCTACGGAACCCTAGACTTCAAATGGCACGACACGACTTGGTCGTGCCGCTGCAAGCGGCACGTGGCTATTTGTTTAGGTACCTGGAAACCCTTAGACCCTTTTCAAACAAACAGTGAAAACCAGACGAAAGGAAATAACAGGCGAAGATTTGCATACAAATTTTGAATCGTGTGCAATGTTGAAAGTAAATATTTTAAACAAAATCTGACAAACCACAAGCGTACAATGACGTCAATAGTTTGTTGGCTTTGACAGCGTAATGTCGTAAATATTACCAAACTACGTTTGTATGGAGCGCGCTCGGTAAAAACTTATACTTATTTCACTATCAAGCGAGTGTTTTACTTATATTATCATGCTTAGGTATTGTCATACATAGTTATTTGTTTAAATCTGTTCATCGACTACGCCATCGCGTAGATTTCTATGAATTTTATTATGAGCTTAAATATAATTAATAGTACTTCTTCTTTCGTACTAAATAAGGATATTGTATAAATACCTACCCTAGGTTTATTCGTTCGCATTTCTGGATTGCCTCACATCTTAGGGTGCTTGGAAATAGGCATAGCTATCTACTACCTGGATATCCAAACCAGAGGCTCAAAACATGCCTTTTACGGTATTATAGTAACAGTCCGGTGCATATCTGCAATCTGTGAGAGCCATGGAGAAAAGAAGTGCAAAGGTCGTTTTAGACATTTGGACCCTGGGCTTGATTGACAGACAGAGCACTTGGTGTGATCGACAATGATGGATCGCTTTTGATACGTCTTTGTTAGTATAACCTTGGGGTCTTTAAATCAAGAGTGAATAGGTATCATCGTCGCTTCTCATCAGGTGAGTTGAGGTTAAATGCAAGCCTATTGACAATAAAAAAGAATAATATTTAATGATAAACGATCGAGGATTGCGACTGAGTAACGGTTTCAGGGATTCGCAACATTGTGTTCCGTGGTTGGGTAACGGTAGGTATGGCGGATGTCTCAATCACTGCAATTCGCGTTATGTATATGCAACAGCCAAGGTTCGCCAAGCTTCATATGGCTATAGATACATATTAAATATTTTTATTCATTTTATTTGTCACACGGAGACAATATAACGCCGGTGGATTATTTACTTATATTTCTTTGTACACGATAGGTATTGGAAAATATCCCAACCTCGATATCCTATTTTTATACACTTTTCGTAACAATTGCAGTCGTATTTAGCTAATAACTCACCGGGACCTTCAGTGGACTAGTGATCGGGATCTGATCCCACTGTGGCCTTGTGCCAATGACTCTTTTCTGTGTTATGTGAGTACAGTCGAATGCTAACCGATGTTGTTACGGTGAGGGAAAATATCGTGATAAAACCTGCTCATTCGGGCGACTGAATGTGTAACCATGATCCAATCTGGTCAGGTGTTCCTGGTAGCAGGGTCGCGGTGGTCAGATGGCAGTCGCTCCACTGTAGTTATTCTGATCTGCCAAATCCTAAATCATGGTCAAAGCGGAGCCCGGGCCCTCGTACGTGAGAGCACAACGAAGACATTAACGACAATATGTTTTTTGTTTGTTAATAATTCACCGAACGTTGTGTTCGATCGTCTCTAAATTATCGGTGTTGAAAAGTGAATTGACATATCTGCAAAAAATGGAGTTAGATCATACAATCTAGGTAGACAACTTAAAATTATTCGTTGATGTTCATTTCTTTAATCATACAAAATCATTGCGATTTAAATAGAGTTTTTAGTTACGAAAGTTTAAATTAACATTTCCGCAATGACTCACTTTGCATTTCTTTTTACACTTTGCGCACCATTGTCCTGTACATGGGCCCCTTAACAATACATACAACCCTTTCTACGTCACAACTCCCGCGCCCCTGTCCACGTCTCTTCTTAGCCCCGCCCACTGCCAGTCCCATAAACCATACTGCGCCGGACCGGGAAATCCGTTCCTGTTTTACACACGAGAGTTTTTCTCGTACGAGTCATCTCCGCATCCCAATCAAAAATGGAATCGCCATCAGACCTTACGAAGAAATACGAGATAGTGATGCCAGCGAATTTATCCAACAATGCTTGGTATCCGCACGGTCTGCCGATATTTACGCCGCAAACCCCGCTCCGTCCTCGGTTACCGATGGCCTCACCGTGGTCGGTATCTTTATTGTCGGGTCATAGTTTGGGTCGGTATATGCCGTACCCTATGCTGTACCCGCCGTTTCCATATTTCCCACAGCCGCATCCGGCTACGCCACCGTACGGGCTGCCGCAACACACGCAGCAAGGTCTATGCCGTAACCAATCCTGCCCCAACCGGTATCGCTATTACTACAGCCGCAGCTAGCTACGCCACCGGAGTCGCCGGAGCAATACAAAGCTGGCAACGACCCGGAATATAAAATATTCTAAGAAACCGCGATGGCTGCGATCCGGGCGCGGAATGGAGGCGACGTGGTTGCACGCAATCCGCGAATGTGCCGCGTAGTGAGTTCCACTCGCAAGGAGGATGAGGCCCATAGACGGCAGCGGGACAAGAATAATAAGGCAGCTAAAGCAAGCTGGAGCAGGAGGAAGGAGCGAGAAATTAAACTCGTGCTCATCGCGCAGTTCCTCAAGCAGAAAATCGGGAGGCTTGAGGTTGAACTGCGCCAGATGACATGCGTCAGTTGCCACCAGCAGCTGTAGTAATAGGATAATTATGTTGTGAATAGTGAATGTTTTATTTATAAGAATTTTTAATTTAGTAGGTAGGTAGGTAGTTACTTAGTTATTGCTCAAAGCAGAAATAAATTATTAATTTCTGTTAACACAAATTAAGATGTATCGAAGCAGGTCTTATCATCCAATGAGTAAGTAGATAAAATTGTATTTTTTTATTAAAATTTTATAAATTATCTTTAATTTATAGTTTAATTTATATGTTTTAATTGTTTGATATTGCATAAATAGACAGCGATAAGCCCTCGTGACACAATGACATGAGAGAAGTGATAGTTGGGTGCGAGAGCCAATTGTTTACGACGTGAGGATGCCCAAGTCCGGGCGAAGTGGAGAAGAAAAAGTAGGAAATCAGACCCTGGCAGAAGCCGGGCCTGACTGCTCGGATGATGATGAATGCGTAAATATACTAATATACATGTTACTTAATAAATTTGATGTTTAAAAGTTGAAATGTAGGTGTATGCTTCATACTAACCTAAAACACTCGTATAAATCCTACTCATTCATTTATTTTTATATTTGAAACTATAGCAGATTAAGAGCTATTTATATAATTAACTAAGAGCAATTAAATTGTATATATTGTAATCGCTCTGTAATTACCTGATCTGCTAAATCCTGGATCATGGTCAAGGCCGACCGTGGGCCGCGAGACCACAACCGGGATATTAACGCCAAGATGATTATTTAATCTCTCAGATCTATCAGATCTCAAAATCTATGCTATGCAGCTATGGTAAGCAGATAGTGCTACATTTGGAGATACTACCTATTTTGTGCGCATAACGTCGGAAGATAAATAAACGTACTTATTTTAACATTAATGTTTATTCTAGGAACGGAACACTATCGACTGGTATGAAATGGGTGCACCTCTATAAGATTTTAATTTTTCCGCCCTTGGGCCATTGGTACTACACCTACCTAAACTAAATTGTATAAATAAAGCGTTTTGTAGAAGATTGATTTGTAAATTATTAACCGATATCCTATGTATTGCAGAATTTAATAATACATAGATAATTGGTGGTGGTTTTGTAAATTTGATTTAGGCCCTTTATTTTGACTTTTTCGAGAGCGTCGATGGCCGAGTGGTTACGGTATCCAATTTCCTATTTATCGCTAGGTAAAATACCTAAATAAACGAATATTATAAATAAATAATATTCGTTGTTTATCTACCTATGATTCCTGAATTATCTGCCGGCGCCTTTAGATATACCTACACCGATGGGTAGGTAATGGGAAAATTAAGCAAAGGTCTCCTTAGAGGCGGGCAACGCATTGGTGGCGCCAATGGTCTTACTGATATCCAAAGGCGGCGGCTTTCCATCAGTTGGCCAGCTAGCCTGTTTGTCTGCAGTATAACATACAAAAAAAAATTACCACAAGCATACGGCCTGCCTGAAAGTAAGCAGTTTCCGTATGTTCGCAACGCAGGGGTACTTATCACTAGAGCGTTGTCCACCGAACGTCCCAGTAAAATACGTTGCTCTGGCAGCGAATACGCGAGGGCTCTCCATTGGCAAAGCCATAGTCCTTTCTACTTATGAAGCATATACCTAAATCATTGTCTCCCAAACTAACCATTTAAGAATAATAAACACATGTATATTTCTGTATAAATGTATTTATTTGGAATATCACAGTGGCTAAATCTAGGAAATCATCTTGTTAAATTCTTAGGGGTCCCTTATAGTTTTGCCATGTCTTTTTGTGTAGATACCTGGAAAGGGTTTGGTTTAGACACTTTTCAAACAAAATAACAGAGAAATACCAGACCAAAGGAAATAAAAGGTAAAGATTTGCATATAAATTTTAAATCCCGATCAACATTATTTTAACGAAAATTTGAAAACCACAAGCGCACAATCACACCTATAATATTTCGCTGGCTTCGAAAGCGTAATATTGTAAATATGATCAAACTACGTATACCTACTTTACTAACAAGCGATCCCCGCAAGTCTCTTGCTTATATTATCATACTTAGGTATTGTCACAGGAATTTGTGTAGATCTGTTCGTCGACATAGGGCATATCAATAATACACCTTTTTCCTCGGTACTTAATCAGGATATTTGAGGACGAAATCAGCCCGCTACAGGCTACAAGTCTGCCACGTCAGTCAGTCAGTAAAGTCAATATAAAATTTAAAAATTTGACGTATCTAATATGTACCTACCCTTGAATTATTCGTTCGTTTTTCCGGATTGCAATGTGTAAACATGATCCAATCTGGTCAGGTTCCCCTGGTAGCAGAATCGCGGAGATCAGATGGCAGTCGCCCCACTGTAATTATCTGATATGCCAAATCCTGGATCATGGTCAAGGCGGACTCCGGCCCTCGTGCGCGAGAGCACAATCGGGACATTGTCGCCAAGAGTTTTTTTTTGCTAATAATTCACCGAATGTTGTGCTTGATCGTCTCTGGTTTATCGGTGTTGAAAAGTGAATTGACATATCTGCAAAGAAAATGGAGTTAAATTACACAATTTAGGTTTGCCAACTTAAAATTATTCGTTGATGTTTATTTCTTTCCTCATACAAAACTTTATTCTGCGTTGAAGCTTACTTTTGGTTGAATGATGATGAAACGCACGACTGCCACATGACAGAAATTATATTCCAACACAAATGCCATAAAATGATCTTCTAAAAAAGAAAATCATTGCAATATAAATAGAGTTTTTGATCACGATAGTTTAAAATTAACACTTCCGCAATGCCTTACTTTGCAATTATTTTTTACCCTTTGCGCACCATTGTCATGCACAGGGGCCCCTTAACAATGCAAACAACCCTTTCTACGCCACAATTCCCTCGCCCCTGCCCGCGCCCCTTCTTAGCCCCGCCCACTGCCAGTGCCATAAACCACCCTGCGCCGGACCGGGAAATTCATTCCTGCTTCACACGCCGAGTGGACCACACTGCAGCTTCTTCTCGTACGAGTCATCTCTGCATCCTTATCAAAAATGGAAACACCATTAGATCTTTCAAAGAAATACGAAACATTGCTACCAGCGCATTTATCCAACCATGCCTGGTATCCGCACGGTCTGCCGATATTCGCGCCGCAAGCCCCGCTCCTTCCTCCGTCGCCGATGGCTTCACCGCGGTCGGTGTCTTCATTGTCGGGTCATAGCGTGGGTCGGTATATGCCGTACCCCATGCTGCACCCGCCGGTACCGCCGTTACCACAGCCGCAGCCAGCTACGCCACCGCACGGACTGCCGATATTTACGCCGCAAGCTCCGTTCCATCCTCCGTCGCCGATGGCCTCACCGCGGTCGCTGGATAGCGCCCGGTCATCATTGTCGGGTCGTAGTGTGGGTCGGTATATGCCGTATCCCATACTGCAGTCGCCGGTTTTGCCAATACTACAGCCGCAGCCAGCTACGCCACCGGAGTCGCCGGAGCAGTACAAGGTTGACAACGACCCGGTATATAAATTGTTTGAAGAAACCGCGATGGCTGCAATCCGGGCGCGGAATGGAGGCGACGTGGTTTCAAGCAATCCGCGAATGTGCCGCGTTGTCCGTTCCGACCGCAAGGAGGATGAGGCCTATAGACGGCAGCGGGACAAGAACAACCAGGCAGCTAAAGAAAGCCGGAACAGGAGGAAGGAACGTGAAATAAAACTGGAGCTCAAGGCGCAGTTCCTCAAGCAGAAAATCGGGAGGCTTGAGTTTGAACTGCGCCATAGGACGTGCGTCAGTTGCCAACAGCGTCTGTATTTATAGGACGATTATAATGTGAATAGTGTGCGTATTATTTATAGGTGTTCTTAGTATAGTTTTATTTTACTTATGTAGTTAGTAGGAAGGTAGGTAGTTACTTAGGTATTGCTTAAAGCATAAAAAGTTAGTATGTTTTTGTTATTCCCAATAAGTTAAATCAAAGCAGGTCTTATCATTTAATGAGTAAATAGATCAAATAATTTGTTTTCTATCAAAGTTTTATAAATTATCTTTAATTAATAGTTTAATTTGTATGTTTTAATGTGTTACTTAATAAATTTGAAGGTTGAAATGTAGGTGTATGCAACTGTGTTTGTATTGTGGGATAGTATTCCTAACCCACCACACTCGTATAAGTCTTACTAATTAAGTTATTTGTATTTGTGATATTTAATAAAATTGTATGTATATTGTGTACATAAAGAGTCCCAAATCAGATTTACCCACTATTAATTCTAAATAAATACATTTATACAAAAACAGCCATGTGTTTATTTTTTCTTAAATCGTTAGTTTAGGAGACAATGCTTTAGGTATATGCTGCATGAGTTGAGAGGGCTTTGGCAATGGAGGGGCCTCGCCTACTTACTGCCAGAGCAATGTATTTTACTGGGTCGCTCGTTGGACAACGCTCTAGTGATAAGTACCCCAGTAATGCAAACATACGGTATAATCGGCGTCATGAAAGAAGAGACTTGTCAAATGGTAGTAGAGGGGATTTCGCGGAGGTAATCGCCTACTGCGCAAGTCGAACCACGTGACCCGCCAAGTCTCTTCTTACATGACACTAGTTATAACTGCTTACCATCAGGCGGACCGTATGCTTGTGATTTTTTTTTAGTTGACGACCTGAGTGGTTCAATGGTCAACATGCCGGTCTGCCACGCAAGAGGTCCCGGGTTCGATTCCCGGCCGGGCAGAAATTGAAATGATGAATTTTAATTTCTGTTACGGGTCTGGGTGTTCTATGTATAATAAGTATGTATTTAAAAGTATTTAAGTAGTATATCAGTTATCTAGCACCCATAGCACAAGCTTTGCTTAGTTTGGGGCTAGATGGCGCTGTGTGAATTTGTCCACGAATATTTATGTCCACGAATATTTTAATATTTTATGTAATTAGGCAGACAAACGGACAAGCTGGCCAACTGATGGAAAGTAGTCACCGCCGCCTATAGACATCAGCAAGACCAGAGGCGCCACCAATGCGTTGACCGCCTCTAAGTAGACCTCTGCTTAATTTTTACATTACCTACCCCATCGGTGTAGGGCTGTCTGTAGGCGCCGACAGATAGCTCAGGAACCATAGGTAAACACAAATCGTTCGTTTATTTAGGTATTTTACGTAAGGTAGGTATTTTATATAGGTAGGAAATGAGGATATAGAAAACATTTTTTCACATATGGATATGGCGTGTGTGTATTCTGGCGGTTTGCGAAGCGATACCGGACTGCAATTTAGAACTACAATTTCCTATTTTTCGAGAAATATAGAAAAGAAAGAAAACATAGGTACAAAAAGCTAAGCAAGTACTTAATCATTTAAGTAAGTAACTACCACGTTCTCCGCATATTTAAACAGGCAGTGTCTCAAAATGTAGCCCTATCTGCTTACCATAGCTACATAGCATAGATTTTGAGATATGGCCTAATAATCTGATGTAGCTAATAGCCAATAGGTGATCATGATCAAGGCGGACCCTGGGTCCACGCGCGCGAGAGCACAACCGGGAACAGAAATAAAATTATTTTTCTTCCTATTTAAGGGAAGAAAACCCTCGGCAGAGGTGGCGTTTGGCCTCCTGACTGAGGGTCCGGGCGAGAGGGAGAGAGGAATTATCGGACAATTCTGCATCGCTAGCACAATGTGTTCTCGCGGGCGATGACCGAGAAAAGGCGCGACCTAGATACTGCTATCTCTTTCATCTTAGTATTAAGAGAAGGAAAGAAACCAAGCCATACTGCACGGTGAGAGAGAGAAAGAGAGAGAGAAGTATCTTTCAATACTAAGATAAAAGAGATAGCAGCATGCACTTTGCGCCATTTCACGCTTGTTTTGTGCGAGAGCACATTTGTGCCAGCCATGCTGGCGTTATTCAGCAACTTTCACTTTCACTAATCACGCAGCCTCTTCACATGGGCGAAAAATTCTACGCGATACTAAAAAAGAGAAATTAGATTCGGAAGCATGGGCTAATTATGATGACTATTAATAAAACTGAAGATTTTACAGGGGATGCTCGGTGCGTCGGTACCGGGTACGAATCCCACAGCAGCCATATACCAATGACTCTTTTCTTAGCCATGTACATTACTAGAACTCTAACCGATGCTCTTACGGTGAGGGAAAACATCGTGATGTAACCTGCACATTTAAGCGACTGAATGTGTAACCATGATCTAATTTGGCCCGGTTCCGTTGGTAGCACGGAGGTCAGATGGCAGTCGCCCCACTGGAATTATCTGATCTGCCGAATCCTGAATCATGGTCAAGGCGGAGCCCGAGCCCTCGTTCGCGAAAGCACGGGACATTAAAGCCAAGATGATTATTTATTACTTTAAAAGGGATCCGACAGAGTACAATGGGGAAGCAACAGAAGCAGACGACAACGCTGTAAAAAACTTAACAAGGGTTCGAAGGAAAAAGTACGAAGCAGTGTAACTACATAGTTAAAAAGTACTATGGTAGGTGCCGCTTACAATGGTATCTACTATATATTCCTATAGGTAAAGGACCCTCGTTCATTCAACAAAGGCATGAATTGTGCAACGACCCAACGAGTATAAAATGCGGTTGCATGGCGACGCCCCGCGACCTTATTGGTTCATAGATTAGTACGGAGGCGTTATGTACAGTGTGTTACTACATACCCGTAGGCCATACGAAAGCTTTGCGTTCATGGCCGCTCATATAACTGAAAAACAATATACACAGAAATACTAGCAAAAAATAATAATAACCATATTGTCGGCTTGTATTCTCGCGCACGAGAGCCCGGGGTCCGCCTTGACCATGATCCAGGATTTGGCGGATCAGACAATTACAATGGTGCGACTGTCATCTGATCTCCGTGACCCTGTTACCAGGGGCACCAGACCAAATTGCATCATAGTTACACATTCATTCGCCTGAAGGCACAGGTTTCATCACGATGTTTTCCCTCGCCGTTCGCACCGTTTGAATATATATATTGGTACATGGCCGTAGTGGTATTCGAACCCAGTACCTCTCGCTTACGAGTCGGATACCTTAACCGCTCGGCCACGGACGTTTCGAAATATACCAATAAGTTACACATAACTTTCAGTATGCCTAACGTACAGTCGAGTTCATTAATATGTGAGCATTACGAAGGCTTCAAATATAAATGTACATGGAAGGGTACTTATATATCTGAGCAGATTCATCAATCAAATTGTTACCATAATCTAAAATATGATGTGGCGCCATGGGTGATTTCACTGATTCCCAAGATACAGGTTATTCCTAGTTTGGGAAGCAGGGCAACAAAAATAGTTTTGTACTTATCACACCTGCCATTTTAACATGTACCTTACTGTATTTTATATAAATAAAGAGAGTATTATTATTAATCAAACATATGTACATCTGCTTAGATATGTAAGTACCCTTCCATGTACATTTATATTTGAAGCCTTGGCAATGCTCACATATTAGTGAACTCGACTATACCACATTAGCCGTGTGGTGTCCATGTCGACAGGTGTCCGACAAAGTAGAGTTGCACCAACCCCTTACACTCGTGGGTGTCGTACAAGGCGTTAGTCGCCTGTTTTCGAGACGTAAGATCTAGAGATTACAAAATGGGCAGCAGCGTTTCCCATTTATATATTTTCAACACTGCGATCTCCAATCCGCCTGCCAAGCGTGGAGATTATGGCAATAACGTGGCAGAAGCCCTAAGTCCTGCAGTGGACTGTTATGGGCTGTGATGACCCAATGGAAAAGAATAATACGAAACCAATAGGTTTAGTAGTGGCTTTTATTGTTTGATACTTCATTGTTGTTTTATACGTTATACTTTTGCTACTTTTGCCGCCAATCTAATTATTATTAATTTATTACATCTTCAAAAGTATTCAATAAAGTCTCCGTCGGCGTCTGTAAAAATTTGTACATTTGTTATCAAACCACCAATACCGATTTGGTTTATACTAATTTTTAAAACAATATTTTTAATCTGTATTCACACAAAGATATTGGAAAGTTAGCTACCTTCATGGTTAGACTGGCAAATGAAGGTAGCTATAGTGGGACCACGCTAAGTCCGAATCGACTGACAGTGGTAAAAATGATAAAGTGTGGATATGGCAATATCGATTGGATAATCTGTCCTTGTCAATCATTGCCCATTATTATTAAGGTGATTCGCACACTGGAACGCTGTACGTACGGTTGTGCGTGACATGCGTTAGTCCCTATAGAGAAATGGTAGCCATTTTCCCATGAGTCCCATGACTACCAGTGATTTGTTTATTACGATCTTTCGTTCCTTGATAATATTTCGTATAGCCGCGTATTTTTCGTTTCATTATCTCTTTTTTTCTCTTTCGTATGAAAACCATTAACAATACCACGGACTAATTCTTCAAACTGACAAATAAATTGAAGTCGATCACAATCGTGATCGAAATGCATCGCCTTCTGACTATAATCTAAAGTATATAGTAGTATATCTGAATACTTGCTCTAAACTGATAATAATGTTGTAAATATATCCTATTGCTTTAAGAGGGCGACGTTCAATTCGAATATTAGGCGGTTGGGCTGCGGGTCAGATAAGTTTTTGACGCTGTACTTTCTACATAAAAAGGCGTCAAATAGGCCGCTGCTGTTAAGTGAGGTATCCAGGATGGTCAGATTGGTGTTCCGTTACTCAGTTTTCAAATTATTTCAAAAAATTTAGTTCCGCCACAAAATAACATTAACACAAGCTTATCACTGTTTAATCAACTGAATGTATATATTTCTATAGCAAGATGTTTGTTTTAACCATTTTAAATTAATTTGATTTACGGACTCAGTATGTTCCTAGAGGGTGATTTTTCATTTTTTTTTTAAAGCGATTCGGCCTTATCGTGGTCTTATTCTATCTGTACCATGGAGCGTCGGTGGCCAAGCGGTTAGGGTATTCGACGCAACGCATAACGCATTCAGGTGGTGTGAATCTGTCCAATCATATTTATTTATTTAGTATGATTTCGGTCATGTGGCCGTCGTGTGTTTATTACTCATTTAACCAAAAGTGAGTTTCATCGCCGAATAAAATTTTGTATAATAAAAGAAATGAACACCAACGAATGATTCATAGTTGTCTACCCAGATTGTGTGATCTAACTCCATTAGGTACATTATTTTCTTTGCAGATACCTAAAAAACTGTTTTCGAAAAACGTAACAAAGCCCTTGTGCCCAATTTTGATTTGAAGATATACTCAAATCAAAATTGGGCAGAATAATTAAGAGATATGATTTATTTTATTGTTTGAAATGTTGACAAAAGCTTTTCACGGTGTTTTAATAGTGGTTTCTTATTACGATTAATTTAAATTACTGTAAATCTTTTTGTTAAAATTTCTACGACAATGAAAGTAGATGAGTAAGTTAATGATGGAAGTTGTAACTTTGCTACATTAATACAGACTTTAGACCACACACAGCGATGGCAGCCGGCGGCGCAGGCAGGCGGGCGCGGCCGCCCAATGCGCGCCACGCCCACGGCGACAGACAGACCAATAGTGAAAGGATGTTTATTATCAGGGTTGCGAACTCAGCACATTCGATACTAGAAGATCAAGAAATATTTTAATGTCCAAACCTAGGATTTTTTTACCTGTCTGTCTATGCAGTGCCACAAACCTAATCTGACCCAGTGACAACGTCGCTGTTAATGGCATTGTCATGACATTTCAAAATGGCGACACTTGGTTCCAGTTTTGGCCACCGGGTCAGATAAGTTTGTGCATCCATAGCTTTTTTCGGGTGTGTTCATAATTTCATGCCAAGAATACGTTCGTTTCATAGCAAATTAGTAATATTTTAAACATAAATATAAAAAAAATTGTCTAGCTAAAGAATTTAAATAATTACGAGAGAACATAACGTTTTATAGGCTTTATTCATTACAATTCTCATTATGCCGGCTGGTGGTCAGGAAAATTTTAGACTGTCTCTTTTGTTGTTAATTGAAATGGTTTGTTAATTGACGCAAAATTATTTTTTGGAATTTTTGTGACGAAGTAGATACCTCCAGATGGATAGCAGTAATCATATTTACGCCTATGTATTGTGTATTAACTTTAAATTTTTTTAGAAATTTCATTATCAAGCCGATATTATTGAGTTATCAGGCGTTGTGCTAATCGTCCAAGAATTTTTTTTAAACATACACGTGCACCATAAATATATAACCTTTCAAAGCTGGTCGAACTTCGGCTATTATCTAGCTTTGATTGAGTCATCCGCGGTAATACCGTTACCCAACAACGGACCACAAAGGCTAGAAACCTTTCAATCCGGTTGCGAATCCATGAACCCGTTACCCGGTCACAATGTGCACCTTTTCATACGGCGGCGCAAACCCGCAATCGTGTGTCATTAAACCGTTATTTTAACTACCGAAGCAAAAAATTCACACCCAATGGTTTGCGATTACGGAAACTGGTCGCCTGCCATTTATCAAGGACAATACAAGCCAAGGACACTGCTCCTATAGTATTTCAATTGGGCAAACTCTCAAACTGCACACTGTTAGAATCGCCATAAAAGTGGGCTTAAGCCACGACAATTACGATTTCAACGTAAACGGTCCACAAAAGCTTTTTGCTAATAAAGCTTGACGGCTCGCCGGAAGGATTTCTTTCTATTGTTGCAAAGCATAACAACACAGAGATAATTATAGCATCAGTGGAGTTTTCTTTGTACACAAAATTGAAACCACCAGGTTTATACGACTAGCATATAGCCAAGAAAGGCATGTTAATAGCGGTGTATTCTGAATATATTTATTGCCGGGTGGTTGTAAAATCTTTCGCCTTACTGTAAGCTTGACAAAATAAAAAATTTTTGCAAGTCACGTAACGAGCGCAATTTATTTTATTTATCTAGAAGGGGTTTCGCCTCCTTTCAAATAAAGCCGACGAGCATAACGGTAAAATAACAGATACACCCAATTCTTACTAAAATATAACGAACACAACTTGAATATTGGTTTAAAAATATAATGTGACGGTATTGATTAGTATAGTCCGCGGATGTGGGAGCTCCGTACGCAATTTTTTGCGAGAAACACCACACATCCACCGCAGCATCTTCATTTCCGTGATTCGCAACTCCTGCTTGTGTTGCTCTAGTAGAGGCCAAGTCTCGCTGTCGTATAATGGCCGTTCCCAATATCCTATCTATTTCTGGTTTGAACGTACTAGAGATAGAAATTTCAATCTATCGTTCGTTTTGGCGTCTCAATAATGTAACTAACGGTAAGCTAACCTATCTCTGATCGCTATCTGTCGTCCGGAGGACCGATAGCTTACTAGGGATAGATTTTTCTATGACATTGTCGAATTTAGCGTCCCTATAACGTTTTGACACCTATCTGTCAGTAAGTTTTGCTACGTGTAGTAACCGATCGTGCTATCCTCCTATTTTGGGGGATAAGTTAATAGATAATCAAGTTTTGTTTGTTTTGAACCTGGTGGACCTGGTCTCCGGGGTCAAAGTATGTCAGAATCAAGCGAAAGTGACCGTGAATTATTGGAACAATTGTCTGAATGGGACGGAGATGATACCGATGTACAAATTAACGGCCGAATTCGATCGTACAAAGAGCGAGTGAATTACATGGATAACTATCACGATTACGATTTTATGTATAGATTCAGATTGAACAAAAGTGCAGTCAATGATCTGCTGACTGAAATATATCCATTCTTAGAAGTAACCTCAAAAAAGTAAGTTTACATAAATATTTTATAAGTAAGTGTTTTTATTTTGTTATTGCACCTCTGTTTAAAGATGGCGAAATGATATAAGTAGGTACTTAGCATAATTCTTTTATATTTGCAGAAATCATGGAATCTCACCACTACATCACTGCTGCTAACATTGAGATTTTATGCCCTGGGCACTATGTTGGTGTCAGTAGCGGACTACATAGGGGTTTCAAAATCATCTGCAGGACGCATTGTGAGGCATGTCTCGTCAGCAATCGCGAGGCTGTACTCAAAATATGTATATGTCCACAATAACACACAGCAGGACTTTTACAATATCGCAGGGTTTCCTCGTGTATTAGGTGCCGTTGATGGTACACATATTTTGATGCAGTCACCTAATTCAAATATAGGTGAAGAATTTAGAAACAGAAAGTCTGTGTTTTCACTCAATGTTCAAGGTGTGTGTGATGCACATTTAAGATTAATGAATGTTGTGGCCCGTTGGCCGGGATCTGCACATGATGCCACAATTTTCAATAATTCCGTGCTACGAGCTCAATGTGAAAGTGGTACTTATGGAAATCGTTGGTTGATTGGGGACAGTGCATATCCTTGCAAGCCATATCTCCTAACACCGTTACTCAACCCACAATCAGGAAATGAAGAACACTATAATCGTTCTCACATCCGGACTAGGAATACCATTGAAAGGTGTTTTGGTGTTTGGAAAAGAAGATTTCCTGTCCTCTCGTTGAAAATAAGACTTTCACTTCAAAATACACAAGCAGTAGTAATTGCTACTGCTGTTATACATAACATCTGCAGACAAAGAAGTTTAGAGGATGTTGAGCCTGAGGTAGATATACCTAACCACAACATGTCATTTGAAGTCCAAAGCATCCCTAACTCTCATCCTATGAATGAAATTCAGGAGCGACAAGCCTTAATTAATAATTATTTTAGTGAGTAGTTGTGGTTATTATTATGTTTAAGTAACTTTTAATGAGCTTTGTATTTATTTTAAACTTTATAATTAAATATCTCCGAAACGTTACACCGTGGACAATTCTTTTTGCAATCTAATGTAAGGTAATATTAGCCCTAAAATACCCATACCATTTGGTAGCTGGCCGCTTAAAAAAAGGCACCAATATTTTTATTAATAATTATATTAAAGGCATACAAGGCAAAAAATAAATTACACATTTTTCAACAATTTTCATTACCTAATTATACATCTAGAAGTTTGTTTTTTTGTAAATTTAATATATCTATCTCTAATTGAATTTTCTCATTTAATTTATCTGCCATATTTTTCTTACTTATATAATAATCTGCAATAGCATTATTCCTATATATTCGAGCTTGTACATCCTCGCTGGCCAATTTCTGAGTCTTTTGTTTACCTGAAAACATAAACAACATAAACAATCACACTCCAAAAGGAAAACCTGAGTCGCAATTGCATGTACACATACAAAGACAACACAACCGCCCAAGACCCGAGAACAAACAATTATCTGTCAAATAAATGCCTGCCCCGAACTGGGATCAAACCTGGAACTCCCCACACAGCAGGCATTGGCACTACAAACTGAGCTATGGAGTCTCAAACAATACAATGATTGCTAGCCAGATGATAAATCCAAAGTAATGGTGAATTGAATTGGATTTTAAAGATAAGAAATTTTTTTTCACCCTGGTTGAGATAGGAGCATGGTTTTATGTACATGTCAATATGTATGTACTAGTTGGTATATTACAAACAGGCTACAGGCTTATTATATTACAACTCTTCTTTTAGTCACAAATCTACGGGGAGCTCAAGAGTGCTTTCTTGACTTTAGCAGAGGCACTGCCATACCGCTTGATATAACGATATATTTACATACCTTTACTTTCGTTGGAATTGAAAAATAATTTTTTGTATGTAGGGGTCCCAGTAATTAAATTCGATTTTGGTGTTCGCACCTCATCACAATCACCAAAACCACCACCAGCACCATTACTGCTCTCCTTAACCATACCATCGCCACCATTAGGGAAGGGCACAATGAGGACCTGTTTTTCTACCACGCTACTACCACCCTCATTCACTACCACCACCTCTGCATCACCACCAAAGGGTACTGAGTAACCCTCACAAGTTGCACCTAATATTGAAGCCACTTTGTCAAGTGCCTCATCTGGTGGGATATAATCGGGTTTTCCACCTCCAGTCTACAACAAAATGTGATTGATTACTATATTTCATTACAATAATCATGAAAATATAATAGTTAAATTAGTTACCAGATAATTTACCTTTAAATTATTCATTCTTATTTTTGTGCTCCTTTTTCGGGCGGCTTTTTTTAAGTTTTCCCATTTCAACCGAAGATGATCTGACTTCCGAGGGCAACTTGAGATGACTGCATTAAAGGATTCGGTAATCTGCAATCAGGCCGCTTCCTTCAGCTGATTGTTGGATGCATTAGTTGCTTTACTTGTCACAACTGAATTAGCATCCACCAAATTTATCAACTGCATGACCTCTTCCTTTGTTAGCGGCTGGCTTTTTGTCTGAAACAATAATAATTGATAAGAAATGTGTGACAAAACCCAAAAAACAACTCATATCAAATTATAAGATCAGGTTATAGTACTTACACCATTCATTTTCACGAAAGTAGGTAATTCAAATCCAAAATGAAAACAAGTATTTTCTTCAAATAACGAACGAAAATCAAAATGGATGCAAAAGAATGCAAGCCAAGCTTAATGCAACAAAACAAATTAACAAAAACAATTCCGCAGAAATACAAACAATGAATGACCACATGACGTCTCCCGTCTCTCGCACTTGACTGACGTTTATACGTTCCGTTTCTTATGAGTTTTTACCAAGACCGAAAGCCAAGCGAAAGGTTAAACGATTTATTTTAAATAATTTAGGACATGGTGCTTTATCGTAAAGTCATATTTTTATTAAAATTATTGCTAATTACATTGTGAATACAAAAAAACAGACGTAAGGGTCAAAATAAACATACATTAATTTAAAAATTCTCCGTGGCAAGGAACGCAAGAGAGGGTCAGATAGACGGCTATCCACTCTCAACCGTAGATAAATGCAGACCATCTGCGCTTTTGGGACGACCACAAAAGATAGATAGAAACTTACTGACTATCGGCGATAGCTATCTATCTGTAACCGTAGTTTGGATATTGGGAACGGCTGTAAGAGAACAGGTCTAATAATGGACTTGTAGACCTGTCCCTTCAGTTTCATCGGCATCTTGGGGTCACAAATGACAGCCGTCACCTCCCGACATTTGGCCCAAGCCGCGGATATTCGGGCTTTGACGTCGCTGTCGATGTCACCAGTTGCGCTTAGTAATGAGCCCAGGTACCTGGCCTGATCCGTTCGTTTGAGGAAGTTTATTTACTAAGTGAGTAAAAAGTAATTCACTTTCTGGAGCTACTTTGTTATGGCCTCCGTGCACAACACGTCTATCTTGTATGGTATCTGACCTTTTCTGGCCGTGCCATGTTAATTCATTAAGGAGTTGTTTGACGTATTTATACAAACGTTTCTCTACAAACTAGTTCATTTTGTATTTTTTTTTTGTCAATTCTTTTTTATTTTTAGTTTTCGTGATATAAGAACGTTTTACAAGCTCCTCTTTAACGCATGCTACAATAAACTTAGTGCAATATATCTATTCGCCTTTTGTCGGCAGATATTACTTCATTTCACTTTTTTGAGCATTTACATTGATGATCTATAAATGTGTTTGGTTTACATTTTGTTTATTAACGTACGGTAAATTTTTGTATGTTCTCGTCTTCCATTCTGATCTATTGAGCCCTCCATATTTTCTTTTTCAGCCTTTTAGTGGCCTACCTTCTATGCTTACATTTTCAGGTAGGTACATTTTGTAACACAGATAACGACTGGAATGAATCATTATTTTCGACACTAACAACATAATTGGGATCTTCAACTGAGTCATCGTTTAGATCGACAGTGATATCTAAAGAAGATGACGTTGCGGTAGGTATTATGTGTCCGCAACTCTGCATATGAGCACGTATCGGTCAGGTGTCAACGGGGAATAAGTTTTAAAAGGAATAAAAGACTTCACTGCTTTCTCCAGGGAAGTCTCTACCCACGTAAGGGCGATCAATTCTCGAACTCAATGGAGAATAAGCGGGAGCTTCTATGTTGCTCTCACCAGGTTCGACGCTCTCAACAAGTCTCAACGCTAATAAGGATCGATTTGCACAGGAGTCGACAAGGTATAGCGGAGTGCTTCAAAGTTGGTTTCAATAGGTAACCCTTTAGACGCAGCTTGGAGCTCAGGGGTGCATGCAAAGGTTTCAAGACTTCGATCAGATAGAGCTTCATGCGTGTCGTTGGCAGCAATCACTTTAGGAAGTATTTGGAATAGGATCGATGAAAAAAGGTTAGTGGAATCAATTTCGTTAATAATTTCGTTAAGTATTTTGCAAGCATCTGTCATTAATATATCATGCTGTTAGTTATAACCACCACCAATTTCTGCATCAGATAAAATCAGCTCAGATGTATGTTCAAGAACAGGAAAAGATTCATCGCACCCGTTAGTAGAGACACATACATCTTTACGTTCAAGCTTCAAATTAGATGTTAGTATATCTTTCGGTATAAGAAAACTTCCCGAGTCATGCATGTCTACAGACATGTGGGTATCAGCTGATGTGGATCTAGCTATAAAAGAGTCGTCAATATTTTTTACCACCAAACTTAATATAATGCACAAGCAGCGGATTATTAAAAAGGGAGAGATTTGGGAAATCAGTTTCTGCGATCGAATTTCCCGCATTACCGACCGTTGTCTCGTTTACATACTCATCAAAAACATAAGACCTTGCTAAAATATGATACAGCTTGGTAGTCTCTGGTGACATTAGAGGAACAGGTGATTCTGATCGTATTTCTTCATAATTTAGAGCGTAAGGTAATTGAGATTAGTTATATGTCGCTTACCAAGTACTTTGGAGGATTTTTTAATGGGACTAGACAGAGGAGAATTCGCTACTGTACTGAAATCTGTAACAATATGACAAAATATTACTCAGACTCAAATCATAACGTCACGCTTCTTTCCCGTGGGTATAAAGTAAAACAGAGCGGATCATCATCATCATCACAGCCCATAACAGTCCACTGCAGGACTTCGCGCCTCTCCCACTAAAGGGGAGGTTATTACCATAATCTCCACGCTTGGCAGGCAGGTTGGAGATCGCAGTGTTATAAATATAACAATGGAAAACGCCGCTGCCCAAATTCTAGTCTGCGGAGACTCTAGATCTTTTGTCTCGAAATCGTTAGTCGCCTTGTACGACATCCATGAGTGTAATGGGTTGGTGCTATTCTACTTTGCCGGACACCACACGGCCGGAGTGGATAGCAATATCCAAATGTTAAACTATTTACCTACTTATTTATTATGCCAGCCGTCTGATCATAGTCAAATGCGGACCCCGGGAGCATTTGACTATGCTAATCTGTACGTGGGAGCACAACCGGGATATTGACGGCAAGATGATTATTATGCCAGAATAAAGTTTTGTTTGAGGTTATAAAAACAAATAATGTTGTAGTACTAACCTTCACTGCTGCAGTCGGTATTGTTTCACATTAGCAAGCGGCCACACAGAAAAGACGTAAGACGCAGACACGTCGCGGACGGGACGCGGACGCGACTTTTTAAAACATACAGAAAAGACGGGGCACGTACGCGGCGCCGTCGCGGAGCAGTCAAGAACAGGTAAAACAAGGACAGCAAGCTCTGCGGGCGAGGCCCGGCTCTCCGCGCCCCGCCCATACCGCCCATACCGCCGGGTCTCGCCCGTTCTTTAAGACGTGTCTGCGTTGCGTCCGCGCCCTGTCTTTGCTGCATGTTTTGCGTCGCCACGTTTCTATACATTTTGTATAAACTAGCGGTTACACAGAAAAGACGTAAGACGCAGACACGTTGCAGACGTGGTGTCCGTTCAATTTACTTTCATACATAAAGTATAGAAATGTCGCGACGCAAAACATACATAAATTCATTTTTATGGTAGTTTAAGTTATGAACGAGCGACTATTTCAGAAAAGTACTATTTGAACAAATATATGTCGTAGAGGGTCATGAGCCTAGTCATCATTTTGACTGAGAAACGCAACGTCAATCGAAGCGCCACCTTGCGGATAGCTGGAAATACTGTGAAGACGTCATATTCGGCGCGCGGTCGCAACGAACACTTCCCATTCGACCATCGACGTGTAACTAGCCGCTCATCCATTGAAGAAAGAAGAAGTCTTTATTAATTGCCTCGCATCACATAGCCGTACTCCATAAAGGAGAGTGTGGGTACAGAAGGGACTACCAAATTAGAATTTGTACAAGGGCGCACGTGAATAGATTCCCCGGCGCACCTTGCGTTTCGGCCTCGCGGGATGGCCATGGGTGGTGGCGGGTCTTCCAGTGACCCACGGGTTCGGTAGTCCCACATTATTATCTGTTACTTAAAATTATCCTATGCTTTCATCGTTTGCTGTTTTTATTGTAATTATGCTTTATTACCTCAATACACTGTTAAACTGTTCTTATAATTGTTATTTCAATAACACTATCCCGAAAATACCTTCTGATGGATCTCTCCCCTGCTAGAGTCTGCCCTAGTCTACGACATATATATATTTATAGTTTTATAATAGATAGATTGGTAATATCTAAGGCCTGAGTACAGAAGGATTTCTGCCTATTGTTACAAAGCATAACAACACGGAGACAATATAGCGTCAGTGGAGTATTCTTTGTGCACAATATTGAAAACACAATTTCTTTTGCTAGTTCTATAGCCAAGAAAGGCATGATAATAGCAGAGGTGGACTCTTGAATATATTATTGCCGGGTTCTTGTAAAATATGCAAATTAAATATCTTACAAATCATGTAACGAGCGCTATTTTTTTATTTATCTAGATAGAAGCGGTTTAGTCTCTTTTCAAATGAAGCCGACAAATTGGATATCTCACTAAGGCGGAAGGTATAGCAACCACCCGCCCATAAATGTATTCAAAGTCCACCTCTGCTATTTCTTGGCTGTACGACTAGCAATAAACCTGGTGTTTTCAATTTCGTGCACAAAGAAAACTCCACTGAAGCTATAATTTTATAACAGTAGTTACAAAGCATAGCAATACGGAGGAAAATTCTTCCCATTGGAAGAAATCCTTCTACATTCAAGTCTTATTAGCAAAACGCCTTTGTGCACCGTTACGTTGAAATCCTAATCGCCCTGGCTTTAGCCCTGTTTTAAGGCGATCATGTGGTAGTTCCCTTTCTGCATCCTCCTTTGTGCTTGGCACAGTGTTTTGGCTTACGTTGCTGCAATGCCAAATATTAAAATTTTCTGGTTAAGTATGATATGAGTTCAGTAAATCTGGTTTTCACTAGAGATGAAACGGATATCCGGTTAGTATCCGGTATCGGGCCGATCCGGCCTTAATTTACTATCTGGCCGGATACCGGATAGTGCGTAATATCCGACCGGATACCGGATAATACAAAATTTATGAAAAGTCAATAAAAGTGATTTTGCTCATCAGAAACAACCGTCCTTCTGTCGTAGTCGAGTAAAAAGCTACTTGCACCACGGTGGTCTTTGCAGTGACGTAGCACATGCCCACACATTTAATTTACTCGGGGATATGTGTGACTTTCACGAGTGTGCACATTATGTACTTATTCCAACAGGGTTGTGTAGTATAATAATGCAGTGTAATATTTTATCCAAAATCAATCACCGTAAATTATACTGGATTTAAAATACAAATTTGCTCTCCTCCACAATGCTGGGGGTTAATGATTGAGCCTGTTCAACGTTCAAATTATTCACATTCAACGAAGACTTGAAATCACGTAAGCACATGCAGTTGTGTCCCACCCCGCGGTCACAGATTGCATAAACTTGTTCAGAGACGATGTCCATCCAAATATCTGGTCATCCGGGTAGGAGGCTGTCCGTCTAACTATCCGTTTTTATGTTTCTAGATCGAGCGATTTCGCATAGAATAAACGAGTCGACGAGGGTCCTTTACCTACCTAATCTTGTAAGCCGCACCTACCATTTTTTAACAAGGTATGTGATAACCTAGTTACTTGGTTTCGTATTGTAACCAGATCGTCCAGGATCCCCGGGATGCGTTAAATCAAAAATCAGTTTATATCATTTCGATGTCTTCAGTTTTATTCCAAGGAATGAATGAATGGTTGAACAGCGTGCCCGATATTTCGATACATCACAGAGTGGCGCCATCCATGATCTGCAGATTGTACTAGCAAGCTAGTGTTACGAAGTCGATGCCTATCCAATCAGCAGTTACAATGCAAGTTCGGTAGATGGCGTTAGTAGTTACAATTAGGCTTATTATCCGATAAGGCGTTATCTTTAGACATGCTGCCACCCCAAATTGGGTATAGGTATGCTGAAGGCACTAGAATAATTTGCTAAAGACAATAAGTAGTACCTAATTGTTATAGACAATAAGTGTATGCTTAGGGCATGACAAAATATTAGTTTGAGTTAACCTACCTGTCCAAGTAGCTAGGTCAAGTGAGAGACAAGCAGAATACATATTTATTTGCGCTTGTAAACAAATTGTTAAGTTCTAAGATTATGCATTTCGCTACATAAATAGAATTTCTTAATAGGAACCTAATTATTCTTAATTTTAATACTAGGTATAGAGAAGAATTAGGTAATACATAGCAAATAGGTGATTACTGAACGTATAACTTAGTTGGGAACGGTATAGGTAATAATACTAGGTATAGAGAAGAATTAGGTAATGATTTAGATTTAGATATAGATTTATTTATTACTCTTCTACAGTTTACATAATAATTTTACATTTATCATCATATATATATAAAAGAGATCGTCAAAATGAATACAATATTATAGAAAATTACACAATTGTAAAACTTATTTAAAAATGTATAAATGTCAAAAAATAAATTAATAGTCCGAAGTTTTATATTAAGTATAGATAAGAATTTCCTCTAATTAATAAATTACCCAGGAGGTAAAATATTCAATAAAAAAATAAATGAAATATATGTCAATATTGGTAAATTACACAATCAAATGTCAAGAATACAAATAAGAAATTCAATATTTAAGATTAAATGTCTATAACTAAAATAACGATAACAAAATCAATGGATATGTCGAAATACAATTAATGCATAGCAATTAATTATTATTAATTAATGCATAGCAAATAGGTAATTACTAAACTTATAACTTAGTTGGGAACGGACAGATGTTATTAAATGCACGTTTGATGATTCCGTTTTGAGTCTGTATTGAGACTACTCTTGTGATGCCGTCCCGTCCTTGATGTTTGTTGATGATTCGCCCCATCCTCCATTGGCAGGGGGGTAGCCGCTCCTCCCTCACCAGGACCAGTGTGCCAACTTCCAGGCCGGAGCCCTTCGAGCTTCTCCATTTCGTGCGTTGCTGTAGAAGAGCGATGTAGTCTCGATACCACCTCTTCCAGAAGTCTTGATGCAGCTGTTGGAGTTGTTGGTAGTGTGTTAGTTTATTGACGTTGACATCTTGGTAGTCATAGTCTGGTAGACCCGTAGTGGTTCTACCGATCAAGAAGTGAGCGGGCGTGAGGATAGGAAAGTCGTCGGTGTCGGCATTAGGTATAGGACATAAGGGTCGTGAATTAAGAATTCCCTCTATTTGAGTAAGTACAGTAGAAAACTCCTCATAGGTTAATAAAGCTTAACCACAAACACGGTTTAAGTGAAATTTACAACTCTTAACTGCGGTTTCATGTAAGCCACCCATGTGTGATGTATATACTGGTAAGAACTTCCATGTGATGTCCTCATTGGCACATGAGGTTATCAGTTCACTGGAAATTTGATTTAGGTAATTGTGTAGTTTGATTAATTCGTTATTAGCCCCCCGAAAGGTAGTAGCGTTATCACTTACAATTTCCTTGGGTTTACCTCTCCTGGCTATGAACCGTCGAAGAGCAGACAAGAAGGCAGCTGACTCTAGACCTGAAATCAGCTCAATGTGAATTGCCTTCGTCGCAAAACATACAAAAATAGCTATCCAGCACTTATAGGCCCTGAACCCACGACCTCTCCTATCTCGGATAGAATATGGACCTGCATAATCAATGCCCGTTGTGTGGAATGGCGGTGATGGGGTCACCCTTGAAGTGGGTAAATTTCCCATTGTAGGTATGTGCATTTTAGGTTTGGCCCTGAAGCAGATAACACATTCTCGAAGGATTTTGTTAGCTAGACTCTTACCATGAATCGGCCAGTATTGTTCTCTCATCGACGATAGCAGTAGTTGTGGTCCGATATGCAGCAGCCTGATGTGCTGGGACCTCATGATGAGTTTGGTAAGTATGTGGGTGTTGTGTAAAATAATAGGGTGTTTTTTATTATACGAAAAGTGTGAGAGACCTAGACGGCCGCCTACGCGGATAAGTCCGCCTTCTAGGAATGGGTTCAAACATAATATCGGTGAATCTTGTGGGATAGATTTATTTTGTTTTTTTTTTTTTTTTTTTTTATGACAAACAAGTCGGGCATTTGACCGCCATCTCACCTGTTGGTAAGTGACGATGCGGCCGAAGATGAAGCATGCCCGTCTTGGAACAGCCTATTCACTCTAGCCTTAAAGGCATCCAGATTATATTGATCAGGGAACACACCCGCAGGCAAAGCGCTCCATTCCTTAGCCGTACGCATTAAAAAGGTCGAGCCAAAGCGGTTCGTGCGGATGGCTGGAAGATCCACGACATAAGGATGAAGCGCTCGCCCGGATCGCGTTTCCCGATGGCGGAAAGGGGCCGGCGGAATGAGGTCGTGCAGCTGCTTCGCACACTCTCCGAAATGTAATCTGTAGAAGACCGACAGACGCGCAACCCTACGCCGATGTTCGAGGCTCTGCAGCCTAGCCTTAATCAACCGCGGGCAACAAATTATCTTCTTTGCACGTTTTTCCACCGAATCCAAAGCCGCCAGTTGATATTTAGCTGATCCATCCCAAAGGTGGCAGCAGTACTCCATGCAGGACCGCACTTGTGCTTGATATAACTGAAGCAACTGCCTAGAAGTGAAGTACCGCCTAACCTTCAAGAGGATACCAAGTTTTTTTGCTGCAGTCTTTGCCTTGGATTCGATGTACTGACCGAAGTTGAGATTTGAAGATAACTCAACACCAAGAAGCTGTAGGTTGTCGGTAATTTCCACAGGAACATCCCGAAAAGTTGGAGTAAGATGGAATGGACTCCTTTTGGCGGAAAACAAACACGCCTGAGTTTTGGTTGCGTTGAACGCCACCAGATTGGCATCGCCCCAATCGGAAACTGCCTTGAGAGCTATGTCCAAACGAACAACCATGGCCTCTCGACAAGACTGAATATCGTCCCTGTTGGCTTTTGCCTCTGACAGATATCTATCCGTTACCGTGCTGTCATCTGCATACCCAAAGGTACCTGGTACAAGCAGATTGTTAATATGCAGCAGGAATAAAGTCGCGGACAGTACAGATCCCTGAGGAACTCCCGCGTCGATAGCCTGGAGATTAGACGAGTAGCCATCAATAACTACACGGATTGAACGTTCACTCAAAAAATCTGATATCCAGGTGCAAAAGCCAACAGGAATACCAAATGAAGGAAGCTTGCTTAGAAGGCAAGCATGCCAAACCCTGTCAAAGGCCTTAGAAATATCAAGAGACACAGCAAGAGCCTCGCCATGTCTCTCAATGGCCTCACTCCATAATTGTGTGGCATACACCAGAAGGTCCCCAGTAGACCGACCACGGCGGAATCCGTACTGGTGATCGCTGAGGAGATCGTTACCTTCAAGATGCGCAAGGAGTTTATTGTTCAGCGCACGTTCCATAATCTTACAGAGTATGGAAGTGACCGAAATAGGGCGGTAATTGGAAGGGTCGGCACGGCTGCCTTTTTTTGGCACGGGCTGCACATTGGCAAGCTTCCACGACTTAGGTACAATACCAGTCTCAAGTGAGAGGCGATACAGGCGCGTGAGAACAGGAGACAGCTCGGGGGCACAACTACGCAGGACTATTGCCGGTATACCATCTGGTCCACTAGCCTTGTTCACGTCCAGACTCCGCAGGATTTTCAATATCTCTTTCTGATGTATTCGCACCTCTGCCATAGCGCAGTCAGCACGGGGTGAGATAGGTGGTGTTTTTCCTGCAGTATCCAAACGCGAATTCGCCGCGAAAAGAGAAACAAGCAAATTTGCTTTCTCTTCAGCAGCATGGGCCAATGTTCCGTCTGGTTTTAGCAACGGAGGCAACGAAGACTGGCTGAAATTTGATTCGACCGCTTTTGCCAAAGACCAAAACGCCTTACTCCCAGGAGGGTAAGAGGCCAGTTTGGCGCCAATCCGGCTTATGTGATCGAATCGAGCCCTGCGTAGCGTCCTTTTGCAAGACTTGGCGGCGAGGTTAAAGGCTCTCTTCAGTTTGCGAGTATCCGGAGACATATGCGCTCGAGCCTCAGCCCAGGCAGAGTATGCCGCCCGCTTCAGCACTTCAGCGCGACTACACTCAGCACTAAACCATGGACGAGACCTGCCGTTCATCGCTACGTCAGAATACGGAATAAAGTACTCCATACCCTGCCGTATAACCGCGGTAACGGCTTCGGCACAATTCGACGGATCGCCCGAAGAGAAGCATGCCTCCCGCCAAGGATAGGACGAAAAGAAGTGGCGCATCTCATCCCAATCTGCTGACTTGTATCGCCACACCCGTCGGGGGTTGCATGGGGTTTGCTCGGGTGGGGAATAAACGGATACAGATTTCACCAGACAGTGATCGGATGTACCCAGCGGTGCAGAAACCGATACTGAGTGCCTGTCCGGATCAGTTGTCAGCAGAAGGTCTAAGCAATTGGCGGTATGGGAGTCAACATCAGGTACCCTCGTGGCACAGCTTACCAGCTGGGTGAGATCTAGCGACAGAGCTAGTTTACGTGCCTCTCTCCCAGCATGATCCGTCATCTGGTATGGGAAAAGCCACTCTTGGTGGTGGGCATTGAAATCCCCCAGAATGACTAACTGCGCCGCGGGGTAACGTTCCCTCGCTTCATCCGCCACTTCTACGAGATGGTCACATAAGCGAGTCGTCTCCTGATCCCCGCTGTGCGATCGGTAAATGCACGCATACAGGAGTTGTTCTTGACCTGTATCCACCAGCAACCATAAAATGGAGAAACTAGACCCCTCAAAGCTCCTTAGACGCCGAATGCAGATGTCTTCGCGAGCGTAGACACAGACTCCGGCACGAGGTACAAACCTGTGCTCGAGAGTATACCCTGGGTAGCTGAGGTACGCCGCGTCAGCCGGACATCTGATCTGCGTCTCGGTGAGGAACAGCAGCTGTGGTTGTTCAGTTTCAAGGTGGTAGTGGACTGCATCGAGATTTGAGTGCAGGCCTCGGATGTTAGTGAGGTGCACTTTGAGTGGGAGGGAGTGCAGCCGCTGTTTAACGTTTCTCTTTTTTTTACTGATCATGAGTTTGAGTGAAAAGGTTGTTTTAGGAGGATGGCAGTTGGACGAGGTGGCGCTCCGCCCACCAGCAAACATGCTCACCAATACCGCACGGGAAGGTGCCTGACGCGGAGACCGCGGGGACGCCCGAACCCCCCCAAATTGGCTACCTGGCCCTCCCATCCGGTCGCCAACCGGCAAGGTAGAGCAATCTGGGATTTTTCGTAAGATGGCGGGGCAGCCTTTCACTGGCGGCTAACCAGCTACTTGGGCCCCCAACTATCTACGGTCGGCCAGCGGCGGCACCGTGCTTCGGATCCCGCTGCCCTCCGAAGCCAGGCACCCGGTACGGGAGTGGTGAGCATCAAGAAAAAAGACGGTTACGCAGAGCGACCACAACTGTCCAGACCCATCCTCCTAAGCGGCTACTCCAGACATCACAACGAAACACGGCTGGTTTTAGTAGTAGTTTGGGAATTATTGCGTTTGTGCAACTTTAATTATGCGAGTTTGTGATTCTCTCAGTTCACTTACTGTTAATGGACCAGTTTGTTTATTTGTGTTCTTAGAATTTTGAATGAACCGCAATAGGTAAGCAAATACTCTGTATAGCTTAGTGTCTGTCGAGAATTTGCAAATTAGGTCTTATATAATTTTATTTGGTTGAGTGTCGATTGAAATATTACATATTTTTTGTTTTTTCATTTCTGGTATATTAGTGCTCGGTTGTATTGTAGATGTTCTAGACCATTCCGATTCCGGTTTTGATAGCCATGTGGGACCTTCCCACCATAGGTTTGTGCTTGTTAGCTTATCCGCCGGTAGTCCTCTAGTAACCAAATCTGCGGGGTTGTCTCCAGAGCAGACCCAGTGCCAGTCGGTGTCGGTAGTTAGGGTTTGAATTTTTGTAACTCGGTTACTAACAAAAACATTTAACTTGTGTGGTGAAGTTTTTATCCAGGCCAACACAACGTTTGAATCTGACCATAGATAAGTTTTTGAAATTTGACATGTTAATGTTGCCTTTATCTTAGTGTACAGTTCGGCCAACAATAGTGCCGCTCGCAGTTCTGGACGAGGGATTGTTTCTTTCCGTGCCACTCGTGACTTTGCACACAACAGACGAACTTGAATATTGCCCTGTGTGTCTATGGATCGAATAAAAATTGCGGCGCCGAAAGCGGTGAATGAACTGTCCCCAAAACCATGAATTTCAATTGTTATGTAATCGTTAATCGTTAACATGTTTTGGTATTGTTAGTTTATTTAGACAAAATAGGTTTTTTTAGAACTGTCTCCATTCATCTGACAGTGACGTCGGCAATTCTGTGTCCCAATCGGACTTGTCTTGCCAGAGTTTTTGTATGAAGCATTTTGCAATTACTATTACGGGGGCAATTACACCTAGTGGGTCAAACACTGAAGAAATTAGGGACAAAACTTTACGTTTAGTTAACGACTTTGGCACTGGTTGTTCCTTCAACGTATATAATAGGTTGTCGGTCTCGTTCGACCATGCTAGCCCGAGGACCTTTTGTGTATTGTCTCCAAACTCGGTTGGGGTGTTAGTAGTGGAAGTTGGTGTGTCTGTACCCACCTTTTTTAGAATTGCGGGGGAGTTTGACTTCCATTTTCGTAGGTTGAAGTTCGCGGTCCTTAGGATACCGCTTATCTGCACGGCTGTTTCTGCTACCGTTACCTCGTCGTCCCCGCCATGGAGCAAGTCGTCCATATAGAAGTCAGACCGGATCGCTGCTGCTGCGGCTGGGAACTGGTTTTCGTTTTCATTAGATAGCTGTAGTAGACATCGTGTAGCTAGGTAGGGTGCGCATTTTAGACCAAAGCTAAGTGTGGTTAATGCATAGGTTTTTAGGGTTTCGTATGGATTTTCTCGCCATAGTATACACTGTAGGTTTTGTTGATCGGGGTGTATGAAAATATTGCGATACATTTTTTCTATGTCCGCATTGACGACAAATTTATGAAGTCTGAATTTTAGTAGGATGTTAATTAGTTCGTCTTGTAGTATTGTACCCTTATGTTGAATATTATTCAAAGAATTTCCCGAGGCAGTTGGACAGGATGCATCAAAAACAACTCTTATAGGCGTTGTGACTTTTTCGGGGTTTATTACCGCATGGTGAGGTAAAAAATTGAGGGGGCCATTGGGTGAGCTGTCTATTACGACCATATGACCCGCCTCTTCGAACTCTCGCATGAATTGTACGTACTGTTGCTTTAGTGGGGGATTTCGAGATAATTTTGATTCTAGGTATTGAAATCGTTTGTGAGCAATGTGTATAGACTTTCCAAGGGAAGAAGCAGACTCGGTTAGAGGAATGCTGACCACAAAGTTACCCTCAGAGCTTCGAGCATGAGTTTCAGCAAATAATTTCTCACACGCGCTCAGTGTATCATCATCGGATACCTTGAAGTCGCACTCGCCCGTCTCCCAGAAACCTTTAAGTTGGTTGTTTAGTACAAAATTGCAACGTACCTTCTTTTGTTGTAGGCACAGTGATATTGCGCCTGATACAACCCACCCGAGTCTTGTTTTTTGTAATATAGGTAAATCGTCACCTAGTTTATGCTGTCCAACGCATAGTAAGCTGTAGAATTGTTCTGCTCCCAAAACTAGGTCTATGTCACCCGCCTGATGGAACCTGTCGTCCGCCAGTTTGAATCGCTGTGGGATTTTTAATTTTTGTATATTAATCGTTAGGTTAGGTATACTGCAAATGGTGGGTACAACAAGACAAGACAGCTTGGTAGAATATTTACTATCGGTTGATTCTAATTCGATGTTGCAAAGTTTATCGACCTTTGTCACACTCTCATTGAATCCCATGACCTCCATAGTAATACTATGTTGTTGGAGGCCAAGTTTTTTGCATGCATTTTCGGTTATTAGGTTAGACTGAGAACCTGAATCGAGAAGGATTCTCAAAGTTTGCAACTGGTTATATCTGTCACGCACCTTCACTTGGGCGGTTGACAGAATGACAACTTTATTTTTAGTTGATTGTTCGGTCTTTATGTTAGAAATTGTAGTGTTAGTCACTATCGTTTGCGTCGACAAATCGGTAGGTAGGTTTCCTGTTATAGGTAAGCTAACAGGTCGGTTTGTGAATGAACTCGGTCCACTTTGGTGATGGGAATTGTTTGTGTTTGTGATGTGTAAAAGTGTGTGATGCTTACCCTTACACTCTCTGCACTGACTGGCTCGGCAGTTAGGCAGAGCATGGCCTGCTCGGAGGCAATTAAGGCACAACCTACAGTTCCTTACAACTCTTATACGTGCTGCTGCGTTCAGGGCCAAAAACCTAGGACACTGGTTTATGTAATGCTTTTCCTTGCAACAGGGGCACTGATTAGTAGGCATATTTGTTACCGAAGGGTTTGAGTTGGACCTGGACGAGGACGTGGTGAACAGGGAGCTCCTGGCTGGGCCGGCTGGGGTGTCGGTTGATACTCCAGACGCTAGAGCCTCTTGTAGATCAGCCTGTGCTCGCAAAAAATTCTTGAAGTCCTGTAACGAAGGCAACTCTCTTGAGCTGATTCGTTCCTCCCATTTTTTTTGGAGGAATTTTTCGAGTTTAGGCGTTATGAAAAATATTATTAAAATATCCCAATCCGCTATGGGTACATCAAGATTTTTCAATGTCCTGAGATGCTTAGAAATATTGTCAATTAGACCTCTTAAGGCCATGGGGGCTGAGGGAACGTGGTCAATAAGGAACAGGCCTCTTAGGTGATTGTTTACTAGGATCTTAGGGTTGTTAAACCGTTCACACAACAGTTGCCTTGCAAGTCGGTAACTCTCTTCAGAGTATTCCAGTGAGCCGATAACCTCAAGCGCATGCCCCTGAGGCAACTACGTAGGTATTTATATTTTTGAATGTTCTTTAGGTTACTCTGGTTGATTAGGGCATCAAACGTATCTCTGAATTCTATCCAGCAGGTAATATCCCCATTGAAGGATGGTAACGGAATTTCCGGGAATTTTATCGACTCGCAGGTCTCTGAGGCACTTGATTGACGAGTTAGATCAGGGTTATTACCTGCTGCATGCTCACCTTTGGTTTGCAACAGTTTCTTGCCGAGCGAGACACATGAAAAGTAAGTAGATTGGTATGTCTCTCTCTCGGTTACTTGGCTATATATATTTGTAGACAGAGTTTCGATGTGATCTTGAATAGTTTCAAATTCATTAAACACTTGTGATATTCTTTCCAATCTTAGCTCTAACTCGATTAACTGCTCCGCAGTAATGTTATCTTCTGATAACCCGGACAGAAATTTTTTGAAAAGTGTCAGCTTCCCCTTAGCGATCGCACGTTTTCTTAAGGGCTTTCAGCTCGTTAGATAGTGTTGGCGCTTGTTGTGACTCGTCAGAAGAAGATGACATTTTGCAAATGGGCTATTCTACTATGAGGAATTTTCTACTTTACTCGCTCGATTCTAATGAGAAAATCTGTAGGGACTTTGTCTAGATAGGTAGGTACACCTTTAAGAGATTCGTATTGGATCACTTCTATTGGGTTTAGGTTAGGGACACGTAAGGGATAAAGGAATGCCAACTCACGTGATCGGTAGATACTTAGGTACGCGATGTTCTGTTCGGCTCGGCCGTGCGGGATCGCTGTCGATAGATACTCAGGTTTCCGGTGTCTCAGCTCGGTGTAGAACATCCGTTGTCACTGATGTAAGTAGGCTTGGGATCGCAACTCGCTCGGCGGCGCGTGTTCGTCCCGCGTTGATAGGTAGAAGTGTGGGTAATTGCTCCTGCAACACTAGAATAGGTGACGCGTCTGGGGATTCCTGAAACCGGACGATTTGGCTTGTAGGTTAGTCGCTGAAGTGGGGTCCACGTCACACGTGGCCGTCTTTCCAGTCGACTTTTTCGCTCCTTTCCGGGCTGTGCAGTTGAACGACGTGTAGACCGCTCTTCGTAGCCGTAGAATCTCCCAGGATTGCTGATTTCTTCCCAGGAAAACGCCCGACCTGGCCTCGCGTCCACGTGCTCGCCGTCGATGGCCGCCGTTTTTTCCGAAGATAGATTTTTCTTTTATTTTTTGCGTGAATTTTGCGTAGCTGGCGATTCTGCTCCAGCGCAAATCACGTCGAGGTCACCAAAATGTAACCAGATCGTCCAGGATCCCCGGGATGCGTTAAATCAAAAATCAGTTTATATCGTTTCGATGTCTTCAGTTTTATTCCAAGGATTGCATTGTAACTGCTGATTGGATAGGCATTGACTTCGTAACACTAGCTTGCTAGTACAATCTGCAGATCATGGATGGCGCCACTCTGTGATGTATCGAAATATCGGGCACGCTGTTCAACCATTCATTCATTCCTTGGAATAAAACTGAAGACATCGAAACGATATAAACTGATTTTTGATTTAACGCATCCCGGGGATCCTGGACGATCTGGTTACATTTTGGTGACCTCGACGTGATTTGCGCTGGAGCAGAATCGCCAGCTACGCAAAATTCACGCAAAAAATAAAAGAAAAATCTATCTTCGGAAAAAACGGCGGCCATCGACGGCGAGCACGTGGACGCGAGGCCAGGTCGGGCGTTTTCCTGGGAAGAAATCAGCAATCCTGGGAGATTCTACGGCTACGAAGAGCGGTCTACACGTCGTTCAACTGCACAGCCCGGAAAGGAGCGAAAAAGTCGACTGGAAAGACGGCCACGTGTGACGTGGACCCCACTTCAGCGACTAACCTACAAGCCAAATCGTCCGGTTTCAGGAATCCCCAGACGCGTCACCTATTCTAGTGTTGCAGGAGCAATTACCCACACTTCTACCTATCAACGCGGGACGAACACGCGCCGCCGAGCGAGTTGCGATCCCAAGCCTACTTACATCAGTGACAACGGATGTTCTACACCGAGCTGAGACACCGGAAACCTGAGTATCTATCGACAGCGATCCCGCACGGCCGAGCCGAACAGAACATCGCGTACCTAAGTATCTACCGATCACGTGAGTTGGCATTCCTTTATCCCTTACGTGTCCCTAACCTAAACCCAATAGAAGTGATCCAATACGAATCTCTTAAAGGTGTACCTACCTATCTAGACAAAGTCCCTACAGATTTTCTCATTAGAATCGAGCGAGTAAAGTAGAAAATTCCTCATAGTAGAATAGCCCATTTGCAAAATGTCATCTTCTTCTGACGAGTCACAACAAGCGCCAACACTATCTAACGAGCTGAAAGCCCTTAAGAAAACGTGCGATCGCTAAGGGGAAGCTGACACTTTTCAAAAAATTTCTGTCCGGGTTATCAGAAGATAACATTACTGCGGAGCAGTTAATCGAGTTAGAGCTAAGATTGGAAAGAATATCACAAGTGTTTAATGAATTTGAAACTATTCAAGATCACATCGAAACTCTGTCTACAAATATATATAGCCAAGTAACCGAGAGAGAGACATACCAATCTACTTACTTTTCATGTGTCTCGCTCGGCAAGAAACTGTTGCAAACCAAAGGTGAGCATGCAGCAGGTAATAACCCTGATCTAACTCGTCAATCAAGTGCCTCAGAGACCTGCGAGTCGATAAAATTCCCGGAAATTCCGTTACCATCCTTCAATGGGGATATTACCTGCTGGATAGAATTCAGAGATACGTTTGATGCCCTAATCAACCAGAGTAACCTAAAGAACATTCAAAAATATAAATACCTACGTAGTTGCCTCAGGGGCATGCGCTTGAGGTTATCGGCTCACTGGAATACTCTGAAGAGAGTTACCGACTTGCAAGGCAACTGTTGTGTGAACGGTTTAACAACCCTAAGATCCTAGTAAACAATCACCTAAGAGGCCTGTTCCTTATTGACCACGTTCCCTCAGCCCCCATGGCCTTAAGAGGTCTAATTGACAATATTTCTAAGCATCTCAGGACATTGAAAAATCTTGATGTACCCATAGCGGATTGGGATATTTTAATAATATTTTTCATAACGCCTAAACTCGAAAAATTCCTCCAAAAAAAATGGGAGGAACGAATCAGCTCAAGAGAGTTGCCTTCGTTACAGGACTTCAAGAATTTTTTGCGAGCACAGGCTGATCTACAAGAGGCTCTAGCGTCTGGAGTATCAACCGACACCCCAGCCGGCCCAGCCAGGAGCTCCCTGTTCACCACGTCCTCGTCCAGGTCCAACTCAAACCCTTCGGTAACAAATATGCCTACTAATCAGTGCCCCTGTTGCAAGGAAAAGCATTACATAAACCAGTGTCCTAGGTTTTTGGCCCTGAACGCAGCAGCACGTATAAGAGTTGTAAGGAACTGTAGGTTGTGCCTTAATTGCCTCCGAGCAGGCCATGCTCTGCCTAACTGCCGAGCCAGTCAGTGCAGAGAGTGTAAGGGTAAGCATCACACACTTTTACACATCACAAACACAAACAATTCCCATCACCAAAGTGGACCGAGTTCATTCACAAACCGACCTGTTAGCTTACCTATAACAGGAAACCTACCTACCGATTTGTCGACGCAAACGATAGTGACTAACACTACAATTTCTAACATAAAGACCGAACAATCAACTAAAAATAAAGTTGTCATTCTGTCAACCGCCCAAGTGAAGGTGCGTGACAGATATAACCAGTTGCAAACTTTGAGAATCCTTCTCGATTCAGGTTCTCAGTCTAACCTAATAACCGAAAATGCATGCAAAAAACTTGGCCTCCAACAACATAGTATTACTATGGAGGTCATGGGATTCAATGAGAGTGTGACAAAGGTCGATAAACTTTGCAACATCGAATTAGAATCAACCGATAGTAAATATTCTACCAAGCTGTCTTGTCTTGTTGTACCCACCATTTGCAGTATACCTAACCTAACGATTAATATACAAAAATTAAAAATCCCACAGCGATTCAAACTGGCGGACGACAGGTTCCATCAGGCGGGTGACATAGACCTAGTTTTGGGAGCAGAACAATTCTACAGCTTACTATGCGTTGGACAGCATAAACTAGGTGACGATTTACCTATATTACAAAAAACAAGACTCGGGTGGGTTGTATCAGGCGCAATATCACTGTGCCTACAACAAAAGAAGGTACGTTGCAATTTTGTACTAAACAACCAACTTAAAGGTTTCTGGGAGACGGGCGAGTGCGACTTCAAGGTATCCGATGATGATACACTGAGCGCGTGTGAGAAATTATTTGCTGAAACTCATGCTCGAAGCTCTGAGGGTAACTTTGTGGTCAGCATTCCTCTAACCGAGTCTGCTTCTTCCCTTGGAAAGTCTATACACATTGCTCACAAACGATTTCAATACCTAGAATCAAAATTATCTCGAAATCCCCCACTAAAGCAACAGTACGTACAATTCATGCGAGAGTTCGAAGAGGCGGGTCATATGGTCGTAATAGACAGCTCACCCAATGGCCCCCTCAATTTTTTACCTCACCATGCGGTAATAAACCCCGAAAAAGTCACAACGCCTATAAGAGTTGTTTTTGATGCATCCTGTCCAACTGCCTCGGGAAATTCTTTGAATAATATTCAACATAAGGGTACAATACTACAAGACGAACTAATTAACATCCTACTAAAATTCAGACTTCATAAATTTGTCGTCAATGCGGACATAGAAAAAATGTATCGCAATATTTTCATACACCCCGATCAACAAAACCTACAGTGTATACTATGGCGAGAAAATCCATACGAAACCCTAAAAACCTATGCATTAACCACACTTAGCTTTGGTCTAAAATGCGCACCCTACCTAGCTACACGATATCTACTACAGCTATCTAATGAAAACGAAAACCAGTTCCCAGCCGCAGCAGCAGCGATCCGGTCTGACTTCTATATGGACGACTTGCTCCATGGCGGGGACGACGAGGTAACGGTAGCAGAAACAGCCGTGCAGATAAGCGGTATCCTAAGGACCGCGAACTTCAACCTACGAAAATGGAAGTCAAACTCCCCCGCAATTCTAAAAAAGGTGGGTACAGACACACCAACTTCCACTACTAACACCCCAACCGAGTTTGGAGACAATACACAAAAGGTCCTCGGGCTAGCATGGTCGAACGAGACCGACAACCTATTATATACGTTGAAGGAACAACCAGTGCCAAAGTCGTTAACTAAACGTAAAGTTTTGTCCCTAATTTCTTCAGTGTTTGACCCACTAGGTGTAATTGCCCCCGTAATAGTAATTGCAAAATGCTTCATACAAAAACTCTGGCAAGACAAGTCCGATTGGGACACAGAATTGCCGACGTCACTGTCAGATGAATGGAGACAGTTCTAAAAAAACCTATTTTGTCTAAATAAACTAACAATACCAAAACATGTTAACGATTAACGATTACATAACAATTGAAATTCATGGTTTTGGGGACAGTTCATTCACCGCTTTCGGCGCCGCAATTTTTATTCGATCCATAGACACACAGGGCAATATTCAAGTTCGTCTGTTGTGTGCAAAGTCACGAGTGGCACGGAAAGAAACAATCCCTCGTCCAGAACTGCGAGCGGCACTATTGTTGGCCGAACTGTACACTAAGATAAAGGCAACATTAACATGTCAAATTTCAAAAACTTATCTATGGTCAGATTCAAACGTTGTGTTGGCCTGGATAAAAACTTCACCACACAAGTTAAATGTTTTTGTTAGTAACCGAGTTACAAAAATTCAAACCCTAACTACCGACACCGACTGGCACTGGGTCTGCTCTGGAGACAACCCCGCAGATTTGGTTACTAGAGGACTACCGGCGGATAAGCTAACAAGCACAAACCTATGGTGGGAAGGTCCCACATGGCTATCAAAACCGGAATCGGAATGGTCTAGAACATCTACAATACAACCGAGCACTAATATACCAGAAATGAAAAAACAAAAAATATGTAATATTTCAATCGACACTCAACCAAATAAAATTATATAAGACCTAATTTGCAAATTCTCGACAGACACTAAGCTATACAGAGTATTTGCTTTATGTCTGTTTCATTAAAATTGGTTCTGTAGTTTAGGAAAGAGTTTAAGTAAACTTGGTCGGAGGTTTTCCGACGTCTTCTGTCGGTTAGGCGTTTGATCGCCATCTCAGGTAATGGTAAGTTACGATGCGGCCGAAGACGGAGCATGCCTGTCCAGAAACCGTCTATCCACTCTGGCCTTGAGTTGGCAGTGTTCATTCCTTAGCCCGTGGTATCGATGAGCTATTTAGATTTCATTCTGCATAATAACAAAACCACTCATGTAAATTGTCGTCACTGTTGTTGTCGTTGACATGGCTTTAATAACATAGGTCGGTCGGTACTAGAGCCATAAATGTAACCTGCAGCGTACAGGTAGAAGGCCTACGAATATTCCTACCTACCTATTCGTAGATGGCAAATATTTTGCGACGCGTTTTGCGAACGCGAGAACAAAATCGTGAGAGTATCGATACAATCGCGCGTTAGGCATCGATTCAACCTTTGCTTGTCCAGCACCCTAAGTCATCAGAGAGCAGATCAAAATGAAATGTAAGCTAACATAATAGGGTCTATTTTTGTATCACTTGTATATTTTACGCGCCTGCTCCGCTTTCCAAAACGCGTGATACAAAAATGGAACTTATTCTGTGAGCATACATTCTATTTTGATATGCTCTCTGATGACTTAGGGTGCTGGATTAAGCAAAGGGGTAATAGATGCCTTAGTCCCAAGCAAGATGAAAAAATGGTCACTTATGTATCGATGCAAATGCGCGACTGTATCGATGCATTGTGTTACAAAAAGTCGTGATACCAGAAGATGTGTTCAGAGTAGCTATTTCAGAGTGAAGTAAAAACTCGAACAATTTACTACTTCATTTTGAAAAGATGTTTCGTAATATTACAAAGATCATCACGTCAATTTGACATTGAAATCACTGGCTAACAACTCTATAACTAACTTTTGAACCTCCAAATCGGATAATAACACTGCAAGCATTGTTGCTTTAGCATTATGGCTTTATGGCAGGAACAGATTAAGTGGTTGCATTCTTTGGAGCGACTCCTCAGGCTTGACAAAAGCCTACCCTGGTGAAGTAGACAACAATAAAATAATAATAAAACTTTCTACATAAATCTTTCCCGGAACTCATTCGGTTTCTTAGCAGTTCGAACTTGGGGATCTTAAGTTGTTGAGATCCCCAATAGGTTTTCCCTAGAGAGCATGGAGGTCTTCAAGAAGGCGGTCAAAAGCAGGCACCACGCTAGTAATGTCACTGGTATTGCAAACTACACCAGACTAGAGTAACTGCGCATCGTTAGGCAGGCCGTATGTTTATTTACGCTAAGAAACAAATGAATAAATATGCTTGGGCAAATTCACTCAGTGCGGTCTAGCCCCAAAGTAAGCCAAGCTTGTGTCGTGGGTGTTAGATAACTGTTTATCAGTTATCTAGCATTTAATATAGGGTTTAAGACTTTCGTGGTTATTCACTACACTTTCACTACACATATTATCTAACACATATCAATAAACATACACTAATCGTCACATAACACATCTACTTAGGTACTTTTTCTTTTTTATTAAATACGTACTTAATGAACATACATACACAGGAATGGTACACGATGTGTGTGTACCCTAATCATTATAATCTGGACGCTTTCAACGCTAAAGTGAATAGGCGGTTCATAGACAGGCATGCTCCATCTTCGACATTCTTCACTTACCACCGGTTTGAGATGGCGGTCAAATGCCTAGCCAGATTTTTTTAAATATACAAAGTTTGTAATGCTCACCTGCCGACCCTCACGAGGACTATATTGTGCTCCTGCAAATTGTGTCCTATTCCGGGGATATAAGCCACCATCTCGCGCCCGTTGGAGAGCCGCACTAGCACGCACTTGCGGTTCGCTGAGTTTGGTTTCTTCGGCTTCTTGATCAGGGTCTTCAATACCACGCCCTGGGGGTCAAAGAGAGTTATTGTTTAGGCATGGTTAGGAGTACGGAGGAATAGCGTGACAAGAACTCTTAAAATGATCGCGGAAATGCGCGAACAGGCTCATCATCACAGCCCGTAACAGTCTAATGTAGGACTCAGGGCCGACCACGAAAGGGGAGGTTATTGCCATAATCCCCACGCTTGGCAGGCGGGTTGGAGATCGCAATGTAATAAATATAACAATGGAAAACGCTGCTGCCCAATTTCCAGTCTAGATTTTATGTATCGAAAACATTTATCGCCTCGTACGAGACCCGTGAGTGTAACGGATTGATGTTATTCTGCTCTGTCGGACACCACAAGGAAAAGTAAGTACAAGTAACAGACTACAGCAGCCGTATAATCTTCATATGTGTGTGTCCGCGAACGTGTTAAGCCGTAAGTTAAAGGATAATGTGGTGACTAATATTAAAAGGGGCGAAGATTAATTTGTAGCCGTATCAACTTTTGGGATTTCCGCTGACATCTTGAAAATGGTGCGTCGTAGAGAAAAGTGTTCGCCTACCGAATTAAAGCTTATAAAATTCTCAACAACTTTTGCCTAGTAATCTTTTTCAAATTCCCAACTGTTTACGAGCAACACACTCTCGAAGTGTAGTATAGGACTGTGGATTTTGTGGCGAGAGTAGTTGAGTGTAGGTAAATATGGTAGGTAATGGTTACACATTATGGACGACAGAAAGTCTATAAGAACGGTCACTTTCCTTGATTATTGCACTGTTTAAAAATCATTGTTGCATAAATAACTTACTCTAATTTGCTTAAAAGGAGATGCCCTAACGGCATCTGTAAAATATACAGCTGCCTGTTTGTGGAAGCGAGTTTGTTCTTTATTCGTTTAGGGATAGAGGTGATATTGGTGGTTGCGTATTGTGGGCATTAAGCGCTGGCCAGCCTGTCATTTTGAATCGAAACCCCTTCCGCGTCGGGATTATGTCGTCAAAGTAGTACGGACAGCAGAAAAATATGTTGTACTCGTATGTTTATTTTAATAGTTTTTAATTTATCATGTGTTTCGTTTTAGGAAATCTCTGTAATGCATTTTGTGAAAAATAAAGAGATTAATAGTAACATTGAAAGGGGCAAACAGGGCATGGCCCGTTTGATGCCTTCAATAAAGAATTGGATATCGTAATACCCCAATTTCATAAACGTCGATTTATACGGGAGATATCGAAAACTATCTACATTATTCTTTCTGTTCCTGCGCATAATTTTCATGGCGAAAGAGGCCAGTCTTTTGCGCAGTAATTGATCAAGATTCAGGATAGACACGGCGCAATAGGTCTTCTACAGTCTAAATACAGTTTGCTTAATCTACAATGTAACAAGTGATCTGGAGTTCGTGGCGTCGTTACTTCTGGATTTCTGGCCTAAATATCATGTTTTGTGTCAATCAGATCATTCCGATAATTCTAGTACTTACGGTGGAAATTTTATATAATATTGGGTGTTTCATTCCATTTGCATTGGATGGTTCGTCATAAAATATTTTTTTATTTATTTATTATAAGCATTACCATTGATAATCATCGTCCTGGCGCTTATCCCGGCCTCTGACAGAGTCCGCTTTCCTACTCAATCTTCTCCACTTCGTCGGGTTTCGCCATCCTCTATTCCTCTCGTCGTAAGCCGTTGGCTCTCGCATTCGACTCAGCGATATCAATCCAAATCCTCATGTATCCCTGAGGCTTACGCAACACGTGACCAAACCAGCGCAGACGAACCTCCTCGATCTTATCTGCGATATCCCTCACGCCAAGGCAACCGCGGATATACTCGTTACGTACTCGATGGAGTTGCGTAACACCGCACATCCACCGCAGCGTTTTCATTTCGTTGGCGTGAAGTTCGCGAACGTGTTTCGTCAGCGCTGGCCATCTCTCACAGCCATAGAGCATCACCCGTCTAATTATACTCTTGAATAAATAAATAATAGTGGACAAATTCACACAGCGCCATCTAGCCCCAAACTAAGCAAAGCTTGTACTATGGGTGCTAGCTAACTGATATACTTTTTTAAATATATACTTATTATACATGAACACCCAGACCCGTAGCAGAAATTAAAATTCTTGATTGAAATTTCTGCCCGGCCGGGAATCGAATCCGGGACCTCATGCGTGGCTGACTGGCATGTTGACCACTAAACCACTCAGGTCGTCATGTCATGTTTATAAGCCCTTTGAGCTTTACAGGAATTTTATGGTCACAGATGACTGCCGTGAGTTACCGCCATTTGGCCGAAGCTGCAGAGATTCGGGAATTGACATCGGGGCTAATATCGCCGGACTCGTGCATCATGTATCCGAGGTATTTGGATTTATCTGTTCTATTGACAGCTTCGTTACCTACAAGGATGGTTTCGGGATCTGCGCTGCAGCTGCCCATATACTTCGTATTGGCAACATTCAACTTCAAACCACAGTTTTCTAGCACATCCTTCCACGTGTTTATTCTGGTCTCAAAATACTGTCTAAGCTTGCTCACCAGTACAATGTCGTCAGCTTACTTCATAAGCCAAGGAGGCATGTCCTGAATTTCCACTGAGAGAGCATCGAGCACACCGCAAAACAAGTAAGGGCTCAGTACTGAACCCCGGTGAACTCCTACACTGCCGTCCTCAAGCTAAAAAGCGGCTAATGATAGGGTATTTGAAGACTCAACACCTTTTGTGAGAGCTCTTACTAATTTAATTTGTTAAAATTATATATGTTGCAATATTGAATCCGGTTGATGTATTTTATGTGACATTAATTATCACTGCATCTGTTCGCAAATGACACTGAGCACCCCGTGGAGGACAGTATCCTACGTAGGCGACCGGGTCTCCCAGTTTGTAGCCCTAAGACAGCACGTATTAAATTAGCTGGTCGCCACTTCAACACGACACATAAAATATTTTTACTCCAAGCCAATATCATTATGACCACCGCTTTGTGTGTCTGTCTGTGGCATCGCCTATAGGCTGTAGTGACTGCTTACCATCAGGCAGGCCGTAAGCTTGTTTGCCACCTGTGTGGTATAAAAAATCGTAACTCCCAAACGGATAGACCCGAGTGTTTATCTAAAGATAGTAATTATATGGACAAGCATTTTTTGCTGCAACGCACTGATAACGCGGAAGTGTTCCTATTGAACCGCAACGGACACAATGTATCGCCAGAGAAGTATCTTTTGTGCGCCGGATTGAGAACAATACCAGATATAAAGCAGATTTTGCACATTTACTGCTTAGTAGACCCTACAAGGCACGAGACAATTGCAGAACCGGTCCCTTTCTAGATTCTACGTTGTTTAATTGTAAGTCTGTGCATTTATTGCCGGGTTTACTGTGAATATGCAAATAACAATATTTTTATAAGTCATCTTGATAAATTTTTAGGGGTCCCTTATAGTTTCGCCATGTCTTTTTGTATAGATACCTGGAAAGGGTTTGGTTTAGACTCTTTAAAACATAATAACAGAGAAATACCAGACGAAAGGAAATAACAGGTAAAGATTTGCATATAAATTTTAAATCCCGTGCAACTTTAAACTAAATATTTTAACGAAAATCTGACAAAGCACAAGCGCACAATCACACCAATAATATTTCGCTGGCTTCGATAGCGTAATATTGTAAATAAGTCTCTTGCTTATATTATCATACTTAGGTACTGTCATAGGTATTTGTTTAGATCTGTTTGTCGACATAGGGCGTGTCAATAATAGACCTTTTACCTTGGTACTTAATCAGAATATTTGCGGACGAAATTATCCCGCTACAGGCTACAGGTCTGCCACGTCAGTCCGTCAGTTAACACAATATAAAATTTTAAAATTTGACGCAACTAATATGTAGGTACCTTTCGTTCGTATTTCCGAATTGCCTTACAACTTAGGGCGCTTGCAATGTGTAACCAGGATCATATTTTGAAATATATTATATTTGAAATAGATAATATTTTGAAATTAAGCCTAATTACATAGAACTGTTTCCATTATTAATTTAAGCAATACATTTTGCCATACCCACATGGGTTTCATGATGTAAGTACAATAAAACTGTTAGATCTTTTGTAACCTCATGAATGCATATATACTGATAATACATTGATTGATTGATTGATTGATCCAATCTGGTCAGGTTCCCCTGGTAGCATGGTCGCGGGATCAGACGGCAGTCGCCCCACTGTAATTATCTGGTCTGCCAAATCTTTGATCATGGTCAAGGCGGACTCCAGGCCCTCGTGCGCGAGAGCACAATCGGGACATTAACGCCAAGATGTGTTTTATTGCTAATAATTCACTGAATGTTGTGCTTGATCGTCTCTGGTTTATCGGTGTTGAAATGTGACTTGACATATCTGCAAAGAAAATTGAGTTAGATCACACAATCTAGGTTGCCAACTTAAAATTATTTGTTGATGTTTATTTTTTTCCTCATACAAAATTTTATTCGGCGATGAAGCTCACTTTTGGTTGATTGATTAATCATAATCAATCATGAATCATATTCAAACATAATTGCCATAAAATAATCTTCTTACAAAGATTTGCTTACTTTTTAAATAGAGTTTTTGGTTACGATAGTGTAAAGTTAACACTTCCGCAATGCTTCACTTTGTAATTTTTTTTACACTTTGCGCACCATTGTCATGTACAGGGGCCCCTTAACAATGCAAACAACCCTTTCTACGCCACAATTCCCGCGCCCCTGCCCGCCTCACTTCTTAGCCCCGCCCACTGCCAGTGCCATAATGCACCCTGCGCCGGACCGGGAAATCCATTCTTGCTTCACACGCCGAGTGAAACACACTGCAGCTTCTTCTCGTACGTGTCATCTACGCATCCTAATCAAAAATGGAATCTTCATTGGATCTGTCGAAGAAATACGAAACATTGATGCCAGCGCATTTAGCCAACCATGCCTGGTATCCGCACGGTCTGCCGATAATCACGCCGCAAGCCCCGCTCTGTCCTCTGTTACCGATGGCCTCACCGTGGTCGGTATCTCCATTGTCGGGCCGTAGTTTGCATGCGGGTCTTCTGCTCCTTGGAGTCAGGTGCGGGCCTATGGGGGTTACCCCCGTGCCCGGGCGTCTTCTCAGCCAGGCTGTGTCCTGGCCGGTCATGTGGTGACGCGTTGCGCCTTTGAGATTTTCCTCTCGCTAGTTCGCGATCGTGCGCTGAGGTCGCATTGTAGGAGGCGGTCAAGCGGTCTTAATGGTGTTTTTTTATTTTTTTTATTTTTTTATTTTTTCGTTACAGATGGGGGCTCAGTCCATCTGTAACGTGCGGAATGGTCAAAGAGGCGGTGGAGGGCGATGCGTGGGCTTCCGGTGGGCTTCTCAGCAGCTCGCGGTGGTAGGGGCGACCCTCGGGGGGGCGGGCGTGGAGAGGAGCGAGGCCTCGCAGGTGTTCGTGTCGCCCGTTGTCGACGCGGTCGAACATGCGACGCGCCAGACCCCGGACGAACTCTTCCACCGAAGGCATGCGCAGGTCGTGCGCAATCACGTCGTTGCGGACGTAGCGGCCCGCTCCGACGATGACGCGCAACGAGATGTTCTGCTGGGCTTGCAGTTCCCGGCGGTGGGTGTCGGCGCAGAGCGGGTACCAGGCGGGGGCGGCGTAGAGCAGGCGTGGGCGGATGTAGGCGCTGTAGATCTGCCTCTTCGTGCGGAGCGGCAGGCGGGACTGCAGTATCGGGCGCAGCAGCGCGCGCGCGGCTCGCGCCCGGCGGACGGAGTGCTCCACCTGCGGCGCCATGCGCAGCGCGCGGTCGATGGTGCAGCCCAGGTAGCGCACCGTGGGCTCCCAGCTCACGGCCTGTCCTCGGAGGCGCAGAGGTGGCGGCAGGTTGCGCTGGTTGCCGGTGACGAAGGCCGCCGTCTTGCCCACGTTGATCGACATCCTCCACCTATCCAGCCAGTCCGGCAGCAGGTCCAGCAATCGCTGCATCTTGGCCGCAGCGATGTTGGCACGGCGTGACGACACGAAGAAGGCGCTATCGTCCGCATACAGGGCCAGGAATGCGTCGTCTTCCCATTCTTCGAGTCTTCCGGCGAGGGTGGGGATGTCGTTCGTGTAGAGCGCGTAAAGGAGCGGAGAGAGGCAACTCCCCTGGGGTACTCCGGCGAGAATGGGGCGGCACGAGGACTCCTTGTCCTCCACTGCGACATAGAACTGTCGCCCCGTCAGGAAGGAGGCGATCACCTTGATCAGCGCCGGTGGTGTTGTGGTGTTTGCCCGCAGCTTTGACATGAGCCCCGCGTGCCACACTCGATCGAAAGCCTTCTCGATGTCGAGGAAGACTCCGACGGTGTAGCGGTCTCGGTTCCGCTCGAATGCCAGGTGGTGCAGGACACGGGTGAGCTGGAGCGTGGTGCTGTGTTCGCTGCGGAAACCGAACTGCTCCTCACGCAGCTGGATGTGCGGGTGCAGTCTCCGCAGCAGAAGGCGCTCAAACAGCTTCGCGATGTGGGGGAGCAGGGTGATCGGGCGATAGGACGACGGTTGGCGGCGGTCTTTCCCCTGCTTGGGGAGGACGATCACCTTTCCCATCTTCCACTCTGTCGGGAAATGCCCCGCGCGCAGGCACCCGTTGAACAGGCGCGACAGTGCCACTAGGCACTTGTGGGGAAGCCTCTTCAGCGCCTCTGTCGTTATGCCGTCCGGTCCCGGCGACTTCCGCTTAGGCAGACGGTGGACGGCTCTTGCCACCTCCTTCGGTGACATGTAGGCGTCTCCGGGAGGCGGCGGGTGCTGGGTCTCTAGGAAGGCGTCGACTGATGCCACGACTGCAGCGTGGTGTTCGGCTTGGGCGGGGGCAGCGTCGTTGGGCGTGAACTGGCGTTGTAGGTGGTCTGCCAGTATCTCCGCCCTCTCTCCCGCTCTCCAGCAGTAGCCGCCTGTTTCGTCGAGCAGGGGGCACATAGGTTCCTTGGTGTTAAGCAGCTTCCGGTTCAGGTGGTGTAGGCTGGTCTCGCGCTCGCCGACATGGTCGATGAGTTTCTCCCATGTGGCGCCGCGGAATTCACTCACAGCAGCCGAAAGCTGCTCGGAGACCTTGTTCAGTCTCGTTTTCACACGTGGGCAGCGAGTGTGGGCCCACAGCTTGTTTAGCCGCCTTTTCTCTCTCAAGACGGCCTGTAGTTCGGGCGGGAGCTCCTCGCGGCGGTGGCTGGCGTGGGAGGTGGTGGTGGGCTTTGCGGCCTGCTTAATTGCCACTTGAATGGCCTCCGTAATGCGGGCGGCGGCCGCCTCGACCTCAGCAGGCGTGGAGAGATGTCCTTCCTGGGCATAATCCTCCAGGCTCCTCGTGAAACACTCCCAGTTTATCCTTGGCCGCTTTTGTCTTGGCGCGGTGCATACTGCGTTGTGGCCCAAGGTGACGAGGATCGGGAGGTGCTGTGAGTGGATGTCGTATAGCACCTCCACGTGCACTGGGCTGGGCAGCCCTTTGTGCACAACTACGTCCAACACGTCGGCGCGGTGGTTTGCGCCGGTCGGCACGTGCGTCGGCGAGGTCGGGCCGACCACTTCGTACCCGTGCTCTTCAGCGTCTGCGTACAGCGTCCTTCCGGCGGCGTTGGTGATCCTGGAGTGCTAGGCGGGGTGCTTGGCGTTCAGGTCCCCTGCCACTAGTGTGGGCTCGCTGCTGTCGAGCACGGCATGGAAGTCGTCTGGGTCTAGGGGAGTTTGGCTGCCAGGAGGTCTATAGGCGGCGTACAGCCTTAGATGTTTGTCAGCCACCTTGATGCGCACGCCCACAGTCCTTGTTGTGCTGTATGGTCTAAGGTCCAGTCGCTCGTGCACGACGTCCCTCCTCACCAGCGCGGCGGTGCCTCTGTATGCCACTCCTTGTGGCGACACCTCATCGCGCCTGTATGTGTGGTAGTTTGGAACCCCAAAGTGTTGTTCTGGTCGAAGTTTTGTCTCACCCAGGAGGATAACATGGGCATCCTGCGACTGGGCGAGAGTGCGGAGGTCTTGTGTAGCACTGCCGGAGATGCCTCCGGGGTTCCAATAAATTACACGGAGAGTGGCCATTGGGAGTGTGTTGTGTCCGCCAAGTCTGGGAGGAGGGAGCGCAAGCCATCCAGCACGATCCGTCGCACATCCCCGCCGCCTACCAGCGCAGCGTGGAGCCCGCGCAGGATGTCGGCGAAAATCAGGATTAGTTCCGCGGCGTCGTAGCTTGGTTGGGTCCCTGTCATGGATTCTCTTCTCCTGGGACGCGCGGGGGCTGCGAGGGGGGCGGGGGTTTCTTCCTGAGGGTCGATCGGTAGATGCGCCGCCGTAGGGATCTTCTCGCTTTCTTCGATCGGGGTCGTAGGTTTCGTCAAGGTTGTAGATTTTAACAACGTTGTAGATGTTGCCGGCGTTGTGAAAGTTTCTACAACTTTTTCTACAACTTTTCCCGATCTTCTCATGGGTGTTGGCGGTGGCATTTGTTGCGAGGGTCTAGGTGGCTCGGGCGCCCGCTGAGGCGCCATTGTTCTGGGAAGTGGTATTTCCCCGTCTCTGCGGCTCCCGCGCCCACGGCCACGGCGTTGCACCGGGGGTTCCCCGCTTCTAATAGTAGCGGGGTTTGCGGGTGGTCGCAGTGTGGTCACCCCTGAGCTGTCGGTGGGTGTTGGTGCCTGTGTGGGGGGTCTGTCGGGTCGCCCTTCCTGGTTGGTCTGATGTGACAGGGGTTAAGGCTGCGGTTGCACCGGTTTCGTGGGTAGTGGCGGGGGAATTTGTATGCCCCGTTTTCTCGCCTCTCGCCGGAAATCGGGGCATCGGCGGTCGTTCGCCGTGTGCGGGCCTCCGCAATTGGCGCATGAGGGCGGTTGGTCTCTCGGTCGTGGGCAATCGGCAGCGGCGTGTTCTTGGCCGCATTTGACGCATCTGGCCGCCCGGTAGCAATTGGCCGACGAGTGCCCAAATGCCTGGCATCTATGGCACTGCGGCGGACTGCTGCGGCCTTTCCAGGCCTCTATAGTGACGCCCGGCATGCATAGCAACTCGTTTGTTGCGTATAGCTCGGCGAGTTTCGCTTGGGGCTGGTGTTCTATTTGGGCGAAGAATAGGCACCCCGGTCTATCCCTCTTCGCTGGGATGTGTCGTGCGTGGGTGCATTTGAAGCCCAAGGTGGTCAGGGCTTCGGTTAGTTCGGCAATCGGGGTGTCCGCCGGTAGTCCTCTAATGCCGACTTTCATCGGCAACTCGTTGGTGGGCGTGTAACACACGAATTGCACCGCTGGGTCCTTTGTGCGGGCCTCCACTAGGTGTCTCTGCACCACGCGGAATTCTTCCGCACTTTGTGGCAAGAAACGGACCCCTGTTTTATAGGCCCTTGCGTTGGGTGTGTAGCCCAGGAGGTTTTTGAGGTGGGCTAAATGTTTCGTCCAGCCGGGTAGGCGTTCCACCACTATGGGTGGGTAAGTGCTCCTGGGCTGACGGGGGGCATCCGTCGCGGTCTGTGCCTGTGTAGGCGGGGGTTGGCGGCTGTTTAGGGTTGGCGGTGGCGTTGCCGCGGTTTGTTCCGCGTAGGTGCGCGGTCGGGGCAGAGGCGATGCAGCTGTAGTCAGTGCGGGCGATCGTGGTGGCGTCGTGCGTTCCTGTGCGGGCTTAGTGGGCGAGTCGATGGCCACATACCTCGTGGAGTCTAGGGTGGGCGCGAACACAATGCTGTTGTGCCCGCCTTCTTCCATTTGGCCGGATGTTGTGGTCGCGGGGCATGTCGCCGTCGACAGCGACTCGGGGTGCGGTACGCCTATGGGCCGGTATTGCTGTGGTAGCGGTGCGACCCATGTTGTTGTCCGCTGCATTTGTGTGTTCGTCGCCGTGGTGGTGGTTGCAACGGTAGTCGGGGATGTAGTACGAGGTCTCTTGTTTTCCTCCTCTAGGCTCTCGTCTGAGTCCGGGCGTCTTCGAATTTGCGTAGGCGCCGGCTCTGTGTCTTGTACGAGGTCGATGATGGTATCATCCCGCGTTGTAGGGGCGGGAACGTGCGTGGGCAGCAATGGGTGTCGCGCTTTCATAGAGCTCTCCAACGCTTTAACATTTGCCTTGGTCAGCAATTATGTCGTTGGGGGTGGCGCCGGTGTTGCGCTTTCTTTGCACGTGCGGGCGGTTCGTGCGGGTATTCCCGAGTTTTTTAGTATGGCGATTCGGGGCTTCGGTATCGCTCCTCGTCCCGGAATCACGCGAGTATCTTGCGTGCTTAGCACGCTGTTGGGAGCAGTGGCGCCGTCCTGGTTTCCGGCAGGTTTCCCCTTCTCCGGGGCCTTACGGGAGGATCGGGTGGCTTGCGATGTAGTCGCAATGGTCGGGTTTGTAGTCGTCGTGACGGGGACAGTTGTTACGTCCGGCTCGGAGGTTGAGCGGGTGACCTTGGCGGAGGTTTCGACACGGAGGGCGCTTTTTATGTCCTCCATGGACCCAAGGTTGCGTAGCGGCGCTTCCGAGTTTGTAATGTCTCGGACCGTGATGTTACGACTTTTTCGGTTATTTTGCTTGCCGCGTTTTACAGTGGCAGCCGCTGTTGGTGGTAGCAGTGGAGGGTAGTCTTTATCCACGGGGGTCAGGGGGGCAGACGGCGGCGTGGAGAACACTTCGTCTTCCTCCATTGTAGATGGTAATAATCGCCCGCGATCTTGAGGTCGCTCTGCTGTGCGAGCGATGCAGTGTGTATGTGCGAGCGGTACACTGCAGTCGTATCACGGGTGCGAGCGAGATGGAGATTATGCGATAGACAAAGTGTTATTTTGCGGGGGTTTCCCGATAACCGTGGGTTTTTTTTTATGGGTTTTATGGCGCACGTTTACACTCGCAAACGGCACGAACGCCCTCAGCGCGTGCAATCAGGCCGGGTGGAGCCCTTTGAGGGGTGCCCAGCTCGACGCCCGCGAGCAGACGTCCGCGCACGTATCCGGGTGCAAGCGTACGCAATAGTTATGCGCGGCGCTGTTGTTGTTTGGCGCGGTGTGCGAGATGTGCGACGCGGTAGCGGGTTCGTATCTCGCGACGTGGTTTTGTTCGCGGCGCGGGTGTTCTTGCGGCGCGGTGATGCTGGGGCACGACGCTGGCGATGGCGGCGCGGCGGAGCAGCTGGTGTTCTGCCGACTGCGTTGTTTGGTGGCGCGCGACGCGGATGTTAGCGACGCGGTAGGGTTTTGCCGGCGAGGTGTTGTGTCGGCGGTGGTGTGTAAGATATCTACCTGAGAACTCCTAGACTCCTGTATCTGCAGGGAAAGTGTCTATCGGCGAGGTGCAATGCCGGTAGTGGAGCTCGGGGATGGAGGGTTGAGCTCGGGGATGGAGGGTTGGCTCGGTGAGGCAGGTCAGGACTCGTAGTATGTTGTCAGGAACGATCTCGGACGGGAAAATTTTGGACGAGGGTAGCTGCATAATTTTTGAAAAAAAAATCATGGCATGGCCGTAGTTTGGTTCGGTATATGCCGTACCCCATGCTGTATCCGCCGTTATCGCATGTACCGCAGCCGCAGCCAGCTACGCCTCCGCACGGACTGCCGATATCCACGCCGCAAGCTCCGTTCCATCCTCCGTCGCCGATGGCCTTACTGCGGTCGCTGGATAGCTCCGGGTCATCATTGTCGGGTCGTAGTGTGGGTCGGTATATGCCGTACCCTATACTGCAGTCGCCGGTTTCGCCGATACTACAGCCGCAGCCAGCTACGCCACCAGAGTCGCCGGAGCAGTACAAGGTTGACAACGACCCGGAATATAAATTGTACGAAGAAACCGCGATGGCTGCGATCCGGGCGCGGAATGGAGGCGACGTGGTTGCACGCAATCCGCGAATGTGCCGCGCTGTGGGTTCCACCCGCAAGGAGGATGAGGCCCATAGACGGAAGCGGGACAAAAACAATCAGGCCGCTAAAGAAAGCCGGAGCAGGAGGAAGGAGCGTGAAATAAAACTCATGCTCAAGGCGCAGTTCCTCAAACAGAAAATCGGGAGGCTTGAGGTTGAACTGCGCCAAAAGACATGCGTCAGTTGCCACCAGCGGTAGTAATTATAAGCTATGTTGTGAATAGTGCGTATTTTATTTATGAGTATTTTAATGTAGTATTTTTTACTAAGGCAGTTAGTAGGTAGGTAGGTTATTGCTTAGTTATTGCTTAAAGCGGAAAAAAACTTTTATTTTTGTTAACAGAAATTAAGTTATATCAAAGCAGGTCTTATCATTCAATGAGTAAGTAGATAAAATTGTTTAAGTCCGCGCGAAGTGGAGAAGAAAAAGTAGGAAAGCGGACCCTGGCAGAAGCCGGGCCTGACTGCTCGGATGATGATGAATGCGTAAATATACTAATAAATATGTTACTTAATAAATTTGATGTTTAAAAGTTGAAATGTAGGTGTATGCTTCTGCGTTTATGTTTTGGGATAGTATACTATCCTACCACACTTGTATAAGTCCTACTCATTAATTTATTTTTATATTTGAAACTTATATGCAATTAAATTGTATATATTGTGTATATACAGTTTCCTAGATTTAGTCACTGTAATATTCCAAATAAATACATTTATACAGAAATATCCATGTGTTTATTATTCTTACATGGTTAGTTTGGGAGACAATGATTTAGGTATATGCTTCGTGAAAAGAGAGGACTATGGCTTTCCCAATGGAGAGCGCTCGCGTATTCGCTGCCAGAGCAACGTCTTGCTCTCACTTTGCTGCTCACTTTCAGGCAGGCCGTATGCTTGTGGTATTTTTTATTTTATGTTATACGGCAGACACAGGATAGCTGGCCAACTGATGAAAAGTGGTCACCGCCGCCTTTGGACATCAGCAAGACCAGGGGCGAGGGGGGCTAAGGCGTTGCCGACCTTTAAGGAGACCTTTGCTTAATTTTCACATTACCTACTCATCGGTGTAGGTATATCTAAAGGCTCCGAGAGATAGTTCAGGAACCATAGGTAGATTATTATGATTATTTGATCATTTATTTAGGTATTTTACCTAGCGTTAAATAAGAAGTTGGATACCGTAACCACTCGGCCATCGACGCTCTCGGAAAAGTCAAAATAAAGGGCTTATAATAAAACCAATTAACAAAACCACCACAAATTTTCTATGAACTGTATTATTAAATTCTGTAATACACCGGCTATCGCATAATAATTAACAAATTAATCTTCTACAAAACACTTTATTTATACAATTTAGGTAGGTGTAGTACCAATGGCCCAAGGGCGGAAAAATTAAAAACTTGTTCCGTTTCTAGAATAAACATTTGACTTGAATGTTAATGTTAAAATAAGTAAGTTTATTTAACTTCCGACGTTCTCTCGACGAGCCCTGAACGCTGAACCCATAGGCGTAGGAAGAGGGGGGCCAGGTGGGCCGTGCCCACCCCAGTATGGTCTGGTGCTCATTGACAGTACATTGGCGATTGACTCAACACGTTAAGTACCTGTGTCACTGGGTTGCTGAGGACTTATCCGATTGTGACGATATTGAGAGGGAGCGCATGGCGCTGTCTGCCGGGTGCAATATGTTGGCCCGTAGATTTGCAAGGTGTATTAATGCGGTAAAAATTACATTATTTAAAGCATACTGCCAGACGATACAGACCATACAAATAAATAAATTTAATTGAATTGAAGGCCTTCTATACGTGCAGTCTGAGAACCAACTTTACACAGTGGGTGTACAGCGCGCTGCGCGTCCAGTACAACAACGCGTTTAGGGTGCTATTGGGACTGCCGCGATACTGTAGTGTCTTGGCGATGTTTGCGGAGGCACGGACAGATTGCTTTTCTACTATCGTACGCAAGCGGTGCGCGTCACTGTTGCAACGTTCTCGCGATAGTCCGAATGGCATCGTGAACGTGTTGGCGAACACGTGGGTTTCTCCGATGCTGCGGCGGTTGCAACTACATACTGCCGTAGGGTAGTGTGGATGCGTCGGGCGTGAGCAGGCTCAGGGTATCAATAAATAAATGTACCATTTAGTGGTAAGCTACTATGTATTTATTTACCTCACTGATATGGATTCTTTTCGAAATAAATTCTTTCTTCTACGAGGCAGACCAACTGTTAAACAACTGAACCACTCAGTTCGTCACAAATAGGATGCATGTACCTACTACCTACATCTATATTAAACAGGAAATAATGAATTTATAATTTGGGTACCTACTTATTCATAATCTGAGTTTTTAAAAATATTGCTTGATCTACTAGTATCGAATGTGCTGAGTTAGCAACCTTGATAATAAACATCCTTTCACTATTGGTCCGTCGGTCGCCGTGGGCGTGGCGGGCCGGCGGCGGCGCGCGCGCATTAAGCGGCCACGCCCGCCTGCCTGCGCCACCGCCGGCTGCCATCGCCGTGTGTGGTCTAAGTCTGTGTTAATGTAGCAAGTTGCAACTTTCACCATTAACTTACTCATTTACTTTCATTGTCGTTAAAATTTTAACAAAAAGAAATACAGTAATTTTTTTTTCGATTAATATTTAAATTAATCGAAACCACCATTAAAACATCGTGAAAAGCCTTTGTCAATATTTTAAACAATAAAATAAATCATATCTCTTCATTATTCTGCCCAATTTTGATTTGAAGATATGAGAATATCTTCAAATCAAAATTGGGCAGAAGGGCTTTGTTACGTTTTTCGAAAACATTTCTTTTAGGTATCTGCAAAGAAAATAATGTGATGGAATTAGATCATACAATTAGGGTAGACAACTTCAAATTATTCGTTGATGTTCATTTCTTCTCCTATACAAATGTTTATTCGGCGATAAAGCTCACTTTTGGTTAAATTGGTTATTTGGACAGATTCACACCACCTGAATCCGTTACCCGCCTCTTGCTTACTAGTCGAATACCCTAACCGCTCGGCCACCGACGCTCCATGGTACAGATAATTCTCACTAATGGTATAAAAATAGTAAGTAGATACCTAGGTTAAATACCTAGGTACTTACTTACGCAGTTATACTTTTTTTCTTTTCTCATTTTTATAGTCGTGTAGATACCTATTAGATTTGTAATTCTTTCGCTGTTCTGATGTCAATGTATTATGCCATGTCTGAGAGAATTGTGTATAATAGGTAACATATTCCCAATATTAATATTCAATCTCTTCGGATTTAATGAACTCACGTGTATCGCACTAAGCGACTAATTTCTTATTTCTGTTTTTGAGATGTTATGTGCTAATTATCTGGTGTATTATATTATGGTCAAGGTTTTGAGTTACGTTCCTACATTACTTGAACTCTAACAGATGGTCTTACGGTGAGGGAAACATCGTGATGAAACTTGCACATTCAAGCTAGTTTTTAACTTACCAGATTAGATCATGATTACACATTTGAGGTCTGGTCATGGTTACACATGGTTAGGACTTTTAGTCCTAAGTACAATTGGGGAAGCGACAGAAACAGACGACAACACTGTAAAAAACAATGAAATAATGTAACTACCTATTGGTAGTTACATTATTTCATTACAGGTAATCACATACCTATTTGAAAAATGGTAGGTGCAGCTTACAAAATTAGGTAGGTAAAGGACCACCTTGTTTATTCTATCCGTATCCCTTGATCTAGAAACATAAAAGCCTACTTCATCAAAGATTTACTGAACTCCTATTATACCCAACTAGAAAATTTAAGTATTTGTCAATGCAGCAACGTAAGCCATAACAATGTGCCAAGGACGAAGGAAAATGCAGAAAGGGAACTACCACATGATCGCTTTAGCAGGGCTAAAGCCACGACTATTAGGATTTCAACGTAAACAGTGCACAAAGGCTTTTAAGTCTTGAATACAAAAGGATTTCTTCCTATTGCTACAAAGTACAACAACACAGAGACAATAATTATAATTATAATAAAGTATTTATTTTCTTTATTTATTTTATTGGCCGTGTGGTGTCCGGCAGAGTAGAATAGCACCAACCCCTTACACCCATGGGTGTCGTACAAGGCGACTAATGTTTTCGAGGCAAAAGATCAAGAGTCTCCGTAGTCTGGAAAATGGGCAGCAGCATTTTCCATTGCTATATTTAAACACTGCGATCTCCAACCCGCCTGCCAAGCGTGGAGATTATGGCAATAACCTCCTCTTTCGTGGGAGAGGCCCTAAATCCTGCAGTGGACTGTTACGGGCTGTGGTGATGATTTATTTTCTCACAATCGCATCATTAAACATTTATTTTTCATGCCTTGGTTACAAAATTAAATATGCGAGTGAGAGACAGGAGCCCAAACTAGATAATCCTGTGTGAAGGGTCTCCTGGCCTTTCCTCTCAGATCCATTCTATTTTGACGGCAAAGAAGTATTTAGCTAAAACGTAAAAATATTAAAAGGTACTAAAAAAAACTAAAATCTACTGTACCAACTATTTGACTGACTGGACTGACGTGATTGTGTGTGTATGTGTGAGTGAGCACAATATAGCGCCAGTGGAGTTTTCTTTGTGCACGAAATTGAAAACACCAGGTTTATTGCTAGTCGTAAAGCCAAGAAAGGCACGATATAATAGCAGAAGTGCAGATTCAGAATAAATTTTTTGCGGGGTTATTGTAACCTTCCACCTTACTGTAAAATATGCAAAAAAAAATTCTACAATTCGCGTAACGATCGTAATTTTTTTAGATTTATCTAGAAGGGGTTTAATCTCTTTTCAAAGAAAGCCGCCGAGCATAACGGTAAAATAAAATATACACAAATTTTTACCAAAATATAACAAGAACAACTGGAATAAAAATATAAATTGATGCGATTGATTAGAGTAGTTTCCTACATTGAAAGAGAGACATCGCAGATAAGATTGAAGAGGTTCGCTTGTGTTGCTTTGAGCACGTGCTGCGCCACGTGCTGCAGGGCTACCTGAATCTACCAGTATCATAAAAGTGTCCCGCGGGAGGCTCAAGAAGCAAGGAATGGACATTGCTGAGTCGGAGAGAGTGATTGGGTAGCGTGGAGGACTAGGTATAAGCAGCAAAGTGGGCCCGTGGCACAAATCGCGATTGACCTCTAGGATGATGATGATATAATAATATGTAGGTCTACTTATATGATTGCTTGTAATTTAAAGATAAAAAATACTAAAAATACAAGCATCAGTGGCCAATGACTTTTCATAGTAAGTAGTTACATACGTTGTAATCTGGACAACTAATTAAACTCTGATTAAGACTGCTACTCAGCAGCATCATAAAATAGGTATTTCATTAATTAGACAAAAAACCTTAAAATTATTTTTTCTAACAAATTAATCCAACAATAAATTGTAACTTAATTGTAACAATTACAACAGACTGTATCACGACAACTTGACAATGAATTAGTCTAAAATTAATTATTGACATTAATGACATGACACTTGAGAAGCGAGTGACGGTGTGTCACTGTCACTGACAATCTCACTTCGAATTATTGTCAAATTACAATAAAATTTAATATATGCTGTCAACTGGCGTGCAATTCTAATGCAATTTAAAAGAGTTTGCAATGTTTAGGATATTTTCTAGACCATGCAACTACATACAGGCTGCTCCTGAGTGGTTTTATAATCGTTGATTTTTCGGTAAATACTGCACTGATTGTCATGATAATTTGCAGTTTTGTTTTAAAACCCCACTCAACTAGTAGTATTCGGCTTTGTCTAGAGCGTAAGGACACCCTACATATGTAACCTTACTTACGTAACTACAACGTTTTTTTAGAGTCAAAAACAAGCATTGAAAGTCGTAGTTATGCAAAAAATTTCGTTCCTTGATAAACAGTTGACGAAATAGTATAGCTAGCAAACACAACACTGGTCTGTCAAAATCGCTACAATGGTTGCGAAAATCCGAAAATAGTATGAGACGCTGCAAAGACTGACGAAATATTTGCGAATCACGCAACCATGTGACGCGGATAATGGGATTGCGATCGACTGGGGCAACCCGGTGGACATTGGATTGCGAGCGGCCACGGGAACCCTTCCATTGCCTATATGGGCGACAGGTTGGTTTGCTGTGTAGTGTCCGGCAGAGTAGAATGCTACTCATTAGGACATGTTACAGGTATCGGCCATAAATAATGCACATCGGCTAGTTTCGGCTTCGTATTTACTCACACGCGTGTGACAGAGACAACGCTCTATGAAGCCGAGCTAGCCGATGTGCATTACTTAAGGCCGATAACTGTATGTTATTTTGACACGTGTTTCAAAATGGCGTCTTTGTTCCAGTTTTGGCCACCGGATCAGATAAGTTTGTGGCACTCTAATGTAAAATAAAATATTATATAAATCATAATTTGAAACGCTAATGTCTACTTGAACTCTCTTGTTACAGATAACTTAAAATTAACTTAAGTTATTTTAATTATTTTATTTTACTTTATTCAGAACACCAACAGCAAATTACAAGTAATACTTACAAACATATATAACAGCAAGGCCATTAAGAGGTGCTCGCAGATAGTTATTTAAATGATACGGGATGCTAGAAGTAGGATTACAGTTTGTACAGAATTACATAAATTATCGTTAGAAGTCTGAATTACTCTTAGTGTAAAATTAGTTCATTAATTTGATGTTGCGTCTTCGGAAGAATGAAAGAACTTTTCTGCATACACTCGCTTTACTGATACCAGCTTTGTGTTAAATAAATCCATCTCAATGTGCAAATTATGTAGGATGTTAAAAGGTCTCACGACCCGCGAGAAAAATGACCCTCGCCGATACTTCGCATTAGCTTGCACATTAGTTAATGATTGAAAGTGTCTGATACTAAGTCTGTTTGGTACGAAAATATTAATTTTCTCAAGCAAAGCTGAACAATTGATAGCTCCGTTCGCGATTTTCAGTAGATAAATAATATCAGCCACTTCCCTTCGGATTTCAAGAGGCAAGAAATGAAATTTCCTGCAGCGGTTCTCATACCCATGAATAATCTGTCGGCTTTTAAATTGTAAGTATCTCAAGAACTTTTTCTGCACTGATTCAATACGATTAATGTATACTATATAGTGTGGGTTCCATACCATAGAAGCGTACTCAAGAATACTTCGCACATAGGTACAATAGTACTTTGATAGCTTTAATGTTATTAAACTTAGAGGTAGATCTTTTAATGAAACCTAGGGACTTCGATGCCTTTCTTACCACGGTGTCAACATGGGAATCGTATAATAGTTTTGAGTCTTGTGTTATCCCAAGATCTCGAATGAGCCCGACTTTTGATAGGGGTTTGTTGCTAATTAAATAATTATATGTGATGGGATTCGGTTTCCGTGTGAATGTCATCGTAAAAAACTTTTGTATGTTTAAGTCCAACTTATTTCTGACGCAATACTGTTCTAGATTGTCTAAGTCGCTCTGTAGTCCAAAGCAATCAGACAAATCTTTGACGACTGCAAATAATTTTGTATCAGCGTACAGTAAGAAATTGGAGAACTTAAAGCAATTACCTATGTCGTTGATAAAAATGACAAATAACAGCGGACCGAGCAATGATCCTTGAGGAACGCCGGATGGAATTGGCATCCATGTAGATGTATAGCCACTCACCGTCACCGCTTGGGACCTTTTTTCCACATAAGAGCAGAACCATCTAAATAGGTTGCCATGGATACCAGCATTGCGTAGCTTCGTGAGAAGCAGAGTATGATCGATGCGGTCAAAAGCCTTACTGAAATCGGTGAAGACCGAGTCAACCTGTCCCCCTCCATCCATGTTCGACGTCACGAAATCATTAAACATCAGTAAATTAGAAGTAGTAGATCTACGAGCCAGGAATCCATGTTGTTCTGGTGTAAAATACAACTGCAATGAGGCATAGACTTGTCTATAAACAATTCGCTCAAATATTTTAGAATATATACATAATTTGGAAATCGGTCGGTATTTTTTTATATTACTTCTATCCCCACTTTTGTGTATGGGTGTTACAAATGCCGATTTCCAAATGTTAGGAACTATGCCTTCGTGGAGAGACCTTTTAAATAATATTGTTAAAGGTAACGTCAACTCCTGCGCGCACCGACTTATAAAAACTGGAGGCAAGCCATCGGGGCCCGCTCCTTTGTTTACGTTGATGGTTTTTAACAATTTTAAGACCTCGTCGGGGTTAATTTCTATGTCACTGACAAAAAAAATTTGGATATCTGTCAAAAATGAATAGGTATCTACCTATAGAGGTACAAAAGGAAAGGTCAACGAGCTAGTGAATCAGCTGGTACCGAGTAAAAATACGTTAAATATCTACTACCTAATACTACCTACCAGTAGATCAGTAAAGCAGATTTTGCACGTTTACTGCTAAGTAGATCCTACAAATGCACGAGACAATAGCAGAGCCGGTCCCTTTCTAGATGCTACGTTGTTTAATTGTAAGTCTGTAGCATTTATTGCCGGGTTTACTGTGAATATGCAAATTACAATATTTTTACAAGTCATCTTGATAAATTTTTAGGGGTCCCTTATAGTTTCGCCATGTCTTTTTGTGTAGATACCTGGAAAGGGTTTGGTTTAGACTCTTTAACACATAATAACAGAGAAATACCAGAAGAAAGGAAATAACAGGTAAAGATTTGCATCATCATCACAGCCTATAACAGTCCACTACAGGACTTTGGGCCTCTCCCGCAAAAGGGGAGGTTATTGCCATAATCTCCACGCTTGGCAGGCGGGTTGGAGATCGCAGCGTTGCAAACATAACAATGAAAAACGCTGCTGCCCATTTTCCAGTTTATGGAGACTAGATATTTTGCCTCTAAACGTTAGTCGCCTTGTACGACACCCACGAGTGTAAGGGGTTGGTGCTATTCTACTCTACCGGTCACCCCACGGCTAAGATTTGCATATAAATTTTAAATCCCGTGCAACTTTATTTTAACTAAAATTTTACAAACCAGAAGCGCACAATCACACCTATAATATTTCGCTGGCTTCGATAGCGTAATATTGTAAATATGATTAAACTACGTATACCTATTTTACTAACAAGCGATCCCCGCAAGTCTCTTGCTTATATTATCATACATAGGTAATAGGAATTTGGTTAGATCTGTTCGTCGACATAGGGCATGTCAATAATACACCTTTTTCCTTGGTACTTAATCAGGATATTTGCGGACGAAATCAGCCCGCTACAGGCTACAAGTCTGCCACGTCAGTCAGTCAGTAAAGTCAATATAAATTTTAAAATTTGACGTATCTAATATGTACCTACCCTAGAACTATTCGTTCGTATTTCCGGATTGCAATGTGTAAACATGATCCAATCTGGTCAGGTTCCCCTGGTAGCAGGATCGCGGAGATCAGATGGCAGTCGCCCCACTGTAATTGTCTGATATGTCAAATCCTGGATCATGGTCAAGGCGGACTCCGGGCTCTCGTGCGCGAGAGCACAATCGGGACATTGTCGCCAAGAGGTTTTTTTGCTAATAATTCACCGAATGTTGTGCTTGATCGTCTCTGGTTTATAGGTGTTGAAAAGTGAATTGACATATGTAAAGAAAATCATTGCAATTTAAGTAGAGTTTTTGGATACGATAGTTTAAAATTAACACTTCCGCAATGCTTCACTTTGCAATTATTTTTTACCCTTTGCGCACCATTGTCATGTACAGGGGCCCCTTAACAATGCAAACAACCCTTTCTACGCTACAATTCCCGCGACTTTGAGACTAAATATTTTAAAGAAAATCTGACAAACCACAAGCACACAATTACACCTATAATATTTAGCTGGCTTCGATAGCGTATTATTGTAAATAAGTCTCTTGCTTATATTATCATACTTAGGTATTGTCATAGGTATTTGTTTAGATCTGTTCGTCGACATAGGGCATGTCAATAATAGACCTTTTACCTTGGTACTTAATCAGGATATTTGCGGACGAAATTATCCCGCTACAGGCTACAGGTCTGCCACGTCAGTCTGTCAGTTAAATCAAAATATAAAATTTTAAAATTTGACGCAACTAATATGTAGGTACGGAAATTCGAACGAATGAACCTAGGGTAGGTACCTACCCTAGGTTCATTCGTTCGAATTTCCGAATTGCCTCACAACTTAGTTAGTACCCCCAACTACAAGGGATGCTAATGAGTAACTTAAATCCAAGCCATTCGCGTGTTAACGTGGTACGATTTTCATAGCATTTTTATGTAACGTTTGTGCAATTGGCTATTAGAAAATTTGTTCAATTGTGCGCGAAATAGATTTCTAAATGTTAATAATGTAAAACAAAGCAATGAAAAAAAAAATAATGAAATCACAAAACAACGCCATTCAAGCGGCGATTTGTGCTTTTTTCGATTTAACTGCTTTTGTAACGAAACCCAACTTGCGCACCATTGAATTGATTATAATTGATTACAATCACTAAACACTCAAATAAATTGAAGATTATCGAGAGAAATTTAGTATGGACGTTGAATCAACTTAGTAGTAAGAATAACATATGAAAGTAAGTTCCACACCGCGTCTGTCTGCCTGTTCGCGATAAACTCAAAAACTACTGAACGGATTTTCATGCGGTTTTCACCAATAGACAAAGTGGAATCACTTTGTCTAATAAGGAAGATTTAGGTTAGGATTACCCCTTCAGAATACTTGCGCGAATAACGTAAAATCAGTAAATGGACTATACGATGTAGACATTTTTGACATCTGGTTTAAAATAAAATTAACTTCGCAAACAATTAATTAATGAGCGAGCTCTATTACTTACATTTTGGCTATAAATTTTCACGATTAACTTAAAAACTATCAAATTTAAAAATCGTGTGGGCCAAAACGATTATATTATGAGCCAGGTCCATCTGACCCGTTGAGCAATGAACAGTGTAAGGAGTTTCTTAAATCATATGATCTCACCAATAGTGTTAAAAATGTTGTACATGAGATCAAGATTTTTCTCATTTTTGCTATAGGTATATTTTTGCACAATTTCAATGAAGTAATAAGTGAGTGCGCGTGAGGGGCTCTAAGCTGTTGTTTTTTATTAAAAATGTTAATTATCTTTAAGCGAAAGGGGAATGAAAACGGATTGTATCACTTGATTTCATTTGCATCTTTGGCGGAGGGGGACCCCGACCCTCGTCTGAAAATCACTAAAGAATATTTTTTTTCCGGGAAATAGGGTTTAACTGAAATTGAGGATAACAGTCCTCTGAGAATTTAAGCCTTCCCCACATTAGTGGAGGGTTCGGTCTTAAACTCCACTCTCTACTGTCTTTGTTTTATTTATGTTTCATTTATTACACTAGGGTATTTTATTTGTTTTACTCGATACAAAAATATGTGTGTAGTTACTGAAAAATCTCATAGCAGATAGGTACGATTACCTATGCGACACTGAAACATGACTGACAGGCATGACATGAGAAAGCAAACTTGTAAAGACAAATATGCTACATTAATTAGAGTTTGCTACATTAATATGCTACAGTAATTTGAATTAGATTACTTTGCTATTAGTTAGGTGGTGGTGCACTGGCTTATATTCTTAATTTATTACTTAAATCATTATATAATGACTACTTGGGTAATTAGGTAAGCACCTACTTATTATTCATAATTATCGTCAATGTAAGAGCCTCGCAAGTGCGAGGAAGATATTAAAATTCAGAATCTGTACTTACCTAAATTGCTAAATAAGACAGGGCTAGTCAACACCAAGCTAGGTTCCCGTCGGTACCCGGAGAATACATTTAAAATGAAACTGTAAATCTTTTCGGGGCTACCTACTTACTCTACGGAGCCTAAAATTGCGCGCTAACATATAGTAAGGTACAGTGGGTGATTAACACCCAGTGTTTAATAGCACCCAGTATTCTGAAAACTCATTTACATTAAAATTAAACGTATATGGTTTACCCTCTCACACCAATATTAAGTGACAACTAATCTGATTTTAAAACTCCTAATTGACTGCTTAGGAATATCTGAGGACACCAACTTAAGAGTCGTCATAGTTTATTGTAATACGTATGTTAGCTCCGAACTTAACCTCCCGCTTTCACGTATATAAACGTAACTCATGAGCACCAACCTTATGTGACAACTAATCTGATTTTGTAACTCCTAGTGTAATATTTATGTTAATTCCGAACTTAACATCCCACTTTCACATAAATGGGTAAACTCGAAACATCCTACGAGTATATTCAAGTAAAATTAGATACCTACTTATACTACATACATTCATATTAACATAAAAAAGGTTTTTCATTTCACAAAACGCTTTGTATGACGTCCGCTTATTATGACTTGTTTGTCAATCCCTTTCGATGTCATTACAAACGGACTGTACTGTATAATAGGGATCACTTCGCGTAGATATCAGTTGCCCGTTTTTCCTCGCAGGGTTGAATTTGGATTATAAGTCGAAACTCGTGCGTGTTTAATAATTCACTCAACATATTACAAATATCTACATCAAAATTCCCAAATGTTTTATCTTCGCCTTATTTCGTCACGATTTCGATTTCGACGCCCTGCACGTGGAAAATCTCCAAGAATAGGCAGGTACAACCCGCCTCTCATTGTTCCTAAACAGTAATACATTTTTGTTATTATTTAAAAAACCTTATCGGAAGGTCGGTTAGGTCGTTAGGAACAAAGGGCTGGGTAACGACGGCATGTATATAACCCCCGGCGGCGAGGGACGCTTCGCATTTCGCTCAAGGCTTGGACCGAGTATCCAGTGTTCAAAGAGCTTTAGACTCCGTTCGCTTCACATACGCAAGTTTCACACAGCTCGTACTTAAATCGATCAAACTCGTAACAAGATGGGTAGTCGCAGAATCTTCGAAGAAAATTCACACAGTAAGTTGAACTTTTTTAATAATATTTATGGACTTAAAATAAATTTTCAATTGTTTAATTTTAATTGGCTTTAATGTAGTTTCCTACATTTCTGACAATTAGGTTTTACTATGTCGTATTATGTACTCAGTGATGATGTTGTGCGTGCATACTTTTTCTTGATTCGTCGTAGGATTATTACAGTATGTAAACTTTTTCAGGCGATGATTATATTTATATTGATGAAGATTACGAGATTGGTGAGTCATCCGCCACAGAAGACGCCAGCGAAACCTCCGACTCGAAGGACCCAGTCGAAGACGATATACAGGCTGAGATCAGGGAATTAAATCTGGAAATTGAGATTTTTACGAAAAAAGTGGCCAAGAGACGAGCGCATGTGCGATACCTCCAAAAACAGCTACGAGCACAACGACGGTCGTTAGTAGAGAATGCCGACTCTGTAAGTTATTAACCTCTTTTACTAAGTCCGTGCTTGTAATGCGACCTAGCTTTACTTCACTTTCATTCAAACATCGATTCTGTGAATCGGTAGGTAATGAGATTAATTATTATGATCAGGTTCTACTCGGGCCCGGCGGGACTCGAGTGCCGGCCAGCGTCGTGGACCGGGTGCTCTCACAGACCTACACCAGGGCCACGCGGGCCTTACTCGTCGCGGTGTTCGGGAACAGGTGAGATACGTTTATTACTGTAATAGAATAGAAAAATTCAAGGACTAAGGATTGAAAGAAGGGACATGACGGTAATTTGTTACGCCAAGTTATAAATAAGTTAACAAATAACACCGTTTTTGACTGTGTATTTAGTGTTACTCTTTGCTGCAAGCTGTTAAGCTTTATTTTCTATAGGTAAAAGATTAAAAGTCTTTGCGTCGCATGTTGAAGTCTTTGCGTTGCATAAATGACGAACTAAAGTCCTTTAATCTTTATTTTAAAATTTTGGACACTATCTATATTTCGGGCTGAAAATGAACACACCTTTAAAATAAGGGACGTCTGGCAACTCTAACCCCCAAAGACCAGAAAATAGACAGCAGCGCTTTTCTTTGTGTATTTTCGACACTGTGATCTTCAATTCGCCTGCCATTCCTGAAGATTATGTTAATATCCTCGTTCAGCAGTGAACTGTTACTGGGTGTTGAAGGACTTCAGAACGTACAGAATAAAATATATATTAGCTTGTGACATAATACTTATAGTCGCAGCAGCTAAATATACCTAATTTCATATGATTACCTAATACGTTATCGTAACATGTAACATATAACACACCGACATTCTTCCAGAGTACTAGCAGAGAGCAGCCTGACAGGCAACAGGAGCAACGCTCACCCGAATACAGCGGCGAAAAGGCGGTTAGACCCGGACAAGGTGGCCGATATTGTCCATTATGTAAAAGTACACTTTACGGTAGAAAAGACTTTAATTCAGTAAGTATGAAATTAAATTACTAAGTATATTAAAAAAATTGAAAAAGCTTGTGGGTTTGTGTGTGAGGTATCTATTTAATTAATCTTCAAAACTAATAACCTGATTTTGAAAATTCTTTTACTAATGGGAAGCTTCATTATTTCCGAGAGTCACAGAATATTTTTCAAAACGTAAAAATGGTAGAGTTGATTGTTTACCGAACTGCCCGTGGGTGCAGGACGCGGGAGACCGCTAGCTTTAGGTATATAAAAAACAGTCCTCATTGGCAATTTGTTAAGCATGTTAAGAAAGGTGAGAATATCTACTGCCTGAATTACCGATGACTCATGCATGCTTGTTTCATTCCAGCCATTGCATAACTACGAAGTGCGCCGACGAGGCGAAGGCGGTGCGCAAGAACGCCCACAGGAGGAGCAGCCCGGAACGCTGAACCCCTGCACCGAATTCTATATTCGTTTTTTGAAATAATAAATATTAAATAAGTAAATAAATATTTTAATTAAGTTACTAGTACCCACTTATCATAATGTCTAAAAAGTAAAGCGCTTTGGAATATTAAAAGACTAATTGGAATCAACATGTAAGCAACCTTATGATCATCATCATCCGAGCGGTCAATCCCGGCTACTGCCAGGGTCCGTTTTCCTGCTTTGCTTTCTCCACTGTGCCCGATCATCGACATCCTCAGTCATAAGCCGTTGGCTCTCGTGTTTGAATCGGCTATGTCAATTGTGTTGTCCACGGGGCTTCTTTTTTGTTACCGGCAGATCCAGGTACCTACCTATTTCCCACGTATCCCTAGATCAAGCCAACGCAGACGAGCCTCCTCGATCTTATCTGCGATATCCCTCATGCCAAGGCTGCCACGGATGTATCGTTATGTACTCCATCGAGTCGCGTAACTCCGCGCATCCACCACACCATATTTATTACGTTGGCGTGGAGTTCGCGATCGGTTTTCGTCAGCGTTGGCCATGTCGCGCAGCAATAGAGCATCACCGGTATAATTATACTCTTGTATATAAACTTTTTAAGCTTTACAGGGATTTTAAGGACACAGATGACTGCCGTGAGTTCCCGCCATTAGGACCAAGCCGCAGTGACTCGGGATTTGACATAGGGGCCGATATCGCCGGATTCGTGCATTACGGATCCGAGGTATTTGGATTTATCTGTTCTATTGACAGCTTCGTTACCTATACTCTATTTAGGCGTTACTCAGCTTTAAACCACGGTTTTCAAGCACACCCTTCCACGGGTTTACTCTGGTCAGTACAATGTCGGCCGCGTACTTCATAAGCCAAGGAGGCAGGTCTTGAATTTCCGCTGAGAGTGCATCGAGCAGAATGCAAAACAAGTAAGGACTCAGCGCAGAACCCTGGTAAACACCTACAGGAATCACATTTATATAGGAAAATAAACGAGATTTAGAACAGTACTAGGTGCTGATTATTAAAGATCGAATGGCAATAATACACGGTTCACGTTTGCTTTTTGATTAGGATGAAGGACAAACCAATCGCAGCAAGGGAGCTCCATTGCAGTTGGTAGATATTGATTTGCGATCCTTTGCCTCATCTAAATTGAAAGGCAAAAGATAACCGTGTAATATCGCCATAAGTGCTGACTTTATTAAAATATTGCTGCATCTACTAGACTTACCGCATCCGCACCGTATCGTACTAGCTCTGCTAACGGTAGCTGTTGCCCACATAATAAAAGGGTTGCCGTGGCCGCTCCTAGACGGTCCAGCGACCATCGGTACCCCAGTCGATCGCAATCCCATTGTCGACTATTGTTGTGTTTCGTTAACTGCCTACCTCCGAGTATCTATCTACATGTTATACAATCATCCAAAGCTTGTTTTCAACTCTAAATTTGGTAATGCTTATGTTTCTCGGAAGGGTTTTCTATGTGTGTTTGTGGATTCGTATTATAGGGTGAAACAGCCGCAGCAAGCTATACACCATCAAGATGCGATTTGAGAAGCTTCATGATCATTTGTGAAACTGATCATGCAGCTTCTCTTGTTACAGGACTGTTATTGGTCGCGGGCGTTGCGCAAACCACGCCCACCGGCAATATGTACCGCGACATGTCAATGTGGCGGTACATAGTACTAACTGTTATTGCCTCGGGGGTGCCCAGAGCATGCTCTGCGGAGCACTGGGGCGTCGTGTAGAGCAGGGGCGTGAGGCGCTCTCATTTTTTCGTCTCAAAAAACTAATCTAACATGTTCATGTGTACAAAATAAAGATGACATTAAAAAGTTTGCTTTGATATAAGAACATTCTCATGCTCAAGCTTAACCAGAATTCACATCTTAAGAAAAGAGTCTCATTGAACTCTCTTGCTACAGAAAACTTAAAATTAACATCGCTTGCTTTTAATTTGGTAGAATTTTGAATATCGGTCAAAAGTGAAAACCTATAAAAGCGCAAAAAGTAAGGTTATCTAGTTAGCGGGTCACCTGGCTGCCGAGTACAAATACGTTAAATATTTACTAGTGCTCATACGACAGTTTTCAACACACATAAAATATTTTTACCTCAAGCCAAAATCATTAGATATCTACAGGTTAACGCCAAGATGGCCACCGCTTTGTGCGTCTGTCTGTGGCATCGTTACATCCATAGGCTGTGGTGATTGCTTACCATCAGGCAGGGCGTAAGCATGTTTGCCACCTGTGTGGCAAAATCGTAACTTCCGATCGAATACACCGAGTGTTTATCTATAGTAGGTAATTATATGGACAAGTATTTTTTGCTGCGACGAACTATAACGCGGAAAGGGTTCCTATTGAACCACACGGAGACAACGTACCGCCAGAGAAGTATCTTTTATGCACCGCACTGAGAACAATAGTAGATTGAAAGTAGATTTGGCACTTTTACTGCTAAGAAAATTCTACAAAGGCACGAGACAATAGCAGATGCGGTCCTATTCTAGATGCTTCGTTGTTTTTTGCAAGTCTGTAGCATTTATTGCTTGGTTTACTGTGAATATGCAAATTACAATATTTTTAAAAGTCGTCTTGATACATTTATGGGGTTCCCTTATAGTTTCGCCATTTCTGTCTGTCCACAGCTTATCTATCTCAATAACGAATAGTACTAGAAAACTGAACTTTTGATAGTAATCACGCGGACCAACTTGTAAAAAGAAATCTTTGAAAAGTAAGTACCTACCGTTAGGTATCTACATGTATAGCGGGTGGTAAAATTTTAGTTTACCTATCTGAAGGGTACCTATCTGAAGAACGTTTTTGGTATAAATGTTCCGGTTTCGATATATTTTGCTTCAAATTGGATTTTTTGTCAGAAACACGTAACGGTTACTACGGAACCCTAGACTTCAAATGGCACGACACGTCTTGGTCGTGCCGCTGCAAGCGGCACGTGGCTATTTGTTTAGGTACCTGGAAAGGGTTTAGTTTAGACCCTTTTCAAACAAACAGGGAAAACCAGACAAAAGGAAATAACAGGCAAAGATTTGCATACAAATTTTGAATCGTGTGCAATGTTGAAACTAAATATTTTAAACAAAATCTGACAAACCACAAGCGCACAATGACGTCAATAGTTTGTTGGCTTTGATAGCGTAATATCGTAAATATGATCAAACTACGTTTGTATGGAGCGCGCTCGGTAAAAACGTATACTTATTTCACTATACTGCAATTCGCGTTATTTATATGCAAAAGCCAAGGTTCGTCAAGCTACATATGGCTATAGATACATATTCAATATTTTTATTTGTTACACGGAGACAATATAACGCCGGTGGATTATTTACTTATATTTCTTTGTACACGATAGGCATTGGAAAATATCAGGTGGTAGTACCTATTGCAGATTTTGTTCATTTATGCGTAGAGCCTGCAAAAGCATTAGACAATAGCAGAAATTAATGCATGTCTCTGGAATGTTTTGCCGTGTTATTTTTGTTTAGTTACCTGAAAAGGGTTTAGCGTGTATGTGGAAAAATAACACAGTTTGATAAACGAACACAATGGTTCAAAGGTTATGTTGGCAAACATTTGTCTGTAAAACTGAATGCGATTAATTGTTTAATTGTTTAATGTTGATGTCTTGACGGGCGCAGAGACGGCCCAACCTCGATATCCTATTTTTATACACTTTTCGTAACAATTGCAGCCGTATTTAGCTAATAACTCACCAGGAGCTTCAGTGAACTAGTGATTAAAGTATCCGACTTATAAGCGAGAGGTCCCGGGATCCGATCCCACTGTGGCCTTGTGCCAATGACTCTTTTCTGTGTTATGTGAGTACAGTTGAATGCTAACCGATGTTGTTACGGTGAGGGAAAATATCGTGATAAAACCTGCTCATTCGGGCGACTGAATGTGTAACCATGATCCAATCTGGTCAGGTGTTCCTGGTAGCAGGGTCGCGGTGGTCAGATGGCAGTCGCTCCACTGTAATTATTCTGATCTGCCAAATCCTGAATCATGGTCAAAGCGGAGCCCGGGCCCTCGTACGTGAGAGCACAACGAAGACATTAACGACAATATGTTTTTTTTTGTTAATAATTCACCGAACGTTGTGTTCGATCGTCTCTGGATTGTCGGTGTTGAAAAGTGAATTGACATATCTGCAAAAAATGGAGTTAGATCATACAATCTAGGTAGCCAACTTAAAATTTTTCGTTGATGTTTATTTCTTTAATCATACAAAATCATTGCGATTTAAATAGAGATTTTAGTTACGATAGTTTAAATTAACATTTCCGCAATGACTCACTTTGCATTTCTTTTTACACTTTGCGCACCATTGTCCTGTACATGGGCCCCTTAACAATACATACAACTCTTTCTACGTCACAACTCCCGCGCCCCTGTCCACGTCTCTTCTTAGCCCCGCCCACTGCCAGTCCCATAAACCATACTGCGCCGGACCGGGAAATCCATTCCTGTTTTACACACGAGAGTTTTTCTCGTACGAGTCATCTCCGCATCCCAATCAAAAATGGAATCGCCATCAGACCTTACGAAGAAATACGAGATAGTGATGCCAGCGAATTTATCCAACAATGCTTGGTATCCGCACGGTCTGCCGATATTTACGCCGCAAACCCCGCTCCGTCCTCGATTACCGATGGCCTCACCGTGGTCGGTATCTTTATTGTCGGGTCATAGTTTGGGTCGGTATATGCCGTACCCTATGCTGTACCCGCCGTTTCCATATTTCCCACAGCCGCATCCGGCTACGCCACCGTACGGGCTGCCGCAACACACGCAGCAAGGTCCGTTCCATCGTCCGTCACCGATGGCCGGGTCATAGAGTGGCTCCTTATATGCCGTAACCAATCCTGCCCCAACCGGTATCGCTATTACTACAGCCGCAGCTAGCTACGCCACCGGAGTCGCCGGAGCAATACAAAGCTGGCAACGACCCGGAATATAAAATATTCGAAGAAACCGCGATGGCTGCGATCCGGGCGCGGAATGGAGGCGACGTGGTTGCACGCAATCCGCGAATGTGCCGCGTAGTGAGTTCCACTCGCAAGGAGGATGAGGCCCATAGACGGCAGCGGGACAAGAATAATAAGGCAGCTAAAGCAAGCTGGAGCAGGAGGAAGGAGCGAGAAATTAAACTCGTGCTCATGGCGCAGTTCCTCAAGCAGAAAATCGGGAGGCTTGAGGTTGAACTGCGCCAGATGACATGCGTCAGTTGCCACCAGCAGCTGTAGTAATAGGATAATTATGTTGTGAATAGTGAATGTTTTATTTATAAGAATTTTTAATTTAGTAGGTAGTTACTTAGTTATTGCTCAAAGCAGAAATAAATTATTAATTTCTGTTAACACAAATTAAGATATATCAAAGCAGGTCTTATCATCCAATGAGTAAGTAGATAAAATTGATTTTTTTTATTAAAATTTTATAAATTATCTTTAATTTATAGTTTAATTTATATGTTTTAATTGTTTGATATTGCATAAATAGACAGCGATAAGCCCTCGTGACACAATGACATGAGAGAAGTGATAGTTGGGTGCGAGAGCCAATTGTTTACGACGTGAGGATGCCCAAGTCCGGGCGAAGTGGAGAAGAAAAAGTAGGAAATCAGACCCTGGCAGAAGCCGGGCCTGACTGCTCGGATGATGATGAATGCGTAAATATACTAATATACATGTTACTTAATAAATTTGATGTTTAAAAGTTGAAATGTAGGTGTATGCTTCATACTAACATAAAACACTCGTATAAATCCTACTCATTCATTTATTTTTATATTTGAAACTATAGGAGATTAAGAGCTTTTTATATAATTAACTAAGAGCAATTAAATTGTATATATTGTGTACATAAAGTTTCCTAGATTTAGCCACTGTGATATTCCAAATAAATACATTTATACAGAAATATACATGTGTTTATTATTCTTAAATGGTTAGTTTGGGAGACAATGATTTAGGTATATGCTTCATAAGTAGAAAGGACTATGGCTTTGCCAATGGAGAGCCCTCGCGTATTCGCTGCCAGAGCAACGTATTTTACTGGGACGTTCGGTGGACAACGCTCTAGTGATAAGTACCCCTGCGTTGCGAACATACGGAAACTGCTTACTTTCAGGCAGGCCGTATGCTTGTGGTAATTTTTTTTTATGTTATACTGCAGACAAACAGGCTAGCTAGCCAACTGATGGAAAGCCGCCGCCTTTGGACATCAGTAAGACCATTGGCGCCACCAATGCGTTGCCCGCCTCTAAGGAGACCTTTGCTTAATTTTCACATTACCTACCCATCGGTGTAGGTATATCTAAAGGCGCCGGCAGATAATTCAGGAACCATAGGTAGATAAACAACGAATATTATTTATTTATAATATTCGTTTATTTAGGTGGTGTGTGGTGCCGCCACCTCAAAGAATAGCACCACCCCATCTCTTCCCGTGGGTGTCGTAAGAGGCGACTAAGGGACAAATCCGAAAGGTGGGCAGCAGCATCTTTCTGGGTAGATTTACATCAACTGCACTGCGATCTCCAACCCGCCTGCCAAGCGTGGAGATTATGGCAATGACCTCCCCTTTCGTGGGAGAGGCCCGAAGTCCTGCAGTGGACTGTTATGGGCTGTGATGATGATGATGATGATGTTTATTTAGGTATTTTACCTAGCGATAAATAGGAAATTGGATACCGTAACCACTCGGCCATCGACGCTCTCGAAAAAGTCAAAATAAAGGGCCTAAATCAAATTTACAAAACCACCACCAATTATCTATGTATTATTAAATTCTGCAATACATAGGATATCGGTTAATAATTTACAAATCAATCTTCTACAAAACGCTTTATTTAGACAATTTAGTTTAGGTAGGTGTAGTACCAATGGCCCAAGGGCGGAAAAATTAAAATCTTATAGAGGTGCACCCATTTCATACCAGTCGATAGTGTTCCGTTCCTAGAATAAACATTAATGTTAAAATAAGTACGTTTATTTATCTTCCGACGTTATGCGCACAAAATAGGTAGTATCTCCAAATGTAGCACTATCTGCTTACCATAGCTGCATAGCATAGATTTTGAGATCTGATAGATCTGAGAGATTAAATAATCATCTTGGCGTTAATATCCCGGTTGTGGTCTCGCGGCCCACGGTCCGCCTTGACCATGATCCAGGATTTAGCAGATCAGGTAATTACAGCGCGACTGCCATCTGACCTCCATGACCCTGCTACCAGAACTTGACCAGATTGGATCATGATTACACATTCAGTCGCCTGAATGTGCATCTCATCAAAGTGTGCAATGTTGTCCCTCACCGTAAGAGCATCGGTTAGTATTCAACTAATGTAGATAACTCAGAAAAAGTCATTGGTACATGGCCGCAGCGGGATTCTAACCCGGTACCTCTCGCTTACGAGACGGATACCCTAACCGCTCGGCCACCGACGCTCCATGGTACAGATAATTCTCACTAACGTTATGAAAATAGTAAGTAGGTACCTAGGATATCGCCCTGATGTCAAGTCTCGAATCTCTGCAGCTTGAACCAAATGGCGGGAAGTCACGGCAGTCACCTGTAACCCTAAAATCCCTGTAAAGCTCGAAAACGAAATGAATATACTGCGGTAGATGTGCAAAGTTATGCAACTTGATTGAGTACTTTACGAGTACATCCATGGCAGCCTTGGCATGAGGGATATCGCCAATAAAATCTTTAGTGTTGGGGCTCACGAGTTTGTCTCCGATCTCCCCCATGTTTGACTGAGCTTCTGGTTTTGTCTCTCCTTTACTTTTGCAGTATATGTATGGTTATCTATTCTTGCTATATTACCCACTCAGTCACGTTTATTTCTAGCTTTATTATATTTATATTACTTATTTTGAGTTATCTATCTATTTATCTGTACTGTTATCTCTGGTTCGGCTATAATTGCATTAACGGTTCCCCTAAACGCAATAAATGAATTGAATTGAATTGAATTGAACGGTTCCCCTCCTCCATCTTGTTTAGTAGCTTCTCTTGCACCGCCTTACTTTTTTTTTACCCTTTATCTCCTGGTTGGCTGGCAGAGGTCGGAATAAACGCTAGGATGACGTATAAGATACCTTTTAGATTTGTAGTTATTTCGCTATTCTGATATTAATGTATTATTGTGTGCAACATAGAAAAATAAATAAGTAGTTAGAAAAGCTAAGTAGGCGGTGCAGTCGCGCCACAACTATGCGCAAATGGGCTAATTTCCGTCAAAAGTCGCGAACGCGCCATCAGTCTCTTGCGGAATTTAACGGAGCGCGCATCAAACAAAGCTGTGCCTAGAATGTTAAGAGTATGCCATCTTGCGCAATAGATAATTGCGAGCAAGAAGCTAACAGACTTTTAAAACAAAAGGAGTGATGTCATTTCACCGTTAAGTCTAAAAGCCTTGTATTATCAATATTTTACGAAAAATATTCACCCGCGCTCAAGGACACCTTGCGCCCAATCTAGTGCTGTGCACAAGAGCCGACCTTATCGATAAATTATTTTGTTTATCGATATAATATATTCGTAGAATAGTAGAATTGACATCAAAAAAGGAGAAGATTCTTATTTCGATTAAATGTTCTCTTATTGTAGGTATGTGTGTTCCTTGAAATTTTGGTCAATTGCGGACCGATTTTGATATTAGTTTTTAGTAGGGGCACAGCAGGGGCACGGGAGGGGTAGAGGTATGATGCAGTTACTTTAACACTAAAATAAAATAAATACCTAATTGTAGACAAATTCACACAGCGCCATCTAGCCCTAAACTGAGAAAAGCTTGTATTATGGGTGTTAGATAATTGATATAGTACTTATACACTTTTTATTAAATACATACTTAATAAACATCACCCAGACCCGTTACAGTAATTAAAATTCATCATTTAAATTTCTGCCCGGCCGGGAAACGAACCCGCAACCTCTTGTATGGCAAACTAGCATGTTAACCACTAAACTACTCAGGACGTCACACACTATCGTACTCCTGACATATTCCTGCCATACCCCTACGGTAAATCTACCGTACCCCTTCTCTCTCTATCTCCTCTCCACGTGTCCTTGAACCCCTCCTCACCCCCCTCAATATAACAACATTTTCAATTCATTATTATTAAATAATAAATACCATAATAATAGTTAGAATTTTATCGAAATATTAATATCGACAAGAATTTGATTTTGTCAATCCCTAGCGTAAATATAAATTCAGAGAGGATTTACAGCACACACGCAACGCAATGTGTGTATGTGGTAGTGACCGATTGACTAATCACAGCGCTCCGTTTGACTTTGCGTGTGCGTGCCTAAGCCTGTGCATATTAAGTTGCATGAGTAGTGGTAAAAATAGTGGGGTCGGGAACGGCGGCATCGGTTTCGGTACTAATGGCGAAGATGCCACTTCTATCGTGTTCTGTGGTGTGCAATACCATGTAGTTAATATTAATGTTAAATCTAATCTTTACATGTTCATGTGTACAAAATAAAGATTAAATTAAAAGTTTGCTTGGAAATACGAACATTTTCATGCTCAAACTTTACCAGAATTCACATCTTAAGAAAATAGTCTCATTGAACTCTCATGCTACAGAAAATTTAAAATTAGAAATTTGGTAGAATTTTGAATATCTGTCAAAAATGAATACCTATAAAAGCGCAAAAGGTAAGGTTATCTAGCTAGCGGGTCACCTGGCTGCCGAGTACAAATACGATAAATATCTACTAGTGCTCATACGACAGTTTTCAACACACATAAAATATTTTTACTCCAAGCCAAAATCATTAGAAGCCCTCGTACGCGCTGATCGGTCTGCATGCGTCGCCCCCTACCTGGATGAGCTCGTTTAACTTTCCTTTGTTTTCCGTTAGATTTTTGACTATTGAAAAGAGATTAATTAACGTAATCCTAATTCAATAAATACTTTTTCATTAGAAATCTACAGGTTAACGCTAAGATGGCCACCGCTTTGTGTGTCTGTCTGTGGCATCGTAACGTCCATAGGCTGTGGTGACTGCTTACCATCAGGCAGGGCGTAAGCATGTTTGCCACCTGTGTGGCAAAATCGTAACTTCCGATTGGATACACCAAGTGTTTATCTATAGTAGGTAATTATATGGACAAGCATTATTTGCTGCGACGCACTATAACGCGGAAAGGGTTCCTATTGAACCACACGGAGACAACGTACCGCCAGAGAAGTATCTTTTATGCACCGCACTGAGAACAATAGTAGATTGAAAGTAGATTTTGCACTTTTACTGCTAAAAAAATTAGATATTGTGAAAATAGTCAGTGATAAGCCCCAGTGACACACGAGAGGAGTGATAGTGGTGCTTAAATCTGCCGGTATTAGATAGAGGTCCCGTTGGATGCCCAAGAGCCGGTGGATTGACATAGCCTAGTTGGGTGCGAGGGCCACTTGCTTACTACGTGAGGATACCCAAGACCGGGCGAAGTGGAGAAGAAATAGTAGGAAAGCCGACCCTGGCAGAAGCCGGGACTGACCGCTCGGATGATAAAGATACTATCAAAAAGTCCATGTGTTACTTAATAAATTTGAAGGTTGAAATGTAGGTGTACGCAACTGTGTTTGTATTTTGGGATAGTATTACTAACCCACCACAGTCGTATAAATCTTACGCTTGTTTATTGTATTTATTTGTATACTTTGTGATACTTATATTTAATAAAATTGTATAAATTGTGTACATAAAGAGTCCTAACTCAGATTTAGCCACTATGAATCCCAAATAAATACGTTTATACAAAAACATCCATGTGTTTATTTTTTCTTAAATTGTTAGTTTATTAGACAATGCTTTAGGTATATGCTTCATGAGTTGGAAGGCTTTGGCAATGGAGGGGCCTCGTCTTCTTGCTGTCAGAGCAACGTATTTTACTGGGTCGCTCGTTGGACAACGCTCTAGTGATAACTACCGCAGTATTGCAAACATACGGTAGATATAATCCGCGTCATGAAAGAAGAGACTTGTCAAATGGCAGTAGAGGCGATTTTGCGCAGGTAATCGCCTACTGCGCAAGTCGAACCACGTGACCCGCCAAGTCTCTTCTTACATGACACTAGTTATAACTGCTTACTATCAGGCGGACCGTATGCTTGTGATTTTTTTTTATATTTTATGTAATTAGGCAGACAAACGGGCAAGCTGGCCAACTGATGGAAAGTAGTCACCGCCGCCTATAGACATCAGCAAGACCAGAGGCGCCACCAATGCGTTGACCGCCTCTAAGTAGACCTCTGCTTAATTTTGACATTACCTACCCCATCGGTGTAGGGATGTCTGTAGGCGCCGACAGATAGCTCAGGAACCATAGGTAAACAAAGAACCTTCGTTTATTTAGGTATTTTACGCAACGTAAGGTAGGTATTTTATGTAGGAAATGAGAAAATAGAAAACATTTTTTTACACATGGATGTGGCGTGTGTCTATTCGGGCGGTTTGTGTAGCGATACCGGACTGCAATTTAGAACTACAATTTCCTATTTTTCGAGAAATATAGAAATGAAAGAAAACATACCTAGGTACAAAAAGCTAAGCAAGTACCTAATCATCTAAGTAAGTAACTACCACGTTCTCCGCATATTTGAACAGGCAGTGTCTGAAAATGTAGCCCTATCTGCTTACCATAGCTACATAGCATCGATTTTGAGATATGGCCTAATAATCTGATGTAGCTAATAGATTAAGGCGGACCCTGGTTCCACGCGCGTGAGAGCACAACCGGGAACAGAAATAAAATTATTTTTCTTCCTATTTAAGGGAAGAAAACCCTCGGCAAAGGTGGCGTTTGGCCTCCTGACTGAGGGTCAGGGCGAGAGGGAGAGAGGAATTATCGGATAATTCTGCATCACTAGTACAATGTGTTTTCGCGGGCGATAAGCGAGATAAGGCGCGATAGATACTTCATCTTAGTATTAAGAGAAGGAAAGAAACCAAGCCATACTGCACGGTGAGAGAGAGAGAAGTATATTTCTATACTAAGATGAAAGAGATAGCAGCATGTACTTCGCGCCATTTCTCGCTTGTTTTGTGCGAGAGCACATTTGTGCCAGCCATGCTAGCGTTATCCAGCGAGACCGTTCGCTTGAGCTCCACTTTCACTTTTACTAATCACGCAGCCTCCTCACATAGCCGAAAAATCCTACGCGATACAAAAAAAACATAGAACAGATTCGGAAGCATGGGCTAATTATGACGACAACTAATAAAACTGAAGATTTTACAAGGGATGCTCGGTGCGTCGGTGGCCGAGCGGTTAATGTATCTGACTTGTAAGCGAGAGGTACCGGGTACGAATCGCACAGCGGCCATGTATCAATGACGCTTTTCTTAGCAATGTACATTACTAGAACTCTAACTGACGCTCTAACGGTGAGGGAAAACATCGTGATGAAACCTGCACATTTAAGCGACTGAATGTGTAACCATGATCCAATCTGGCCCGGTTCCGTTGGTAGCACGGAGGTCAGATGGCAGTCGCCCCACTGGAATTATCTGATCTGCCGAATCCTGAATCATGGTCAAGGCGGAGCCCGAGCCCTCGTTCGCGAAAGCACGGGACATTAAAGCCAAGATGATTATTTATTACTTTAAAAGGGATCCGACAGAGTACAATGGGGAAACGACAGAAGCAGACGACAACACTGTAAAAAACTTAACAAGGGTTCGAAGGAAAAAGTACGAAGCAATGTAACTACATAGTTAAAAAGTACTATGGTAGGTGCCGCTTACAATGGTATCTACTATATATTCCTTTTGGTAAAGGACCCTCGTTCATTCAACAAAGGCATGCATTGTGCAAAGGCCCAACGAGTATAAAACGCGGTTGCATGGCGACGCCCCGCGACCTTATTGGTTCATAGATTAGTACGGAGGCGTTATATACAGTGTGACTATATACCCGTAGGTCATACGAAAGCTTTGCATTCGTGGCCGCTCATATACATGTAATTCAAAAACAATATACACAAACATACTATTAAAAAAAAAAAAACATATTGTCGTTAGTGTCCAGCTTGTATTATCGCGCACGAGAGCCCGGGGTCCGCCTTGAACATGATCCAGAATTTGGCAGATAGATAATTACAATGGAGCGACTGCCATCTGACCTCCGTGACCCTGTTACCAGGGGAACCGGACCAAATTGCATCATAGTAACACATTCATTCGCCTTAATGCACAGGTTTCATCACGATGTTTTCCCTCGCTGTTCTCACTGTTTGAATAGATATATTGGTACATGGCCGTTGTGGTATTTGAACCCAGTAGGTACCTCTCGCTAACGAGTCGGATACCTTAACCGCTCGGCCACGGTCGCTCTGAAACATACCAATAAGTTACACATAACTTTCAGTATGCCTTACGTACAGTCGAGTTCATTAATATGTGAGCATTACGAAGGCTTCAAATATAAATGTACATGGAAGGGTACTTATATATCTGAGCAGATTCATCAATAAAACATATGTACATCTGCTTAGATATGTAAGTACCCGTCCATGTACTACATTTATATTTGAAGCCTTGGCAATGCTCACATATTAAAGAACTCGACTATACCACATTGGCCGTGTGGTATCTACGTCTACAGGGGTCCGACTGAGTAGAAAAGCACCAACCCCTTACACTCGTGGGTGTCGTACAAGGCGTTAGTCGCCTGTTTTCGAGACGTAAGATCTAGAGATTGCAAAATGGGCAGCAGTGTTTTCCATGTTTATATTTTTAACACTTCGATCTCTAATCCGCCTGCCAAGCGTGGAGATTATGGCAATAACGTGGCAGAAGCCCTAAGTCCTGCAGTGGACTGTTATGGGCTGTGATGACCAAATGGAAAAGAATAATACGAAACCAATTGGTTTAGTAGTGGCTTTTATTGTTTGATACTTTATTGTTGTTTTATACCTTATACTTTTGCTACTTTTGCCGTCAATCTAATTATTATTAATTTATTACATCTTCAAAAGTATTCAATAAAGTCTTCGTCGGCGTCTGTAAAAATTGGTACATTTGTTATCAAACCACCAATACCAATTTGGTTTATACCAATTTTGAAAACAATATTTTATAATCTGTATTCACACAAAGATATTGGAAAGTTAGCTACCTTCATGGTTAGACTGGCAAATGAAGGTAGCTATAGTAGGACCACGCTAAGTTCGAATCGATTGACAGTAGTAGAAATTATAAAGTGTGGATATGGCAATATCGATTGGATAATCTGTCCTTGTCAGTCATTGCCCATTATTATTGAGGTGATTCGCACAACGGCAACTGGAACGCAGTACGTACGGTTGTGCGTGACCTGCTTCACCACAGCGAGTACGCCTACCGCCCGGTAACTACCTACCGCCCTCAACCGACTCGCTTCGCGCCGCCTTTCTCCTGGTCACCGCCCTCATGCCCCGTGCATGAACGGTGGTGTCCACCCGCCGCTGCTGCCGACGAAGCCTGCTACCCTCGCCGCTTCCGAGCCTGCGAGTCCACGAGCGCGCCGAAACCACGGTTCACCATGGAAGAGGGACGAGGACCCGCGCCCACCGCAAGCCCCGGCTCACCGCCGCTGACGCAGACGCCGCTCCAGCCGCGACAGCCACGACGGAACAGCCGCCGGCGGAGCTACGTGGTGACGGCCGATCGACCGGCCCGAGCCCCACGAGCCTCCGCCCTACCGCAGCCCATCCGCGCCGCGTCGAGTACCATCCGCGCCGCGACGACATCTATAAGCATCGGGACGCCTACTCGCGCCGCGCCTATAGACACGCAGACCACACGCTCCGCGACGCCGACAATCCGCGCCGCGACGCCCACTACAAGCGCCGAGCCGCCTACCCGCGCCGCGCAACTAGCCGCCTCAACCAAGCAATCTACACGCTCCGCGACGCCTACTATCCGCGCCGCGACGCCCACTATAAGCGCCGAGCTGCCTACCCGCGCCGCGCCTATAGCCACACAGACCACCAGCACCGCGACGCCAAGCACGAGCACTTTGTCGCCTGACCTTCAAGCGGTCCACGACGCGCAAAATGCTTCGCTCCGAGCACATCTGAAGACCATGAACGAAACAATGGAAGCCGTCCACGAATACGAAGGGACACGGAACGCTCTTTTTGCCCAATCGCAGACTGCAAGCGCCGAGACGCCTATTCGCACCACGCCTTTAGCCGCCACCGCAACGATGCAGCCTACTCGCTTCGCGACGCCGACTATCCGCGTCGCGACGCCCACTATAAGCGCCGAGCAGCCTACCGGCGCCGCGCTCCCCGCCCCCCGCGCCCAACACGCAGGGCCACTATCGCATCCCGTCGCGTCCGCCGAGTCACCCGCTCGCGCCGCCCTTGCGGCCGCTAGAGCGCCCGCGCAGGCGACCACAAATGCTACCCCGCCCGCGTCGCCCGCCTCCGTTGTTAACACGAAGCCTGCCGCGACGCCTGCAACCACCACAAACCTGCCCCAAGCCGCCCCGTCCACCAAGATGGGACCACCACCGCCAACAGCCACACGCCCACGCCCGGACAGCTTTGACGACAGCGTCGTCGAGACTGCCAAGAGGCCGCGCCCCGCGGTCACCCCGGAAGCGCCGCCCTCTCCGACGCCGTCGACGTCGCGTGTCCACTCGCTGCCGCAACCACCTGGTAGTAGCGTCGACTATCCGTCAGCGGAATTCAACCCAATGATGGACTCGACACACTACACAGGCATCGAAGTCCGCCGTAGCTATGCCGAACTAGCGGCAACCCCGCCTCCCGCGCGCAGAGCTACACCCCCGCTGACGCCTACGCCCGCGCCTGAGAAAACCCAGCGAAGCGCATATCCGCCTATCGTCGTGGAGAGTTTGCCGAGGTGGACCTACCACCTAGAGCAGATCAAGACGCGACTCGGATTTACCCCGCACGCGAGGGCTTTCAAGTCCGGCGTGCGATACCTACCGCGCGGAGCGGACGAGTTTCGCGTGGTACAGAGATACCTAATCGAAGCCCGTCGAGCCGACCCTGGTGTGCAGTTCGTTTGCTACACTCCAGGGAACGAACTGCCCACCAAGGTAGCCATCAGAGGACTCCCGGCCGACACACCTGCTCAAGAATTAGCAGAAGACCTACGCAAGCATGGATTCGAAATGATCCACAGCCGCAACATCCCGGCGAAGAAAGGCAGAGCAGGGTGCCTAATCTTCGCCCAGTTCAGACACCTCAGCCTGGAAGAACTGGGACGCCTCTACACCGTGACGGAGCTCCTGTGCCTGCCCGGCGTCACGATCGAAGCGTGGCGCGGGCGCCAGGGGCCCTCGCAATGCCACCGATGCCAGGGATTCGGGCATTCGTCGAAGACCTGCTTTCGAGCCGCGCGCTGCGTGCGCTGTGGGCTCGAGCACGCCGCCTCCGACTGCCCGAGGCCCCGAGAATGGCCGCCAACCTGCGCCAACTGTGGAGGAGAGCACAAGGCGAACGATCGCCGCTGCCCCCGCCTGCGCCGCGAGGCTAGGCGGCGAGGCAAGCCGATGCCGCCGCCGCTCCCCGGATGGGTAGTAGCGACGCCTCCCCCGCAGCCCCCGCGCCCCCCGCTACCCTTGCAACAACCCCGTGCGACCTCCACCAAGACTCAACCTCCAGCGAACCCGGCCCCGACCCGCGACGCCGTCCCCACGAGAGCGACGCGCCGCCGAGGAGGGAGACACCGGCGCCGCGGCTTACCTACGCCCGCAGTGACCGCTCGCAGCGCCGAACAGCGTGCGACTGACGGCCTGCCACTACGCCAGTGTTACCAGCAGTAGTTTCCAAAAAAGTACGTCTGGGCTCTTAAAATAGTACGAAAATGGCTAAAAAGTTACGATTTCTTCTTATTATCTTCTATATTTTATCGGCCTTGGGGGGGGGGGGGTGATTTTTAGTCAGTTAATGACGTTATTTTGTTGCCGGTGGCTAAAATCAACCCTTCCTTCCCATTATTTTTCAGTATTTTGCGCACAGGAAAGGTGAAGTGACTACCCCCCTCAGCTAAATTCAGCATTTTGTAAAAACGTACTAAATAGTACGATGTGGAACAAAGTACGCTTAAGGTACGACAGTCGGCCAAATAGTACGTAAATCGTACTAAAAGGTACGATCTGGCAACGCTGCACTACGCACCGTGGCGCTAGCCGCGCCTCGCGCGCGGCCGGCCGCCCCCCCGCCCCCTCGCCCCGCCGCACTATCTCAGCGCGGCGAACAGAATCGGAATCCGGCCAGGCTCACCGCGGACGCTTCGGCGCAAGACGTAGGGCGCGATTGCGCCGCAACTCCCGCGCGTAGAGAAGCCGGCCTACCACCAGGAAGACCACCGACCGAAGCGTGTGCCCGCTGTGAACGCGTCGCTTCCGACATCCATCGCGTCACCGCCGCCCTTAGGCAGATCTTCGTGTGTCTGCGCTCCGCACTCGACAGAGGAGTGGATGCGAGGCCCATCCTAGACCAAGGCATGGAGATCCTGTGGGACCTCGACATGCCCCTAAGGAGCGAAACTGAAGGCCTAGAGTGAGCCGAAATGGCACCTCACCCACTGACCAGTCAGGCCGTGCCCTGACCGAGAAGAAGCACGGACACGAGAAAAATCTCACAGGCCCGTAAACCACCTCCCAGAGAGAAAAAGGGAGACGAAGACCCGTGAGCAGACCTGCTTTAGTCCCTAAAGAGAAATGGTAGTCATTTTCCCATGAGTCCCACGACTACCAGTGATTTGTTTATTACGATCTTTCGTTCCTTGATAATATTTCGTATAGCCGCGTATTTTTCGTTTCATTATCTCTTTTTCTCTCTTTCGTATGAAAGCCATCAACAATACAACGGACTAATTCTTTAAACTGACAAATAAATTGAAGTCGATCACAACCATGATCGAAATGCATCGCCTTCTGACTATAATCTACAGTATACAGGGTGTAAAAAGACCGTTAGCATTAATTGAAACCCCATATTCTACCCATGAAACTGAACAACTTTCCCAAAGAAACATACCCGCGGAAATGACTTCATAATTTCGCTACCTAAAATAAATGATTAATTGCGACGCGCAATGTACAACTTCTGGCGCACGCCTCTCGCTGGCCCACGTGACCAGTGGTCACTGACCCCGCGCGGCGGCCGCTTTGACGTATTCTACCTAACTAGTATGGGGAAAAACGATTTAGAAACGAACGAGGAAGAACGGGAAAAACTCACAGGCGTGAGGTTCTCGTCAAAATGGTACCACCTGGTACCTAACACCTGTTAACCAAAGCAAATAAGGCACAAAATTCCCTTATTTAAACCTAAATAACTGCTAAACCATAAGTTGCAGACTGTTTTCGATTGGTACTTGCTATCTTCCTAACTTTTGATGGCGCAGACGGTGTCAAAATTTCAACCTTCTGTCTTCAGCTGTTCAGAATTTTAGTACCACATGCTTTTTGTTTAAATTACATAACAAAATTAAGTAGGTACAGATGGCAGCACATCAACCTATTTACCGCCAGTATAACATGAGCTAGCATCACTATGCACACACGTACAAACCGAAGATAACAAGCAAAGCAATGTACCTAGGTACTTACCTACTCCACGTTTCGCGAGCGCCGAATTAGATGCGGCTCAAATTGGCACCATAACACATTAGCATGTTAAAATATTCCTGAGCATCGTAACGATGTCTTTCATTTGCACGAGGCATCACAAAATACCTATCACACTTGAAAATACTTTTTAAACTTGTGAGAACACAAATCACTTTCGCCGTAACAATGTCGTATTGGTATCGCGTTTGCAACCGAACTGAAGAAAGAAAGAAGGAAGAACAGTCGCGCCGCCGGTGTCGGCAATTTCTTTTGATCCTAGTTTCGGTAAAAACCCGCGCGCGCGCTTCCTAAGGCTGGTACACACTATCGTGTCGTGACGTGACGCGGCAGAAGCATACCGGTGTCATACATTTACTTTGGTTAAATAACACATTAATGTGAAGTGTCGTATCGTAGCGTGCCTCTATCTCTTTCTCTCTCTCTATCGCTTTACCGTAGTAAATGTATGAAACCGACATACTTTTGACGCATCACGACACTACACGACAAGGTAGTGGCTTTATCACCGCGTCCAAATTTGTATCATTTTTAGGAATACGTATCCAAGGGCGAAACGTGACCTTTGTTTCATTTGACGTTCCATTCGTCTGTCCGTCGTCCATTCGCCGTCCGGCTATCACAGGATTGTATCTCTTGAACCACTCTTGAACACTTTAATTTTTCGGCTCATACCCATTGTCCCCTGAATATTGACACCCAAATCTACCCTCTCTTTCACACTGGTGGTAAGTTGCGACGAGTGTGAAAGGGATAGATAGATAGGTTAGGGTGTGAGGATGATATGGGGGACAACGGGAATTATCGAAATTTTCACGGTATAACATCATTGACATCATATCATCATGATCAGCAAGTATCATTTTTCGTGTTTAGGGCTGTCTCTTTTGAAACGTTATGGGTACTTGACAAATTCCTTGAGTATTACTGTAGCCTATACCGACAAATAATAAAAATAAAGTAAAGTTAAATCTAGGTAAACAGAGACGTGTCCGCTCACTGTAGACCTTACAAGAAAACTTATTGTCACCCATAGGGCAATGGAAAGGCCAATGCTCGGAGTCTCATTGTGTGATCGAATCAGGAATGAAGAGATCCACAAGCGAACTAAGGTCACCGACATACTCCGAAGGATTGCCAAGCTTAAGATCTCGGTCTGGGGGAGGCCTTTGCCCATCAGTGGACGTCTTCCGGCTGATATGATGATGATGATGATGAAAGTACAAATTAAAGGTGTATCTACAAGCAATGTGATTTTTCATAAGTACCTGCCTTCTACGGAACCCTTCATGTGCGACTCCGATTTACGGGCGTATCATATCAGGTATTTCCTAATAGTGTCAACATCGCTTCGATTTGCTGGAGCCGATCAACCGTCAGTTGCAATGGATACTAATTCGCTATAAATTAAGTCGCTTTCGGATGATCGGGCGAGCCGACTTTGATCGGCCGTGAGACTACGTCAACTTTATTTTATACTACGTCAGTTTCAACTGACACTAACGGTTGTTCACCCAAATTGGAAATTTATCGGAAATTTTAATTACGGACGTTCATTTAGCCGTCTGCCGTATCGTGTAAAAAATCGACCAGACTGATAATAAAATGTCATGATCGTGACGTACACACGTCGGTATCGGTGCCACGCCATTTGACAGAAATGCGCTACATCAAAATGTTACAATGTAGACCCAGCCTAATTGCACAAAGGCGACGCCGCCATTCGGGGCGAACTTCAATTCGTTCGCTGGCTTTTCGACTTGAAAGTACCTACGTTCTGAACTGAAAGTGAAGTAGGTAAACCTCTTGTTATCTGATCGAGCAATTACAATTAAGGTAGGTATTAAGTCATCGATCAATGACCTGGGTTTAATACTTATTTCTTCTTAAAGTGTGTATCTATTCTCGTGTCGTGCGTGTCTGACAAATGAATACCTACCTAGTTATTTTTTTTTGCCTTAGTCTCCACGGTTCGGTCGTGTGATAGGAATTGGGAATGTTCGTACTACAAACATGTTGGTTTGGTATCCGGTCATCCTGTCAGCTGATGACAAGTGGTAGGTAGGTACTACCACAGGTACTACGTTCAATTCTCATGTTCCTAGTAGGTATTGGACTATCGATCGTGAACTTTACTGCAGATATCGACAGTAGGTAGGTGGTAGGTACAGGGCTCGATTCTCGTATGATGTGATGTCCGTAAGCAAACGTGTACGTAAGTTAGGTAGGTAGACAGCTGATCCTGTGCCTGATCATGCAAGTGCGCGCCACGGTAGATACCTACTACGTTAAATTCTCATGTAATGTGAATGGTCGTCATACAATCATGTACCTAGGTAGGTAGGACTTTCGATCGTGAACTTTACTGCTGATATCGACGGTAGGTAGGTGCTGGTATAATGTCAATGACCGTAAGCAAACGTCTAGGTAATGTATTAAGGTAGGTATGCGTACCCCTGTCGTGTTGAACTTTACTGAGTGGTAGCATGGCAGTGCTGCTGCCCCATGGGCATGGGCCCACGGGCGGCCGGTGGCGGATTGGCGCAGGCACGGCCGCTGTAGGTAGTACCTAGCGCGCGGCACCGAGTAGGTGGAAAGTTAGCGCGCGGCAGCTAGTAGGTAGGTAGTTAGGCGCACGTGTACGGCCGGCCAGCCTGCACGTTATCCATTGCGTGCTTTTACTTAGAGTGCATTTATTTCAAATTAAATTTGATCTTTGAGTGTCTAAATTAATTGTGAACGATTTAGTTATCGATACTTGATATTTTTTAGTACAAAAACACAACTTTTTTTTTTTTAAAGAATCTCGATTTCTGCCTAAAGTATGAGTTTCCGCGGGTATGTTTGTTAGGAAAAGTTGTTCAGTTTCATGGGTAGAATATGAGGTTTCAATTAATGCTAACGGTCTTTTTACACCCTGTATAGTAGTATATCTGAATACTTGCCCATCATATATACTTGCTCTAAACTGATAATAATGTTATAAATATATCCTATTGCTAGAAGAGGGCGACGTTCAATTCGAATATTAGGCGGTTGGGCTGCGGGTCAGATAAGTTTTTGGCGCTGTACTTTCTACATAAAAACGCGTCAAATAGGCCGCTACTGTGAAGTGAGGTATCCAGGATTGTCAGATAGGTGTTCCGTTACTCAGTTTTCAAATTATTTCTAAATATTTAGTTCCGCCACAAAATTACATTAACACAAGCTTATCACTGTTTAATCAACTGAATGAATATATTTTTATAGCAAGATGTTTGTTTTAACCATTTTAAATTAATTTAATTTACAGACTCAGTATGTTCCGAGAGGGTGGCGCCCTCTACCCTGCTGCTGCGTTCCAATGTGCCAAACGCCTTAATAATATTTTTCAACACAGTCAAATTCTTTGTTATGACTTTTATGAATGACGTTCTATGACGGAAAAATGACATGGCTTAAGTTGCCATAAAGAGATATTAATTAATTTTTTAAAAGCGATTCGGACTTAGCGTGGTCTTATTATATCTGTAAGTACCATGGAGCGTCGGTGGCCAAGCGGTTAGGGCATTCGACGCAACGCATAAAGGTGCGTACGAATTAGAGGCAGCCTCAGGTTGAGGCACGCACGGCTCGCCCATTTGCGCAAATTCGTACGTGGCTCACGCGCAGCTCGCGGCGCACCGCGAGCGTGTGCGCTGCGAGCCGCCGATTGTCGGTTTTCTGTCCATGCTCAAAGGTGCCTCGGCGTGCGTGTCTCGCGATGTTTGGACGTGACTACGAATGCGCGCGTATTGTTTATTGACACTTGACAACTTTAATATTTTCATGTCAATTAAACTGTTGGTCTTCCTAATAAATAAATAAATAAAATAATATGAATAAAATAAAATAAATAAAATGAACTAAGTAAAATAAATAAAATAAAATAAAATAAAATGAAATAAAATAAATCAAATAAAATAAATAAATAAATAACTTGGAAAACTTATATACTAAACAAAAAAAAACTAAGCAGAAAAAACTAAACTAAAATTATTTTAACAATCCCATCAATAATGATAAAAGCAACATCAACATATTATTTGTGCGGCGCATTTGTGGCTCACCGCGAGCACGTTGCCTCAACGCACAAACAAATGCGCAACTGAGCAGCCTCGCCGCGCGCGGTGAGCATCTCGCTGCGCGCGGCGAGCATGCCTCGGGCTGAGCCGCTCTAATTCGTACGCACCTTAACGCATTCAGGTGGTGTGAATCTGTCAATCATATTTATTTATTTAATATGATTTCGGGCATATGGCCGTCATGTGTTTATTACTCATTTAACCAAAAGTGAGCTCCATCGCCGAATAAAATTTTGTATAGGAAAAGAAATGAACATCAACGAATGATTTGAAGTTGTCTACCCAGAATGTGTGATCTAACTCCATTAGGTACATTATTTTCTTTGCAAATCAAAATTGGGCAGAATAATTAAGAGATATGATTTATTTTATTGTTTAAAATTTTGACAAAAGCTTTTTCACCATTAGGTGGTTTCTTATTACGATTAATTTAAATTACTGTAAATCTTTTTGTTAAAATTTCAACGACAATGAAAGTAGATGAGTAAGTTAATGGTGGAAGTAGTAACTTTGCTACTTTAATACAGACTTTAGACCACACACAGCGATAGCAGCCGGCGGCGCAGGCGGGCGCGGCTGCCCAATGCGCGCCACGCCCACGGCGACAGACAGACCAATAGTGAAAGGATGTTTATTATCAAGGTTGCGAACTGAGCACATTCGATACTAGAAGATCAAGAAATATTTTAACGTCCAAACCTAGGATTTTTTTACCTGTCTGTCATGAACCTAATCTGACCCAGTGACAACGTCGCTGTTAATGGCATTGACATGACATTTGAAAATGGCGACACTTGGTTCCAGTTTTGGCCACCGGGTCAAATAAGTTTGTGCATCCATAGCTTTTTTCGGGTGTGTTCATAATTTCATGCCAAGAATACGTTCGTTTCATAGCAAATTAGTAATATTTTAAACATTAATATAAAAAAAAATTGGCTTGCTAAATAATTTAAATAATTACACAATGTGCACCTTTTCATACGGCGGCGCAAACCCCCAATCGTGTGACATTAAACCGTTATTTTAACTACCGAAGCAAAAAAAGGCTTGACGGCTCGCCGGAAGGATTTCTTCCTATTGTTGCAAAGCATAACAACACGGAGATAATTATAGCATCAGTGGAGTTTTCTTTGTACACAAAATTGAAACCACCAGGTTTATACGACTAGCATATAGCCAAGAAAGGCATGTTAATAGCAGAGGTGTATTCTGAATATATTTATTGCCGGGTGGTTGTAAAACCTTTCGCCTTACTGTAAGCTTGACAAAATAAAAATTTTTTGCAAGTCACGTAACTAGCGCAATTTTTTTTATTTATCAAGAAGAGATTTAGCCTCCATCCAAATAAAGCCGACGAGCATAACGGTAAAATAACAGATACACCCAATTCTTACTAAAATATAACGAACACAACTTGAATATTTGTTTAAAAAGATAATGTGACGGGATTGATTAGTATAGTCCGCGGATGTGGGCGCTCCGCACGCGATTTTTTGCGGTAAACCCCGCACATCCATTGCAGCATCTTCATTTCCGTCACTCGCAACTCCTGCTTGTGTCGCTTTAGTAGAGGCCTAGTTTCGCTGCCGTATAAGAGAACAGGTCTTATAATGGACTTGTAGACCTGTCCCTTCAGTTTCATCGGCATCTTGGGGTCAAAAATGATAGCCGTCACCTCCCGCCATTTGGCCCAAGCCGCGGATATTCGGGCTTTGACGTCGCCGTCGATGTCACCAGTTGCGCTTAGTACCGACTCCAGGTATCTGGCCTGATCCGTTCGTTTGAGGAAGTTTATTTACTAAGTGAGTAAAAAGTAATTCACTTTCTGGAGCTACTTTGTTATGGCCTCCGTGCACACCACGTCTATCTTGTATGGTATCTGACTTTTTCTGGCCGTGCCGTGTTAATTCTTTTAGGACTTGTTTGAAGTGTTTTTACAAACATTTCTCTACAAACTAGTCCATTTTGTAAATAGTATTGGCGTGAGTAAGAAATTTTTTTATTTTTAGTTTTCGTGATATAAGAACGTTTCACAGACTCCTCTTTAACGCATGCCACAATAAACTTAGCACAATATATGACCCAAGCGCATAGAACTTGTTGAACTCTATTCGCTTTTTGTCGGCAGATATTACATTATTACACTTTTTTGAGCATTTACATTGATGATCTATAAATGATTTTTGGTTTACATTTTGTTTCTTAACGTACGGTAAATTTTTGTATGTTCTCGTCTTCCATTCTGATCTATTGAGCCCTCCATATTTTATTTTTCAGCCATTTTGTGCCCTACCATCTATGCATACATTTTCAGGTACATTTTTTAACACAGATTACGACTTGAATGAATCATTATATTCGTCACTAACATCATAATTGGGATCTTCATCTGAGTCATCGTTTAGATCGACAGTGATATCTAAAGAAGATGACGTTGCGGTAGGTATTATGTGTCCTCAACTCTGCATATGAGCACGTATCGGTCTAGGTGTCAACGGGAAATAAGTTTTAAAAGGAATAAGAGACTTCACAGCTTTCTCCAGGGTACCGATTCTGGTGTGCAATGTAGTTGTTATTATGTTGCAATGCAACTGTGATGTTACTGTAACTACGTCGAGGTATCGAGTCAGTCCCAGCTTTATCCCAGTTAAATTGCAGTTAAATCATTCTTCGACCTTTGACACGTTTTCGTTGGCAGAATTGACGGCAGTTTGACAACTAAGAAAGATGCAACTTAGTCATTTATTTATTTTTTGGAGTCAGCCATATAAAACCATAATGCAACTAAAGTACCAGAAAACGAATTGTGGAAAAGTTCGAACTCATGAAAGTTGCAACTCAACATCTGTCATTTGAATAACAATCGCACGTTTGACATGCGATACAATTGTAATGTTACTGCAACTGAGACGATTTCCGTACCAGAATCGAAGCCCAGGGAAGTCTCTACCCACGTAAGGGCGATAAATTCTCGAAGTCAATGGAGAATAAGCTGGAGCTTCTATGTTGCTCTCACCAGGTAAGTCTCTACGCTATTAAGGATCGATTTGCACAGGAGTCGACGAGGTACAGCGGAGTGCTTCAAAATTGGTTTCAAAAGGAAACCCTTTAGACGCAGCGTGGAGCTCAGGGGTGCATGCAAAGGTTTCAGGACTTCGATCAGATAGAGCTACATGCGTGTCGTTGGCAGCAATCAGTTCAGGAAGTATCTGGAATAGGAACGGTGAAAAAGGGTTAGTAGAATCATTTTCGTTAATAATTTCGTCAAGTATTTTACAAGCATCTGTCATTAATATATTATGCTGTTAGTTATAACCACCACCAATATCTGCGTCAGGTAAAATCAGCTCAGATGTATGTTCAAGAACAGGTAAAGATTCAACGCACTCGTTAGTAGAGACACATACATCTTTACGTTCAAGCTTCAAATTAGATGTTAGTATATCTTTCGGTATAAGAAAACTTCCCGATTCATGCATCTCTACAAACATATTGTGGGTATCAGCTGATGTGGATCTAGCTATAAAAGAATCTTTTATATTTTCACCATCAAACTTAATATAATGCACAAGCAGTGGATTATTAAAAAGGGAGAGATTTGGAGAATCAGTTTCTGCGATCGAATGTCCCGCATTACCGACCGTTGTCTCGTTTATATAATCATCAAAAACATTAGAACTTGCTAAAATATGAAACAGCTTTGTAGTCTCTGGTGACATTAGAGGTACAGGTGATTCTGATCGTATTTCTTCATAATTTAAAGCGTAAGGTAATTGAGGTTGTAATTTTATTTTATTTTTATTTTATTTATTAGGAAGCCAACAAAATATGAAAATATAATAACATTTTGTTTTTAAACTAACGTATTACACAACAATCATATTTCACTTACAGGCTAACTCAACATGTATAATTCAAAGAATAATATTTCTAGCCAACTAAAATCCTAAATCAAAACTTCTTTTTTTTCTACTATTATTTATTTTTTTGTAATATTCGTTATATGTCGCTTACCAAGTACTTTGGAGGATTTTTTAATGTGACTAGACAGAGGAGAATTCGCTACTGTACTGAAATCTGTAACAATATGACAAAATATTACTAAGGATCTGTAGCGACATATATCGCTCCAACAGGGAACTTCAACAATACTCACTTTACGAGTACACGAACACAAGGTTGGCAAGCATCCGCACATATATGGCGCTAACCGTCCTGCATCGCGCTAGAGAAATGTGCCAACTGCCACGGCATATATACAACTTCCGACGATCAACTGTCGGGCCCTTGGTCCCCTGGTCACAACACCCGGCCAGGTGGGTAATTACCCTTTTCCACCTTCTCTCTCCCCATCTTCGCTTGCCAACATTGGCGGCTACCATTATCCTGCACCGCGAAAACTCAAATCATAACGTCACGCTTCATTCCCGTGGGTGTAAAGTAAAACAGAGCGGATAGCAATATCCAAATGTTAAACTATTTACCTACTTATTTAATATGCCAGCCGTCTGATCATAGTCAAATGCGGACTATTCTACGCGTGGGAGCACAACCGGGATATTGACGGCAAGATGATTATTATGCCAGAATAAAGTTTTGTTTGAGGTTATAAAAACAAATAATGTTGTAGTACTAACCTTCACTGCTGCAGTCGGTATTGTTTCATATTAGCAAGCGGCCACACAGAAAAGTGCCCGTTCAATTTACTTTCATACAAAATGTATAGAAATGTCGCGAAGCAAAACATACATAAATTCATTTTTATGGTAGTTTAGGTTATGAACGAGCGACCATTTCAGAAAAGTACTATTTGAAAAAATATATATTTTTATAGTTTTATAATAGATAGATTGGTAATATCTAAGGCCTGAATACGGAAGGATTTCTGCCTATTGTTACAAAGCATAATAACACGGAGACAATATAGCGTCAGTGGAGTATTCTTTGTGCACAATATTGAAAACACAATTTCTTTTGCTAGTTCTGTAGCCAAGAAAGGCATGATAATAGCAGAGGTGGACTCTTGAATATATTATTGCCGGGTTCTTGTAAAATATGCAAATTAAATATCTTTCAAATCATGTAACGAGCGCAATTTTTTTATTTATCTAGATAGAAGCGGTTTAATCTCTTTTCAAATGAAGCCGACAAATTGGATATCTCACTAAGGCGGAAGGTTTAGCAACCACCTGCTCATAAATGTATTCAAAGT